>SJYT01036311.1:112623-323209 GCA_006410635.1 Cephalophus harveyi | reverse complement strand
GATGCTAAAGCTGAAACTCCAGTACTTTGGCCACCTCATGCGAAGAGTTGACTCATTGGAAAAGACTCTGATGCTGGGAGGGATTGGGGGCAGGAGGAGAAGGGGACGACCGAGGATGAGATGGCTGGATGGCACCACCAACTCAATGGACGTGAGTCTGAGTGAACTCCGGGAGATGGTGGTGGACAGGGAGGCCTGGCGTGCTGCGATTCATGGGGTCACAAAGAGTCGGATACGACTGAGAGACTGAACTGAACTAAACTGAAGTTGGTCATAGCTTTTCTTCCAAGGAGCAAGCATTTTTTAATTTCATCGCTGAAGTCACCATCTGCAGTGATTTTGGAGCCCCCCAAAATAAAGTCTGTCATTGTTTCCATTGTTTCCCCATCTATTTGCCAGGAAGTGATGGGACCAGATACAATAATCTTAGTTTTTTTAATGTTGCATTTTTAAGCCAGGTTTTTCACTCTCCTCTTTCACCTTTATCAACAGGCTCTTTAGTTCCTCCTAGCTTTCTGCAATAGGGTAGTGTCATCTGCATATGTGAGGTTATTGATATTTCTCCTGGCAATCTTGATTCCAGCTTGTGCTTCTTCCAGCCCAGCGTTTCATGGTGTAGGGTGACAATATACAGCCTTGATGTACTCCTTTTCCTATTTGGAACCAGTCTGTTGTTCCATGTTCAGTTTTAACTGTTGCTTCTTGACCTGCATACAAATTTCTCAGGAGGCAGGTCAAATGGACTGGTATTCCCATCTCTTTCAGAATTTTCCAGTTTGTTGTGATCCACACAGTTAAAGCTTTTGGCAATAAAGGCTAGTCAGTAAAGCAGAAGTTGATGTTTCTCTGGAATTCTTTCACTTTTTCTATGATCCAGTGGATGTTGGCAATTTGTTCTCTGGTTCCTCTGCCCTTTCTAAATTCAGCTTGAACATCTGGAAATTCTCAGTTCATGTACTCTTGAAGCCTAGCATGAAGAATTTTGAGCATTACTTTGCTAGTGTGTGAGATGAGTGCAATTGTGCAGTAGTTTGAGCATTCTTTGGCATTGTCTTTCTTTGGGATTCAAATGAAGACTGACCTTTTCCAGTCCTGTGGCCACTGCTGAGTTTTCCAAATTTGCTGGCANTTTACTAGTGTGTGAGATGAGTGCAGTTGTGCGGTAGTTTGAGCATTCTTTGGTATTGCCTTTACTTGGGATTGGAATGAAAACTGACCTTTTCCTCTGGCCACTGCTAAGTTTTCCAAATTTGCTGGCATATTGAGTGCAGCACTTTCATAACATCATCTTTCAGGATTTGAAATAGCTCAACTGGAATTCCATCACCTCCACTAGCTTTGTTCATAGTGATGCTTTCTAAGGCCCACTTGACTTCACATTCCAGGATGTCTGGCTCTAGGTGAGTGATCACACCATCGTGATTATCTTGGTCGTGAAGATCTTTTTTGTACAGTTCTTCTGTGTATTCTTGCCACCTCTTCTTAACATCTTCTGCTTTTGTTAGGTCCATACCATTTCAGTCCTTTATCGAGCCCATCTTTGCATGATATATTCTCTTGGTATCTCTGATTTTCTTGAAGAGATCTCTAGTTTTTCCCATTCTGTTGTTTTCCTCTATTTCTTTGCATTGATCGCTGAGGAAGGCTTTCTTATCTCTCCATGCTGTTCTTTGGAACTCTGCATTCAGATGGGTATATCTTTCCTTTTCTCCTTTGCTTTTCGCTTCTCTTCTTTTCACAGCTATTTGTAAGGCTTACATTGAATAGATGAAAGTGAGAAAAACTCTAAAAGCAAAAAATGAGGAGGGTATGTAGACTTGGAAAACTGAAGAGGAGTGCGAGGGAAAGGAGAAGGAAAGATGCAAGGAGATGTGCTTGGTGGTAACCAGCCTGTAAGATGGTCCCCAGCGATCCTTGCCTCCTGGTATTCACATTCTTGCATAGTTGTCCCCCTTGTTCCAGGATGGGTTCCAGAATGTGTAACCAGTAAAATACAACAGAAGTGATCACATGTTCCTTCAAGGATCAGATTATAGAAGACACTATACCTTCCTGCTCTCCTTTTCTTTCTCTTGGATCTGGGGGAAGCCAGCTGCTATGCTGTGAGCAGCCCTGTGGAGGGACCCACTTGGTGAGGACCTGAGGCTTTTGAACAACCACATGAGTGAGTGTACCATTTGGAAGCAGATTCTCCAGCAGTGATACCTTCAGATGACTGCAGCTCACAGCTTGACTGCACCTTCAGTAACACTCCCTGAGTCAAAAATACCCAGATAGTAGCTAATCCTCCTATCTGTGGTATTAAATAAGTGCTATTGTGTTTTAAGCTGCTAAGTTTTGGGGTGTTGTGTTATGTAGCGATAGATAACTAATATAATCATCAAGAATAAAAACCAGATCATTAGGGGCTACAAAGACCATGTCATATGGAGACAAAAGCAGTAATTTGAGAATGAAAAGGAATAAGGCAGGATCTTAAAGACATCAGGTGAAAGATAACATTAGAAGTTGGTAGAAAGTACATGTAGTTCTGTCAAACTGATAAATTATGAAGAGCAGAAATCAGCACTGTCTTAATATTTTAGGACCCTTGCCAACACAGCTCCCTTGTCAGAGTATGGTACGTATCTTAATCATCGTTGTGCCTCCATAAGTCTTTGTGTTTTGTAAGTTTGGTAACTATTTGCTGAATGAATGAGAACTGTAGTAACTGTAGTTCCATGTGTTTATTGCTGCATAACAAACCCCCCTCAGAACTTGGTACCTCACAACAGTAATTTATTATGATCTTCCGTGGTTCTGTGGGATAATTGGACTTAAAACTAAGTAGTTCTTATTTGGGCTATTTCATGCAATTGCAGTCACATGTTGGCTGCAGTCATTTCAAGGCTCTGTGGGCCTGGACATGCAGTATAGTTCACTCATATGGCCGGTGTTGATGCTGACTGTTGGCTGGGAGCTCATCTGAGGCTCTGCTGGCCTGGGCTTTCAGATGGTTCACTCATATGGTTGGCGGTGATGCTGACTGTTGGCCATGGGCTTACGTCACACAGAACGCCTTCATGTGGCTTCCACCTGTGTCTTCGGCTTTGGCAGCATAGTGGCTAGATAACTGCAGGAAGCATTCTAAGAGCAAATGTGTTAAGGCCTGGGCCCAGAAACTGTCATAGTGTTACTTCGGCTGTTTTTTATTGGTCATAGTGTTACTGCTATTTTTTTACACAGACTATGTCTATGTGTGTGTATGCAAATGTAAAAATGGGGTTAAAATTTAATGGATGCCTGTAGTTCTCCACAAAGATGATCCAGTCAAGTGAATGCTTGATTGTCATTAGGCTATTGTAACTTTGTCACTTTTTAGGTAGTGGGCACATAACTTCTGGTCCATAACATCAGGAAGTAATGTGAGCATGAATTATTCATAATCTGAATACATTCATATTTATTCAGGAAAGGTTTTCATTGCTCTGGTGTAAAAGATTACAGGTCTTTTGTCGCCACAGATTGGCTGGTTGGCATTTCTTGGTCATAGTGTGGACTTTTAAAAAATCATTAAGTAATAACAGTGTAATAGCTAATGCTTGAGTTTCTAGTATATTATAAGATTCTCATTAGCTGATAAGTTGCTTCAGTCGTGTCCGACTCTGTGCAACCCCATAGACGGCAGCCCACGAGGCTCCTCCGTCCCTGGGATTCTCCAGGCAAGAACACTGGAGTGGATTGCCATTTCCTTCTCCAAGATTCTCATTTAGAAATCAGTTTAATTTATCATACTAATTTGATTTTGATTAAGAATTTTAAACTTTTCTGAAATAAGCTGAACAGCTTTTTATTTTTCAGATTAAATACAAGTTTTGTTGTTTCCGAGGTATTAAAAACAGGTCTGGGGCCAGTACCTGCCACAGGGGTGATGACTCATTAGCTAGAGTAGCAGTGGTAAAGTGGGTTCAACAGCTTTTGTACTATAAACCCATGTAGCATATGACTGACTGGTTTCCTTCCTCTTTTCTTCCATCCTTCATTTTTTTAATGTTTAAAGTTTTTATTTTTTTGTAATTTTACACTTAAAATTTACAAAGATAGTACAGAGAGTTCACATATATCCTTCACCCTGTTTCTCCTGATATTCACAATTTATGTTACCATAATATGGCTATCAAAATCAAGAAATTAATTTTGGTATAATTCTATTAAACTACAAACCACTTTTGAATTTTAGCAGTCTTTCTGGTAATATCCCTTTTCTATTTCAGGATCCAACTTAGGATCTCCACATTGCATGTATTATCCTGGTTATTAATATTTATCCTTAGGCTCCTGTGTGGTCTACCATAGTTCTTCTTTGTCTTTCATGATCTTGACACTTCTGATGAGTATGGTCTGGTAATTTGTAAAATATCCTTCAGTTTGGCAGACAACATGGTAAAATTGTTGCTATGAAGATCACTCAATAGGTACTGAAATCAGTGGACAAAGGTTTGAGGAAAAACAGAATGTTCACATTGTTTTCAGTGTATTTCTCCTAGATATTTATTGATTACACAGAGGAAAATAGTAACTTTACAGTGGATAAATCTGGTTGACACTGTCTTTACTAAGTAAGAGTAACATACTGACATCATGTGCCCATAGAAGGATACAACATCACTTCTATGGTATTCTTGCCAAAAAATGTGTAGCCTCCATCTCCTTATGAAGAAACATTACATTGCTTATTTTTAATTGTGTTTTCTGTGAAGGCAAAGCATAATTGATTTGAAGGAGAAGGAAATACCAGAATTAAGAAACAAACTGCAGAGTGTGAACAGAGACATACAGCGCCTCAAGAATGACATAGAAGAACAGGAAACACTCTTGGGTGCAATTATACCTGAAGAAGAAAGTGCTAAAGTGTGTCTGACAGATGTTACAATTATGGAGAGGCTCCAGGTACAGTTACTGCAGTTTAACGCAGAATAAAACTTCTTTCATGGTGGTTTGAAAATGATGTGTGAGTGTTTCAGTAGCTAGTTTTCTGGTACAAATTGTGTTTAGCGTTCCCTATTCTGAATTTCAGGTAGTTTCAGGGAGTAACTGCTTAACTTATACGTCTGAGTTTAATCCTTTTTATCCATAAGTTAGGAGAATTATGTTTATTTTTCTTTTTTAGTCTGCTTCCTTTAATTTGTGTCCTCAGTTGGGTCTGCCTCATTGTGGCCCCATGGACTGTAGCACACCAGTTTCCTCTCTCCATGGGAATTTTTTCAGGCAAGAATACTGGAGTGGATTGCCATTTCCTTTTCCACAGATCGTCCCGACCCAGAGATCAAACCCACATCTCTTGTGTTTCCTGCATTGGCAGGCAGATTCTTTACCACTGAGCCACCTGGGAAGGTGCCTTTTATTTTCATCATTTAAATTAACTTCAGCATAAAATTAAGAAACAAGAGAGCTCTTCAAGAAAATTAGAGATACCAAGGGAAGACTTGCAAAGGTGGGCACAATAATGGACAGAAATGGTGTGGACCTAACAGAAGCAGAAGATATTAAGAAGAGGTGTCAAGAATACACAGAAGTATACAAAAAAGATCTTCGTGACCCAGATAATGAAAATGGTGTCATCACTCACCTAGAGCCAGACATCCTGGAATGTGAAGTCAAGTGAGCCTTATGAAGCTAGCGGAGGTAATGGAATTCCAGTTGAGCTGTTTCAAATCCTGAAAGATGATGCTGTGAAAGTGCTGCACTCAATATGCCAACAAATTGGGAAAACTCAGCAGTGGCCACAGGACTGGAAAAGGTCAGTTTTCATTCCAGTCCCAAGTAAAGGCAATACCAAAGAATGTTCAAACTCCTGCACAGTTGCACTCATCTCACACGCTAGCAAAGTAATGCTCAAGATTCTCCAAGCCAGGCTTCAACAGTACATGAACTGTGAACTTCCAGATGTTCAAGCTGGATTTAGAAAAGGCAAAGGAAACGGAGATCAAATTGCCAACATCCGTTGGATCATCAAAAAAGCAAGAGAGTTCCAGAAAAACATCTTCTACTGCTTTATTGATTACACCAAAAGCCTTTGACTGTGTGGATCACAACAAACTGTGGAAAATTCTGAAAGAGATGGGAATACCAGAACATCTTACCTGCCTTCTGAGAAATCTGTATGCAGGTCAAGAAGCAACAGTTAGAATTGGCCATGGAACAATGGACTGGTTCCAGATTGGGAAAGGAGTACGTCAAGGTTGTATTCTGTCACCCTGTTATTTAACTTATATGCAGAGTACATCATGTGAAATTCCGGGCTGTATGAGGCACAAGCTGGAATCAAGATTGCCAGGAGAAATATCAATAACCTCAGATAAGCATATGACACCACCCTTATGGCAGAAAGTGAAGAAGAACTAAAGAGCCTCTTGATGAAAGTGAAAGAGGAGAGTGAAAAAGCTGGCTTAAAACTCAACATACAAAAAACTAAGATCATGGCATCCAGTCTCATCACTTCATGGCTAATAGATGGAGAAGCAGTGAGAGACCTTATTTTCTTGGGCTCCAAAATCACTGCAGATGGTGACTGCAGCCTGAAATTAAAAGACGCTTGCTTGGAAGAAAAGCTATGACCAACCTAGACAGCATATTAAAAGCAGAGACGTTACGTTGCTGACAAAGGTCTGTATAGTCAAAGCTGTGGTTTTTCCAGTAATCATGTATGAATGTGAGAGTTGGACTATAAAGAAAGCTGAGCACTGAAGAATTGATGCTTTTGAACTGTGGTGTTGGAGAAGACTCTTGAGAGTCCCTTGACTGCAAGGAGCTCAAACCAGTCAGTCTTAAAGGAAATCAGTCCTGAATATTCATTGGAAGGACTGATGCTGAAGCCAAAACTCCAGTACTTTGGCCACCTGATGTGAAGAACTGATTCATTGGAAAAGATCCTGATGCTGGGAAAGACTGAGGGCAGAAGGAGAAGGGGACGACAGAGGATGAGATGATTGGATGGCATCACCGACTCAATGGACATGAGTTTGAGCAAGCTTCAGGTATTAGTGATGTACAGGGAAGCCTGGCGTGCTGTAGTCCATGGAGTCGCAATTAGAAACGACTGAGCAACTGAACTGACTGACTGAAGCATAAAAATAATATCATTTTTATCGTATTAAAATTTGTTAAAATTATATCTGAGAACAGTTACAAATTAGATTTTTAAAAGTAATTAAAAGCAGTTAATTTGTAAAGATTTTGAATAATGATAATGCCATAAATTTCCTAAAGGAAATAACTTTGATTTATTCTTAAGATGGAACTAAAAGATGTTGAAAGAAAAATTGCACAGCAAGCAGCTAAACTCCAAGGACTAGATTTGGATCGAAGTGTTCAGCAAGTAAACCAGGACAAACAAGAAAAACAACACAGATTAGATACAGGTAATAGAGTGTGTTTCCTTATAAAGACTTCAACATTCCAAGCATATGGTTTTTACCATTTTATAACTAATATGTGGACAAGGAACAATCTTCTAGTCCACGGTATGGGTCACTTTCTTTTCTCAAAAGCATCACTTCTCGGTTTCCTTTCTTTACAGAACAGACTTTGAATAATAGGAATTTTTGAATAATTAGTAATAGATGGAAAGTGAAAGTCGCTCAGTCATGTACATCTCTTTGTGATCACATGGACTATAGAGTCCATGGATTTCTCCAGGCCAGAATACTGGAGTGGGTAGCCTTTCCCTTCTCCAGGGTATCTTCCCAACCCGGGTATTGAACCCAGGTCTCCTGCATTCCAGGCGGATTCTTTACCAGCTGAGCCACAAGTGTAGCCCAAATAATAGATAAGCTGTTCTCTTTCTCAGTCATACCTGCCCTGTGAGCTCACCCCTGGCTGTTGGGACAGCAGGCAGGTTTGGGAGCTGGATAGATTGTTCTGGCATTTTTCTTGCAGTGGGTGGGATCCACAGAAACTCAGCTGTTGTGAATGCCACAGACCTATAAACTGGAAAGATGTTACTTAGAGTATTTTCTGTGCCCTTCCATTAATCACTGTATGGATGTGTTCTCATGCAGTTTCTAGTAAGATAGAATTGAACCGTAAGCTTATACAGGACCAGCAGGAACAGATTCAACACCTAAAAAGCACAGCAAATGAACTTAAATCAGAAAAACTTCAGATATCCACTAATTTACAACGTCGGCAGCAGCTAGAGGAACAGACTGTGGAATTATCCACTGAAGTTCAGTCCTTATACAGAGAAATAAAGGTAAAAACATTCATATGTATTTGTTTTTTATAATTAGTTCAGATATATGAAGTGCTCTTTTTGGGACAATGGCCAAAATATGGTTATTGTGAGAATCAAATCAAAATGGTATACAGAACTTATACTAATAGGAAAAGACTTCTGGGAGAAGGTTTACTGGCCATAAGAAGAAAGAACTGGCTGCCTGGTTAAGTAGTAAACTTCGTATTACTGGGGGTGGTCTGGTGGTGGCTGCTAACTCCGTATAAGGATTCCTACCTGTACTGGAGATTTGTCTTATCTAAAAATCCTATGTGGATGGCAGACACTGCCTCTGAGACATGCACTCTTCTTTGATTCCAGATGTAATTTCAGTGTACTTCCCACTACAATCAGCAGGTCCTGAGTTGACACATGGAATGGAACCTAATTGGCATCCCTCATCTAGTTTAATCAGACCTAAGTAAAAAGTGAAAGTGAGAGTCGCTTGGTCATGTCGGACTCTTGGCGACCCCACAGACTATACGGTCCGTGGAATTCTCCAGGCCACAATACTGGAGTGGGTAGCTGTTCCCTTCTCCAGGGGATCTTCCCAACCCAGGGATCGAAGCTAGGTCTCCTATGTTGCAGGCAGATTGTTTACCAGCTGAACCACCAGGGAAGCCCCAAATCAAACCTAAGACTCAACCAATTAAATTTTTCAACAGTTTTATAAAAAATAGTCTTATCTAGGTTTATAACTATGCACATTCAGTAAGAACTAAGTATATTACTGAATTTGTTGTTACTATAAATGTTTCTTAAGTAGTTTTAGATTACAGAATATCAGAGGCTTAGAGTATAGTATAAATAGTAGTACTACCTTTTTTATTTTTTTACTGCTTATAAAACACTGTGACGTTGAAACTACTGTATCTCATTTTGCATTCAGTGTATCATTTTGATAAATGTGACAAAATTTCCTTCTTATAGAAAAAGAAGTTGAGACTTCCAGATATCCCATGATTTGTCCAAGTTCATACAGTTAGTAGGAGACAGAGTTAATTTACTGGTATATATCTTATGATATGTAAGACATCTGACTTCCTACCATACCTAACCACTTCCTAATATAAAATATACTGACACTGAACTAATTCTGAATAATTGTTTCTACCTTTATGAATTCACTAGGTACTTTAGGATCTTTTGAGGATCAGGGTTTTGAACGGTTATTATATTATGCTATAGAGATGTTGCAAGGCCAAATGATGTGGACTTCTGATTAAAATAGTTTTTTGAAAACCCCTTTCTTTCCAAAATAAGTCAGGACACACCTACATCAGTGTACTAATATGGTTTAATTAGCATAAAATATCTACTTAGCTTCAGCAAGCTAAGCTTAATGTCAGAAGTTCCTTTATGATCATATTTCCATCTGGAAGAAAGAACTGAACTGAAAGAGCTTTCCTATTCTTCAGTTACACAGAGCTGATATGGACCCCTACAAACTCAGGGAAATTTATACCTGAAGCCACATGTTCATATAATTGGAAGCACACAGCATAGATTAAGAATCAAGTCAGTGATCTAAAAAGAAATGGTACAAATGAACTTAAAAAACAGAAGGAGACTCACAGACCTAGAGAAAAAACATAGTTGCCGGGCTGGGGATGGATGAAAGAAAGGGATAATTAGAGAGTTTGGGATATACATGTACACACTAGTATATTTAAAATGGATAACCAGCAAGGACCTACTGTGTAGCACATAGAACTCTGCTCAATGTTATGTGGCAGCCTGGATAGGAGAGGAGTTTGGGGGAGAATGGATACAGGTATATGTATGGCTCAGTCCCTTCCCTGTTCATCTGAAACTGTCACAACATTGTTAATTGGCTATACCCCAAGACAAAATGTTGAAAAGGAAAAAAGAATCAAGTCAGTATAGCATATATACTTGCTGGACACAGTATAGCATAGTGGCTAAAGAGTGACTCTGGAGTTGAATGAGATTTGAATCCTGGCTCCTTCGTTTACTGGTTTTGGGGACCCTGGACAAATCATTTCTGTGCTCATCTGAAATTTAGCATGAAAATAATGGTACTTTCCTCATAGGGTTGTTGAAAGGAGCAAATGAATGATTTAATCATTTAAAAGATTTTTAAAGCCTGGTACATAGAAAGTGGTCTTATTATGACTGTGAAGTCTGAAATAAGATAATGTAATGCTATTATATAAGGTCATATATTTTATATCTTTAGGATGCTAAAGAGCAGCTAAGCCCTTTGGAAACAACACTGGAAAAATTTCAGCAGGAGAAAGAAGAATTAATCAACAAAAAAAATACAAGCCACAAAATAGCACAAGATTCCCACATTGTAGACAGACGCTTTACCGTCTGAGCCACCAGGGAAGTCCTCACGGAATATTACTCAACCATTAAAAGTAAGGAAATAATAGATACTATAATCTGGACAAACCTTGAAAGCATTATGCTTAAATGAAAGAAGTCAGTCACAAAAGACCATATTGTATGATTCTATTAACATGAAATGTATAGAATAGGCAAATCACAGAGACAGAGATGTGTATAAGAGACAGATTATATTCAAGATGGAAAAGATGACTATAAGAAGGTAATAAAACTACTTAATTGAATATAATTTAAAATGATTTGTTTATATTTTTATTTCTTGTGCTTAAGAAATTTTCTTTTTTGTAGCAAAAAGAAACTGAACTTAATAAAGTAATAGCTCAACTAAGTGAATGTGAGAAACACAAAGAAAAGATTAATAAGGAAATGGGAATCATGAGACAAGATATTGATACACAGAAGGTAGGTCCTTTTTTTGCTGATGATTTATGGTGATATTTATACCAGTAACATTCTTACCTTTTTTTATTTTTTACTCTTCAATACTTGCATTGAATAGATATGAAAACTGGAAAAGCAATTCTTGTGTATACATTTATATAAAAAGTATCTCTTTTACGTCATTGAGAGACAAAGCAAATTTTCCTGTGGTACTATAAAAGAGACATATTTTCATTTGTAAAATGAAATTTTGAAAAAGTACACTTAGTGTAACTTAAGTTATTGTGATTCTTCTGATCATGACATTTTTTTTCTGATTGTATTCTTTTTTTTTATTGAAGTATAGTTGGATTACAATGTTGTGTCAGTTACTGCTGTACAGTGAAGTGACTCAATTATGTATTATATATACACTCTTTTTCATATTCTTTTCCATTATGGTTTATCACAGGATATTGATACAGTTCCCTGTGCTATACAGTAGGACTTTGTTGTTTATCCATTCTCTATATACCAGTTTGCATATGCTAATCCCAACTCCCAGTCCCCAGCCTCTCTCACATCCCTCCCCCTTGGCAACCACTAGTCTTTCTGTGTCCATGATTCTGTTTCATGTGTGTGCATGCATGCTCGATCGTGTCTGACTCTTTGTGACCCCATGGAATGTAGCCCACCAGGCTTCTCTGTCCATGGGATTTCTCAGGCAAGAATACTGGAGTGGGTTACCATTTCCTTCTCCAGGGGATTTTCCTGACCCAGGGATTGAACCTGCGTCTCTTGCATCTCCTGCAGTAGCAGGCGGATTCTTTACCACCGTGCCACCATAGGTTCATTTGTATCATATTTTAGATTCTCTGTATAAATGATATCATATGGTATTTGTCTTTGTTTTTCTGACTTCATGCAGTGTAATCTTTAGTGGCATCCATGTTGCTGCAAATAGAGTTATTTCATTCTTTTTAATGGCTGAGTAATACTCCATGTGAATGTACCACATCTTTATTCATTTGTCAGTGGACATTTAGGTTACTTCCATGTCTTGGCTATTGTGAATAGTGCTGCTGTGAATGTGGGGGCTGCATGTATCTTTTTGAATTATAATTTCATCTGGATGTATGCCCAGGAGTGGAATTGCTGGTTCATACGGTAATTGTTTTCAATTTCTGAGGAACCCCCATACTATTTTTCCACAGTGGCTGCACCAATTTATATTCCCACCAACAGTGTAGGAGGGTTCCCTGAGAAAAGCAATTCTAATAACATTGTGATTTCTTCTTTCCTTTTTTGTTTTCAGTAAGAGACTTCTTGGTAAAAATTTAAACATAAAAACATAAAATTAAAAGTCTCCCTCCCCTGCTGACAATTGTCAGTCTCACTTCTCTATATTATTCTTAAATGTTGTAAGTAGACTATATATTGTTTTTCATTTGATTCCTTTATTTGCTTTCTCTATTAAAGAAATTAATTTCTACCATATAATTAAAATCACATTGAGAAAATAATTTTCAACATGTCTTATGAACATGATGGTTACTATCTTTAAAAACTATACCATTTCTCTGTTCTTGCTGTTTTGAACAAAATTTGATGTTTGAATGCTTTAAACACTTGGTTATAAATAATGGTTAAAATCTCTTTAAAGATTAGCCATTTCTTAAATATGAGTATCAGTTCAGTTCAGTTGCTCAGTCGTGTCCGACTCTTTGTGACCCAATGAACTGCAGCATGCCAGGCCTCCCTGTCCATTACCAACTCCTGGAGTTTACCCAAACTCATGTTCATTGAGTCGGTGATGCCATCCAACCATCTCATCCTCTGTCGTCCCCTTCTCCTCTTGCCCTCAATCTTTCCCAGCATCAGGGTCTTTTCAGATGAGTCAGCCCTTCACATCAGGTGGCCAAAGTATTGGAGTTTCAGCTTCAACATCAGTCCTTCCCATATGAGTATCAGTCAGAGGTAAATCGAATCTCTGCCATCTAATAAATGCTATATAAATTTATGATGCATATATAATAGTTACCATTAGCTTATTATGTGTGTTTTCTATTTAAGAGCACAATCTATAAATAAAGTCCATACAAATATACAGAGATAATTAAGATAATACCAGTCTGTGACCCTTTTCAAGTTGATGGTCTAAATTTAGTAGATCTGACTACATTAGTTTACTTTTATAACCTACCTTGTTCTAGAAGTTGTTTACTAATTATTTACATAAAGCAATGCTAAGTAATAGATTAATGAGAAAATGAAACTGTAGAAATAAAGATAAGAAGAAGGACAGTGAAGCAGGAGAGTACTAAGTATATAAAATGTAGGCCATGAAATCTTATATGCTTGCTGAAGAACTCAGTAGTCACATGAGAAGAGGAAGTCATAATTAAGATTCACATTGTCTCAAAACTAAAACCAGTTTCCTGGACTGAGATCAGAGAAAAATGTCTCTGTAGGCATTCATGGAAAGAAAGGAAGACACTGTATAGATTAATAGAAACCAGGTCTTCAACAAACTTCATGGGGCTTTTTTTTTTTGGAGGCCTTTTTCTTTTGCAGTGTTTCAGTACCCTTATTATCCCTTGAGGAAGGTTCTGTAGAAGGTGGTATGCTTGGAGCCTAAAATAAATGTTAGAGTGTTTGGAGAGCAAAAGTTAGCTATAGGCATCTATCAAAATCACATGGGTTTTTCCCACTCCTAAGTATATAACCAAGAACTTAAAATATATATTTGCATGCTGCTGCCACTGCTGCTAAGTCACTTCAGTCATGTCTGACTCTATGCGACCCCATAGACAACAGCTCACCAGGCTCTCCCGTCCCTGGGATTCTCCAGGCAAAAACACTGGAGTGGGTTGCCATTTCCTTCTCCAATGCCTGAAAGGAAAAGTGAAAGTGAAGTCACTCAGTCATGTCTGACTCTTAGCGACCCCATGGACTGCAGCCTACCAGGCTCCTAGTCCATGGGATTTTCCAGGCAAGAGTACTAGAGCGGGTTGCCATTGCCCTCTCAAATATATTTGCATAAAATATGGAAAACAGCCCAAATTATTATCACCTGATGAATGGATGAACAGAATGTGGTATATTCATATATATTTGCCAGGAATCTCCAGAGAAACAGAACCAATAAGAGACTGATAAATACAAATAAAGATATAGACAAAGATAGTTATCATAAGGAATTAACTCAAGTGATTGTGGAGGCTGAGAATTCCCAAGATTTGTGGTTGGCAAGCTGGAGACCCAGGAGAGCTGATGGTGTAGTTCTGGCCTGAGAACTAGGAGAGTTAAAATATTCTATCCATCCAAGAAGAGCCAAGGTTTCACCTTAAATATGAAGACGGGAAAAAAAAAACAAAACACCATCCCAGCTCATACAGTCAGGCAGGATGATTACCCCTTAATCAGCCTTTTTTGTGCTGTTCAGGTCTTTAGTTGACTGGATATGGCCCATCCACATTAGGAAGGGCAGTCTGCTTTATTCCGTCTACCAATTTAAATTTTAATCTCACCCAGAAACATGTCATAGACAGCATCATGTTTGACCAGTGTCTAGGCACCCTGTAGTGTCAAGTTGACACATAAAATCAACCGTCATGGAATATTAGTGAAGTCACTCACTCGTGTCTGACTCTGCGACCCCATGGACTGTAGCCTACCAGGCTCCTCTGTCCATGGGATTTTCCAGGCAATAGTACTGGAGTGGATTGCCATTTCCTTCTCCAGGGGATCTTCCCAACCCAGGGATCGAACCCAGGTCTCCCACATTGTAGACAGACGCTTTACCGTCTGAGCCACCAGGGAAGTCCTCACGGAATATTACTCAACCATTAAAAGTAAGGAAATAATAGATACTATAATCTGGACAAACCTTGAAAGCATTATGCTTAAATGAAAGAAGTCAGTCACAAAAGACCATATTGTATGATTCTATTAACATGAAATGTATAGAATAGGCAAATCACAGAGACAGAAAGATTAGTGTTGCTTGGGATAAGGGAGAAGGAGAGAAAAGGGAATAGAGAGTGACTACTAATGGATGTGGAGTTTGGGGGGCAATAAAATGTGCTGGAATTAGCATTTTATGAATACACTGAAACCACTGAATTGAAAAAAGTGGCAAATTTTATGGTATATGAGTTACATCTCAATTAAAAAAAATAAATCACCTGGGTTATTGAAAATACACATCTGTCTCCATTCCAGATCAATAAATCGGAACCTCTGGGGCATGGGCAGAGGCATGTATATTTTGTTAAAGGTTCTCAGGGGTTCTGATGTATCAGTTACTGAGTCAGAGCACTGTATAGCTTTCAGGAAATTGCTCTATAAGTGGCATTTTCCCCAACTAGATGTGAATTTTGGAATGTAGTTTATTCAGCATATTACTCTATCACAGGTACCTATAATGCAGCTGATTTTCATGTTTCCTTTAGGTGGTAAACCGGTAAACTGCATGCATTAACTACTCTCTGAATTGAGTGATTGGGATTACTATCAAACAGTTGAAGAACCTAACAGCATATTTATGTACTTAAGCCCTATTAAATTCACTCCACAGAATTAAAAAATTTGGAAGTTTAATAATCTTCCTCATTTTTCAGATGAAGGAAACTGGAGGTAACCTGACTTGCCAAAGGTCATAAAAGTAATAGAGTCGAACTTGACCCTACATTGTCAAATTGCTAGTATAATGGAAAAACAGTTTTATGACTGCATCTAGTTTTCTCTGATACTTTATCTCTTCTTTCTCTGATACTTTATATTTTGAAGACTAACTGGAATTTTTACTGCTTAAAGTACAAGGACAGATTTGACCCAAAAAATATTTCACTAGCTTATTGAGCTAAGCATTGTATTTAGTACTTTTTATATACAACAACTATTTTAACATTAAAGTAGTTCTCTTGACAGGTGGTATTATTATCCCTATGTTACAAGTAAACTGAGGCTCAGAGAATTTAAACTAGTTTGCCCGAAGTCATCCTGTTTGAAAGTTGCAATGCTGAGATTTCAGAGCCTATACTCTTTAACTACTGTGCTGAATACTGTCTTCCTGAATGAAAAAGCAGTTAGAAGCTGACCTGAAAGAAAGAAATCTCTAGCTTTCTGGTGACCGTGCAGGCTAACAGACCAGGAACATTATTTCATGCAAAAAATCAGTCTCACCTAAGAATGTGATAGCCCTTCAGAGAATCCTTTCAGGTATTCATGAAAGCAAATTCCATTGTTCTGTTAGATAAAAGCAAGCAATGCCACATTCTTTTGTTCCTAATAAGGAAGAAGTATAAGCATAGTCCCCCATGGAAGAATCTTGGGGAATCATAGCAGCTGTGGTGGTACATTAGGTTGCCTTGGCAACAAAGGTAGTTTACAGCTAGATCGTTTTCATCATCTCTAGCTTATTATGATGCCTTTAATAGATATGTATATATTTACATTATTACTTGTAGGAAGACTGAAAGGAGCCTTAATGAAGTTAAAAAACAAACAGCAAAACTCAGAATAGTGATTTATAGATGGGCAGGGTTGGATGTGAACATTAAGCATGTGAGAGCAGTGGCTTCCCTTCTGATCTCCCACTTCGCAGAACCGTGGTGACTCTGGTGTCATTACTTTGGCAACAAAATGTTATTATCAAAGATCTGCCTCCTCCTCTCACCCCCACTTCCCTCCACTCTTGAGTTTTTCTCAGGTTGCCGTAGAAGGGTCTTCTTTGAAAAGGCCTGACTCCAAACTTAAGGTAAATTTTTTATATTCAGGCTTTTTTGGGCCAAACCACCATTTTCTTGCAGGAAGACTTTTTCTAAGTTGCAAAGAGTCAACTTATAAATTGTATTCTGTTTGTCTTTTGACAGCATAGTCCATTATAATCACCAGGAAAACTACTGAAATAATTGTGTGGTGCTGCTGCCACCAAATGATTTAATGGTTGCTTTTTAAGGACAAAACTACTCAACAAGAACAGCTAAATTTAGTTTTTCAGTTCAATTCAGTGGCCAGAAAAAAAGTCATCAAGTATATAGACATACTATTTTTGTGAAACTTCTTACTGCCTTGTCAGCTTGAAGGTGAAGATCTTATCTGACATACTGTATATAATGGCCTTGGCACATGTTAGTAGACAAATACAACTAGGGAAAAAAAGTGGGGGAGACTTGCATAGTAGTCTTGCTCTCTTGTATCTCTTAGATCAGTGGGCTCCATTTTGAGGTTCTTAGGAAAGATGATCCTATGGGGCCTAGGTATGAAACACTGAAAATCTAGTTGTAGCATTTTCTCTCATCATTTAAATGTCTGTTTTGTGTATATATGGGCCTTCCAGATTGTCTAGGCCTGGAGGTCCCTTTACACTGGCTTCTCCCTCTGCTGAGTTACAGGCAGAATTGGTACTGCCTGTTGCCAGTTACCTGCTATGAGTCACATGTTGGTAACTTGATTATTTTTGTTAACGAATTTAATATTTACATTTAGATACAAGAAAGGTGGCTACAGGATAACCTTACTTTAAGAAAAAGAAATGAAGAACTAAAAGAAGTTGAAGAAGAAAGAAAGCAACATTTGAAGGAAATGGGTCAAATGCAGGTTTTACAAATGAAAAAGTGCGTTTTCAAAAATAGTCTTTAAATAAAGGTCTTTATTATTGACATGTGAAATATATTCAATGCATTTTGGTTTTTTTATTAAAGAATTTAAACCTGTGGCCAGAGTGTCCTTTCAAACTTGAAAGAAGGTGGGCACTTGCATACAAATACATTTAATGGCTTTATAAACTGAATTACTGAAGAAGTAGTAACACAGAATTTATAGTCACATTGTAACTATGCAGTGATAGCCAGTATTAAACATATCTAATTCACAGACTTTAGCAAGCCTGCTTCACAAGTTAATGATAGAAAGAATATCTGGCCTCTGAACCCTGCCTGGGTCAGTGCTTATGCTTTCTGTAATTGCTGGTGGAGTTACAGCCAGTTCTCTGTCCTTGGTGACCCATTGTACATGGTCCCAGGTATAATTATGTGCCAGCTAGAACATTTGATTAATTAGATTCTTCTTTCATCTGGTTTTATTGATACTTACTATAGTTGCTGTCTTCCTGCTACAGCAGAAAAGACTTTATTCTTGGTTTCTTTGCCTTAGGAATTCTGTAAGAAGCTGGTTGATGCTGAGGCACTAGTCTGGTGTTAAAGGTTGTGCTAGCCAAACAGGTTTTGGTCCCACCTCAGCTGGTTAGATATACTCATTCATTCAGCCATTCCTTATGGAATTTTCATTTTTCTTCTTGACTTCACAAAGAAATCTGAATCAAAGAATGCTTAGGTTTTTCTGAAAGATATAATAAATTGAAATTTAATTTAGTTATTAAAACCTAACAAATAGTTACTCCTTGTTATTGTAAGTTCTCTTGGTTTGGCCATTTTTAATCTCATATATTAAGGAAATAAGACTTAACTAGAAGAGCTCTTTATCTTTCAACCTGTTTGTTTTTTATGCATTAGGACACTGAGACCCAGAAAAAAAGATAATAGGAAATTAGAATGAAAGCCAGGAACATGACCCAGATATCCTAGCTTCCAAGCTGCACTCTTTAACATTGTAATGTTGGTGTGGGGGGGGGGGGGGGGGGGAAGCTTATAGAAAAAGCCTTTAAATAAAACTGTATATTCCTTGCTACTAAAGACCAAAATCAGATATTTTTATCATTCCTTCTGTAATTGGCACATAACAGTGCATTTCACATTCATTCAGACTGCTAAGCACAACTGCTCTTTTTCAAATCTTTCTTCAACCAGGACACAACAGCAATGTCAACAAAACAGAAATCAGGCCAGTTCTTTAACTATATTCATAAACTTGAGAGGTGTGCTTGGCAAATAAGAGGACACTTAATAAGTAATTGTTGAATGAAGATTTTTAAAGCATATGTTAAAATCTGCATTATCTACCAAGTTATGAGAAAAGTTTAAGTATTTTACTTTTTTGATCAGTGTGATGCTTTTTATACTTATGTAAGAGAAATTTTGTTTTTATAGAGGAAAATAAACTATTAGTAGTATTACAACATAATAGTTTGAGATAAAATTTTATTTTGTCTAACATACTGTGAACAAAGTGATGAAACCTGTTAGTAACTTCTCAGAATTGTGCACTTAGTTCACAATGAGAAGTTTATAAATTTGTAATATTAATCACCAAAAGTACTTTACTTTGGTTAATGTGTAAACATCAGGAACTTTTTCAGTGTTCACATGTTATGAGGGTACTTTATTCAGCACACACAAATCAGCTGTTTAGAAACCTCGATGCTTCAGAGATTTGGAAAGAAGAAAATTTTCTTTAGTATTGAAGCCTTAAAGAAAAAGCAAGGAAAGACTGTATTCTGATTGGAAAGAGAATGATTTATTTATCTAGCTGAAGAAATCTGGCTTTTCTACTGTAGGCTGCTAAAATCTAAAAATGGTCCTCATTTGTTATTTTCCCTCCTAGTGAACATCAGAAATTGGAAGAAAAAATAGACAATATAAAAAGAAATCACAGTTTGGCAATAGGACGACAGAAAGGTTATGAGGAAGAAATTATTCATTTTAAGAAAGAACTTCGAGAACCTCAATTTCGGGATGCTGAGGAAAAGTACAGGGAAATGATGATTATTATGAGAACAACAGAGCTTGTGAACAAGGATCTGGACATCTATTATAAGACCCTTGACCAGTAAGTACTGGGGATCTGGTTCCTACTGCAATCAGTATCAACTAGCATAATTTAGTCTTACTCATCACTCCTTTTTAACTTTTTTAATGTATTTCATACTTAGCAGAGAATAGAAAAATATATGTATGTCTGTTAAGTAAAGCGTGCTTACTTGAATTACAAAATTAAGTTATAAGGCATATTAATATTAATGAGCATCATGATCCCACTCCCATACCCAATCTGAGAACTCTACCGTTATCACTAACTACCATCCACTGAGATGCTCCTCCTCATCTCAACCACTTGTCATCCCCACTCCCTGTAACTGCTGACACAGATTTTTGCTATCTCTGCTTTAAAAAAAAATAATTTTGTAAAGTGTGTCACTTTTTTAGCTTTTAAAAAAAATTCTATTCTTTGTACTCTTCTAGAATTTTTTTTGTTTTGCTTTTATTAAGTTGCTTATAGCTGTGGTTTATACATTTTCAGTGATGTACAGAATTCTGTTGTGGAAATGTACCATAATGTATCCATTTTCTGGTAGATGGTCGTTTGGGTTGTTTCCAGGCCTTTACTAATCTAACTGCTAGGAACATTTGTGTCATGTGGAGTAAAAATATAAGAGATTCTCTGGAGTACACGTGGGAGTAAAATTGCTGGGTTGCAGGGTATGCTCAGTTTCACAAAATAATGTTAAATTATTTTCCAAAGTAGTTTTAATGATTTATACCACTAACAGGATATAATAGTTACCTTTGATGTATGTTGTGACATTGATTTTGCTGATTTTAGTTTTTGCAGTTTAATGGGTTTTAGATGATAAATCATTGTGGTCTTCATTTGTAGTCCCTTGATTAAAAAAAAAAATTTACTTCGGTTTTGCTGGGTCATTACTGTGGGGCGTTTTTTTCTAGCTGTGGGGGGTGGAGGGCTGCTCTCTCGTTGCGTTGTGCGGGCTTCTCTCATGCGGTGGCTTCTCTTGTTGTAGAGCACAGGCTTTAGGGCGTGTGGGCTCCAGGAGTTGCCATCCCTGTGCTCCAGAGCACAGGCTGTAACTGCACACAGGCTCTGTGGTTGTGGCAGATGGGTTTTAGTTGCTCTACTGCTCTGGGATCTTCTTGGACCAGGGATTGAACCTGTGTCTCCTGCCCTGGCAGGTGGATTCTTTACCACTGAACCACGAGGAAAGCCTTGCAGTCCCTTGATTTCTAATGATGCTGAACATCTCTGTGTTTGATCATGTTTCTTCTTTGAAATATTTGTATTTTATACCCATTTTTAATGTATTATTGGTGGTCTTACAGATTTGCACGTGTTCTTTTACCTTTTCTGAATTTTAATTTTTTTGTTATAGGTGTTATAATTATCAAGTTTTTTATATTTATCTCTTTGCTTTCTTATAGTGTCTTTTAATAAACAGATTTGATTCTTAGGTAGTTATATTTACTCATCTTTTTAGGTTAGCTCTTCTGTGTCTTGTTTAAAAAATCCTTCCCTATTCCTATATTTTCTTCTAAAAGTTATAAAGTTTTGCTTTCACACTCAGATACATTTAAGTATCTAATTCTAAATTGAATTTTGTGTACAGTATAAGGTAGGAATCCAATTTCATTTTTTTCCTATGGATACCAGTTGTCCTGGCTAGTATACCATGTGTGCATGGGTCATTTCTGGGTTTCATTGTTCAATTTGTGCTGTTACCAAGACTGTCTTAATTACTATAACTTTACAGTATATTTTAGTGCATGGGAAAATTTTATTTTTTATTCAGTCTGTCCATCTTTGTCTTTTTTTTTTTTTTGGAATATAGTTGCTTTATAGTTGTGTTTGCTGTACAACAAAGTGAATCAACTCATCTTTGTCTTTTAACTAGTGAATTTAGTCCATTCATTTCATTGTGATTGATTATTTAGTTGTATTTATTTCTGTTTTTTTTCCTACTTCCCTGACTTCTATGGGATTGATTTATTTTTCTTTATTCATCTTTTCCCCCTTCTTTGGGTTGTAAATAATATGCTTTAGTTATTTGGATGTTTCCCTTTACTTTTTTTTAACATTCATATTCAACCTAAAAATCAGGTGTTTTGATTCCCAAAGGGGTCCTAGAGCAACATTACCAGTATCACCTTGGAACTTACTAGAAATGAAAATTCTCAGTCTCCACTCCAGATCTGGTACATTAGAAATGTTAGGGACAAGGCTTAGTGGGCGGCACTTTAACAAGCCTTCCAGGTGATTATAATGCACATCAAAGTTTAAGAACCATGGCTCTGATATGACTTGCTTTCCGTTCTTCCAAAATGTTCATTTCTCCTATCTGCTGTGTTTCTATTGCCTGGTATTTTCATTTAACCTTATTTTTATATGTCAGATTAGAAAATAATTAATGTGGTTCATAGGGCTTATTGATAAACTCACATGTTTACCAATTTCTTATAGTTTATTCCTTCTTTAGGTTCAGTTTCTTTCTTTTTCTGAAGTAATCCTTTAATAGTTTTTATCAGTGAAGAATTGTGAGTAGTAAATTCTTTTTCAGTCTGAAAATCTTTGCTCTTAATCTTGATACTTTGGGTGAGCATAGAGTTCTAGATTGAAAGGATGTTTTCTTTCTTTCAGTACTTTCAAAATATTCCATTTCTTCTTGATCTCCATGATTGCTGTTGAGAAATCATTCTAATTATTCCTTTGGAAGTAATCTGCCTTTTTCCTCTGGTTGTTTTAAGAGTTTTCCCTTATCTCTTGTATTCTGCATTTTTTTTGGAGTGTGTCTAGATGTAGGTTTAGTTTTAGTTCTATTTAAGAATTATGCTTATTGATCTGAGGATTGGTACCTTTCATTAATTTTGGAAAATTCTCATGTATTCTCTCTTCAGATATTATCCTTTCCCCATTTCTTACTATTCTTCCCTCCTTCATTTGTCGTTAGACACAAATAAACCTTATTCTTTCCTCCACATTGCTTAATGCCTCTTGCATATACTGGTAATACCCTGGGTAACACCCTGATGAAGACCTTCCAGTGCACAAATTCTTTAGCTGCTGCTTATACTGCCTGTTGAGGTGTCCATTTTTAATCTATTTTTCATTTCAGTATTTCAAGATTTTTTCAATTCTGTAAGTTTTATTTTACTCATTTTCAGAAATTTTTATTTTTCTTAATGTATTTTTTCCTTAGTGTTTTGATTCCTTCTTGTATAATTGTAAACTCATCTTTAGTAGTGACTTTTTTTTCCTCTATGAAGCGCCCCTGTGACTTTTTTATGTGGATGTCCTTCCACTTAGTTGTTTTGTTATCTGTTAAGACACTCTATGGCTAACACTGGTCTGAATCTAGTTTTTATGTTAATTTTTCAATTTGGGAGTTCCTGAACTAGACAGAGATCAAGACCATCCCCATGGAAAAGAAATGCAAAAAAGCAAAATGGCTGTCTGGGGAGGCCTTAGAAATAGCTGTGAAAAGAAGAGAAGCGAAAAGCAAAGGAGAAAAGGAAAGATATACCCATCTGAATGCAGAGTTCCAAAGAATAGCAAGGAGAGATAAGAAAGCCTTCCTCAGTGACCACTGCAAAGAAATAGAGGAAAACAACAGAATGGGAAAGACTAGAGATCTCTTCAAGAAAATCAGAGATACCAAGAGAATATATCATGCAAAGATGGGCTCGATAAAGGACTGAAATGGTATGGACCTAACAAAAGCAGAAGATGTTAAGAAGAGGTGGCAAGAATACACAGAAGAACTGTACAAAAAAGATCTTCATGACCAAGATAATCACGATGGTGTGATCACTCACCTAGAGCCAGACATCCTGGAATGTGAAGTCAAGTGGGCCTTAGAAAGCATCACTATGAACAAAGCTAGTGGAGGTGATGGAATTCCAGTTGAGCTCTTTCAAATCCTGAAAGATGATGCTGTGAAAGTGCTGCACTCAATATGCCAGCAAATTTGCAAAACTCAGCAGTGCTCACAGGACTGGAAAAGGTCAGTTTTCATTCCAATCCCAAAGAAAGGAAATGCCAAAGAATGTTCAAACTACTGTACAATTGTACTCATCTCACAGGGTAGTAAAGTAATGCTCAAAATTCTCCACGCCAAACTTCAGCAGTATGTGAACCGTGAACTTCCTGATGCTCAAGCTGGTTTTAGAAAAGGCAGAGGAACCAGAGATCGAATTGCCAATATCCACTGGATCATCAAAAAAGCAAAAGGGTTCCAGAAAAACATCTATTTCTGCCTTGTTGACTATGCCAAAGCCTTTGACTGTGTGGATCACAATGAACTGGAAAAATTCTGAAAGAGATGAGAATACTAGAGCACCTGACCTGCCTCTTGAGAAACCTATATGTAGGTCAGGAAGCAACAGTTAGAACTGGACATGGAACAACAGACTGGTCCAAATAGAAAAAGGAGTCATCAAGGCTGTATATTTTCACCCTGCTTATTTAACTTAAATGCAGAGTATATCATGAGAAATGCTGGGCTGGAAGAATCACAAGGTGGGATCAAGATTGCCAGGAGAAATATCAATAACCTCAGATATTCAGATGACACCACCCTTATGGCAGAAAGTGAAGAAGAACTAAAGAGCCTCTTGATGAAAGTGAAAGGGGAGATTGAAAAAGTTGGCTTAAAGCTCAACATTCAGAAAACTAAGATCATGGCATCTGGTCCCATAAATTAATGGGAAATAGATGGGAAAACAGTGGAAACGGTGTCAGACTTCATTTTTTTGGTCTCCAAAGTCACTGTAGATGGTGATTGCAGCCATGAAATTAAAAGACANTTGATGAAAGTGAAAGGGGAGATTGAAAAAGTTGGCTTAAAGCTCAACATTCAGAAAACTAAGATCATGGCATCTGGTCCCATAAATTAATGGGAAATAGATGGGAAAACAGTGGAAACGGTGTCAGACTTCATTTTTTTGGTCTCCAAAGTCACTGTAGATGGTGATTGCAGCCATGAAATTAAAAGACACTTACTCCTTGGAAGAAAAGTTATGACCCACCTAGATAGCATATTGAAAAGCAGAGTAGGGGATGACCAAGGATGACATGGCTGGATGGCATCACTGACTCGATGGACGTGAATCTGAGTGAACTCAGGGAGTTGGTGATGGACAGGGAGGCCTGGTGCGCTGCAATTCATGGAGTTGCAAAGAGTCAGACACGACTGAGCGACTGAACTGAACTGAACTACACTGGTGGTATAATAAAGGACCTTAAACTCTTGGAAGGGATTTGCCCAGGACTTTGAACTCTCAGCTTATTAATTTTCCACTTTTTCACTGAAGTTACTATTCAAGAGTCTCAGCCTTTATGTTGGGAGTCACTTCTCTTTGCCTCACTTGAGCCTTATACCTCATATTCTGTCCTAGGTGAGAATATCTAAACCCTGGGTTATGAAAATAATAACTAAATTCAGCTGCAGTTATCATATCACACACTGACCATTCTGGTTTTTAGTTCTCTGTTTCCACCACATAGAGAGTTGCCTTTCTTGTAAACTCAGCTATAAAATAATTTTTGTTCTAAATCTGTCTAGCATCTCTAAGCATTTTGTCAAGAGAATGATCAGTTACCTTAGATTTTGTTTGTTACTGTTTTCTAAAAAGGAATATATCCTCCTTGATAGAATCTATGTTTTAAGGCTTCCCCTGGAAAGAGCCTAGTGAACAGACCAGCCTCAGCCTTGGGAATCAGACCACAAGGCTCAGGAGGACAGGAAGACCCCACTTTGCAGTATGAGGATTCTTTTAGTTCATAATGATGGCAAGGGTGGCCTCAGAATCACTTAGCTATAACTCTGGCATGTACAGGTTTTGGAGAGTACATAGTCTTTTAAGATAAGCGAAAACTGGAAGTGAGCCAGTTATGTTAGTCATTTTAAAAAATAAATACTAGTAAGGTTTTTGTTGGATTAAGTTCGGCTTCTGTAATGAAGGAACACATCTTTTGTCCTCGTTGTCAGTGAGCGAATAAGCTAACATTACAATGCTCCTTGGGTTCAGAAAGGCTCATGGATATGTATGTCTGTACCAAGTAGGAACTTTTGTTCCCCTTGTTCTTTAATGTCTTCAAATATTGAAGTCTCCCCTAGATTTTTAGATCCAGCAGTTGTTGAGATTTCATGTTCTGAAATAAGAGCAAATGCAGGACATTATTAAAGAGTCCTTGCCTGGTAGACTATTACATATACAGCATTTGTTTTTTTTTTTTTAATAAAACTTCCATAATTCTTTATAGTATATCCAGCTGTAGGCATATATGCCTTTAGAAGGCTTATTACTTTTTGAATTCTTTAACACCTGATGCTGTGTATGTGGTAAATGTTCGAACATTTGTTGAGTGCTAAGGAATAGGAAACCCAATCCTTACTGGCAAGTTTATTTGAAGAGACAAAAATTGAAACAGATTTTTATCAGTAAAAATCTGTACAGAATAGGATAACTTAACTTGGTTTTGATGAAAAACATTAAGCTGAGTCTTAAACAGCAAGAACTGTTTGTATAAAAGTTGATAAATTGTACCTTTTCGAGGCCTGAAAAAAAATCCATAATTTGTTGTTAAAAGTATTGTCTCTAGTCTCTAGAGACTATCTGAATCTTACTTGACATTTAGCAAGTTATTTAAATACCCTGAGCTTCAGTTTTCTTATCTATAAAGCGGAAAATTTTTTTAAAGTCCATTATAGCAGTCATCGTAGAGTCAGAATTAAAAGGGAAACTCACAGGCCGTTTAGTCCGGCTCTCCTTGTCATGTTACAGTCTTTAATGTATATTGTTAAATTCTCTATTTCTTAAGGGCACTAAGGAACTTGACCAAGAAAGCGTAGGTTTCTGTTGTTTCTATCTAAACGTGCTTTAAGACTAAATTTCTGGGGCAGGGGCTGTGCAGAGGAGATACTAATAGTAATTAAATACTTAATACGTGTTGTTCAGTTGCTCAGTCGTGTCTGACTCTTTGCAACTGCAGCACGCCAGGCTTCCCTGTCCATCACCAGCTCCCGGAGCCTACTCAGACTCATGTCCATGGAGTTGGTGATGCCATCCAACCATCTCATCCTCTGTCATCCCCTTCTCCTCCTGTCTTCAATCTTTCCCAGGATCAGAGTCTTTTCTAGTTAGTCAGTTCTTCGCATCAGGTGACCAAAGTATTGGAGTTTCAGCTTCAACATCAGTCCTTCCAATGAATATTCAGGACTGATTTCCTTTAGGATGGACTGACTGGATCTCCTTGCAGTCCAAAGGACTCTGAAGAGTCTTCTCCAACACCACAGTTCAAAAGCATCAATTCTTCGGCACTGAGCTTTCTTTATAGTCCAACTCTCACATCAATACTTGACTACTGGAAAAATCATAGCTTTGACTCTACAGATCTTTGTCGGCAAAGTAATGTCTCTGCTTTTTAATATGTCTGTTATAGCTTTTCTTCGAAGGAGCAAGCATCTTTTAATTTCATGGCTGCAGTCACCATCTGCAGTGATTTTGGAGCCCAAGAAAATAGTCTGTCACTGTTTCCATTGTTTCCCCATCTGTTTGCCATGGAGCGATGGGACCAGATGCCATGATCTTTGTTTTTGGAATGTTGAGTTTTAAGCCAGCTTTTTACTCTCCTCTTTCACCTTCATCAAGAGGCTCTTTAATTCCTCTTCACTTTCTACCATATGGGTGGTGTCATCTGTGTTAGCCATAATTTAATTGAATTCAATCTCGACAAACTGTCGAAGATTGTTAAAGAGATGGGAGTGCCAGAACACCTTACCTCCTGAAAAATCTGTATGCAGGTCAAGAAGCAACAGTTAGAACCAGGCATAGAACAATGGACTGGTTCCAAATTGGGCAAGGAGTATGTCAAGGCTCTATATTATCACCCTGCTTATTTAACTTATATGCAGATTACATCATGAGAAATTCTGGCTGGATGAAGCACAAGCTGGAATCAAGGTTATTGGGAGAAATATCAATAACCTCAGATATGCAGATGATACCACCCTTATGGCAGAAAGCCATTACTTCATGGCAAGTAGATGGGGAAACAATGGAAACCATGACAGCCTTTATTTTGGGGGGCTCCAAAATCACTGCCGATGGTGACTGCAGCCATGAACTTAAAAGACGTTTGCTCCTTGGAAGAAAAGCTATGACCAACCTAGCCAGCATATTATAAAGCAGAGACAATACTTTGCCAACAAAGGTCTGTATAGTCAAAGCTACAGTTTTTCCAGTAGTCAGTTTTGGATGGGAGAGTTGGACCATAAAGAAAGCTGAGCGCCAAAGAATTGATGCTTTTGAACAGTGGTGTTAGAGGAGACTCTTGAGAGTCCCTTGAAGGAGATCAGACCAGTCAATCAATCCTAAAGGAAATCAGTCCTGACTATTCATTGGAAGGACTGATGCTGAAGCTGAATGAAGCTCTAGTACTTTGGCCACCTGATGCAAAGAACTGACTCGTTGGAAAAGACCCTGATGCTGGGAAAGATTGAAGGCAGGAGGAGAAGGGGATGACAGAAGATGCGACGGTTGGATGGCATCATCAACTTCTTGGAGTTGGTGATGGACAGGGAAGCCTGGTGTGCTGCAGTCCATGGGGTTGCAAACATCAGTCACAACTGAGCGACTGAACTACTAGTGTAGACCTGTAAAGAGCAAGTATTCATCAGAGAGATCAAGTAGACTGTCCAAAATTATGCAGCTAAATGGTAGAGATAAAATTAGCTCTCAGAACTAAGGCCTTTCTACTCCCACTGTGCTGTGCTGCTAGCACCATGCGTCACCCCTCTTTTTTAACCTTTAGAAAACAAATATATTAAAATTTTTCCTTTTACTTAACTCATACTTCTTGGTTAAGAGCCACAATAGTCAATTTATATATTTTATACCTCCTCAGCAAACTGTGTATATATGTATGTGCAAAATATATCTTGTCATGTGCATTAGGATTTTGTTGAATTAAGGTTTGAGTGCTTGTACATTTGGTACTGTTTAGATAATTGTATACCAAGTATGTAGAAATGAAGAAACAAAGTTCAGAAATCCATAAATGGTGAAAATTAACCATGATGATGGGAATAACTGAGGGTCTACTTTAGGCCTTTTCTAAGGCAGGATCTTTTTTGAGAATGTGACATTTTAGCTGGAATGTGATTCATGCAAGATATGCAGAAAGCGGAGATGCAGGCATTCCAGATGGAGAGAGAACTGATGCAGAGGCCCTAAGACCAATACAAACATGAGGTGTTCAAGGAATAGGAAGAAGGCAGGCGTGCCTGGGTACAGTGAGCAGGGGAATCAGGTCAGAGGGGAGTGGTCCCCAGAGCATGCCATGGCTTGCAGCCTTGGTTAATAGTTCGATTTTATTCTAAGTGTGATGAGAAGTCACTGGAGTGTTTGAAGCAGAGAGGTAGTATAGCCCGATTCATAGTTGGAAGAAATCACACTTGTTGCTGTGTGAAGACTGGATTGTGGAGGCACCCAGGAGAGTGGTGGACTGGACTAGGATGGTAGCAGTGGAAATGGAGAGTAGTAGATGGGCTCAATTTTTGTTTTGGAGATAGAATTTACAGGCCTTGCTTCTGAACTGAAGGTAGGGGAGGAAAGTGGGGGGGAAGGAAGACTGATCCTACATGTTTTTTCATGAGCAATAGGATGTTGGGGGAGAAAATTCCCACTCCCTGAAATGGGCAGGACTGGGGAGGAGAAAGTGTTTTGGACACTTGAAGTTTGAGGTGCACTTTAAGTAGAGATGTAAGGCAGGCAGTTGGATCTATAATTTAGAGTCTAGAGTTCAAGGGAAAGCTATACATTTAGGAATTATCAGGACTGATGCTGAAGCTCAAACTCCCATACTTTGGCCAACTCATGCGAAGAGTTGACTCATTGGAAAAGACCCTGATGCTGGGAGGGATTGGGGGCAGGAGGAGAAGGCGACGACAGGATGAGATGGCTGGATGGCATCACCGACTCAATGGACATGAGTTTGGGTGGACTCTGGGAGTTGGTGATGGACAGGGAGACCTGGCGTGCTGCGATTCATGGGGTCGCAAAGAGTCGGACACGACTGAGTGACTGAACTGAACTGATGTAGTATTTAAAGCCATGGAATGAGATTACCTATGGAATAATTGTGGATAGAAATGGGAAGGGTCCCAAAACTCATGTTTACTAATGGAGTGAAGAAGTAGCTGATGAAGAAGGAAAAAAAAAAATTAAAGGCATAGTAGCTTGAAAACCAAGGAAAGAAACTATTTCAGGAATCTAATGTTGTTGAGAGGTCAAATGAGATCAGGACTAAGAAGTGACCCGTGATTTGATAAAATGGAGAATGTTCATGACTTTGAGGAACAAACTTAGTGGCATGGTTGGAACTGAAGCCTTAGCGTTGAATGAGGAGACAGTAGGTGGTAAGAAATGAAGACAGTGAGCACAGTAAACTCTTTATTAAAAAAAAAAAAATCCGTTGTGAAGAGAAGCAGGAAAACGGGGGCTGACTAGAAGGGCCTTGAGCACCAAAGTAGGTTTGTAGACTGGCTTTAGCCTCTTTTTTTTATTTTAATCCTAAATCTTAAGTGTACGTGATTCTGCTATAAAGTAGCCCTTCCTCTTAGTACACTGACTTGCAGACCTGGGGTTTCATAGGTGTTAATTGAATGGAAAACTGTACCTAGAAGCCCTCCAGCTAACCCTGCAAGACCCTGAGAGCACTGACAGCAGGAACAAAAATTCCCTCAGTGGGGCACCTGTTCATTGAAAAAAAATCCCTGTTCTGTTCTCTCTGGGGAGATAGAAATATACCCTGTTCTTCCTGTAAAGTTGTAACCGCTCAACAGGAGAGACCATGGTAGGTGGTCCACAGTCTGTATTGACCTGGGCCATGAATAATGACGGAAGGGCATTTCAGTAGAGAAAAGAGCTTCCACACTGAGCAGAGGGCGGGCATATGTGGGAGCTTGTGGGGTTGGGGGGTAGAGGGGTGCTTCCCAGCAATTTAGGCTTGCCTAAGAAACAAAGGCAGGCTGTTTACTGAGTTCTGTTGTCTGGCAATTAGATGGATTCTTCTAAATGAGAAAAAAGAAGTGGTACAGATTTCCCCAAAATTGAGTGTTTGTGGGCTTATGCTTGCAACTCTTCTTAAGGTTTATACTAGGAGCCTTAAATTTGCCTTCTCACCTAGAAGAAAGTCAGGTCCAAAATTTCCCTCATTGTTTCACCTCTTAGAAGAAGGATGCAGTCGCTGTAATTGTTGCATTCATCTGTCTATTTAAGATAACACAGGAAATTAACAGTGCGTTTTCAAGAAAAGCTGATTACCATCTGTTATTAGTAATCATCTAAAACCATCACTGATTGTCAGCATTACCAATGGTCAGAGACACACTCGACAAGGGGAAAACATCCATTATTTAGAATTTACTATCCCTTATCCACTCCCTTAATAGAAGCCATCAATTAAAATTAAGTGATTTTGGAATATATCATTCAAAGTACACTGTTCTGCCATATCCCCAAAATGTTACACTATTTTCCCCCAAATGTAGAATGTTGAATATTAAGTCATACTTCTTCTGAGACTCAGTGGAAACATGTAAGTTTTGTATCCAGGGCAGCCAGCTTTCTCTGAGTCTCTTCAGAACCCGGCTTCTTACACTCAGCGAGGGCTTGACGCAGGACTCACCTCGTGGCTATCATTCTCATTCTCATCTTAGATACAGCACAGTTTCACATCAGCCCCCATAGCATCAAACAAGTAGATTATAAAACCCAGTGATAGCTAGTGGCATTTCACAATGACTTGAAGGTTTTTTTTAACCAAATATTTATCAACCACTATAGCAATAGGGGTTGACCCATTACCTGAATTTTAAAAGCTGATGTTTGGGAGTCTGGTCAAAGGAAATTACAGCAGTTCAGTAATTTCAAGGGTTTTAGGAAATTAGTTTAATAGTCTTAAAGGGTTTATCTGGAAAAAAAGGACATTTTTCTTATAAATGTGCGGCTTAAGATTGGCAAGTTAGGAATTTTAAATTGTGCTAAGTAATAAAAATCACTACTAGTTTGGAACACAATACTCAGTAGAATGTGATACTCATCATATCATTTCCCTTATACTAGAGGGCTTCCGCTGACCTATATGTAGGAAGACAGGAAGTTCTCATGGTGTTAACTACAGTAGGGAAGAGTATTCAGTATAATAATGAACAACAAAATTGATCTTAGCCAGTTTTCTGGCAACCTGTATGTCTCAGGAAGTGAAGCGAAGCAAAGTGAAAGTTGCTCAGTCGTGTCCAACTCTTTGCAACTCTGTGAACTGTAGCCCACCAGGCTCTTCTGTCCATGGAATTCTCCAGGCAAAAGTACTGGAGTGGGGAACTAATGAGTGAAGAAGCATATGAGAAATACATAAAATCTGTTAAGGAGTGAAAATGGAACCCCTAACTAAACTAGTTTGAAACAACTTAATCTAGCATGCTGCTGCTACTGCTGCTAAGTCGCTTCAGTCGTGTCCGACTCTGTGCGACCCCATAGACGGTAGCCCACCAGGCTCTCCCATCCCTGGGATTCTCCAGGCAAGAATACTGGAGTGGGTTGCCATTTCCTTCTCTAGCATAGTTGTCTTAAAATTAGGGGTGGGTATGTATTTAAAAAGCAACTTTTAGGAAAAGAAACCACTTATAACAATGTTTCCTGAAGAAAACACCCCTTAACTTCCTAATGACTTCAGATAAACACTGTGCATCTTTTTGACAGCACCCTATGATTTTTAGGCTAGGCTCCAGTTACAATATTCAAAATTCCTGAAATTATCTGTGGTAAAACTAGTTATAATAATTATGTAATTTAAGGATAATGCAGTTATCTTAAGCCTTATATAATTTTGTAACTTGCTTACAGCCATCCCTGGATTTGGGTCAAAATTATCTTCCCACTAGAAATAACTGGCAGGAGAGAAAAGTTTGTTTGTTGTATAGCGTCCAGTAAAGAATATTACTATCTTAATTTTGCAATACACTGTGTTTGCTGGTGCTATTTTTATACAGTGAAGCAACAGCCTTGCAAGAGAATAAGAAACAATTTAATAATAAAATATTTCAACTTCTTAATTAAAAAAAATACTGGAGTGGGTTGCCATTTCCTCCTCCATTTGGTACAATTTTATGTGTAAGGATGAGAATAGTATTGTTGGAAAAAGTCTTTATAAGTATAATCTTTTCTACTGCTTTTATTAGGAAGGCTCGTCTTTGGCCCCTTTAATATTTACTGAAATAGCTTGAGTTATGGGGAAATCCAGTTCAAAATTTGCCATTGTACATGCATTTCTGACTTTGAATAGCAAAACGGTAACTAACCTTCCTCAGTAGTTGGAGCCCTGGAGATGGCTTAAATAGGAAAGGTGTAGCATTTGAAAAGGTGTTTGTCTGGCAGGTGAGGTTTTAGTCTACTTATTTTCTGACCACTCCATTTCATGCGTTCAGTTCTCTGCTAATGACCAAGTCCTGTGATGATTTTAAAAGTGGCCAGAGAACAGCAGCAAACTGAACTACTGTCCTGGGGATGCCTAACATGCTTCACTTGTGACATCAAGCGAGAACCCATGTGTACTTAGAAAGCAGATAACTCCAAGGCTTGCAGAAGCTTTTTATTAAAGGCCCAAGAGTGGAGACAGTTTGACAGCTTAGAACAAAAAGGAAAATCATCTAGAAATTGCTGGGGCAGAAGCCATAGTGCAAAGAGGTGCTGACGGACAGGACAGTCAGCTTGGCATTCAAAGAGTTGTGTGCGTGAAGAAGGAAGAGGGACATGTATGAAAACAGCTCTACACACTACATTAGTTCATACTCCTTTCTCTCTCTGTCTCTCTCAGTAGACTATTTTTTGAGCAGTTTTAGGTTCACAGTAAAATCGAGCAGAAAATGCAGAGATTTCCCATATACCTCTGTCGCCACCCTTCCCTGACCACAGCCTATCCCGCAGTCATCCCTTACCAGAGTGGTACATTAGATGAACATCATACTCACCAAAGTCTGTAGTTCCCATTTGGGTTCACTCATGGCGTTCTACATTCTGTGCAATTAGACAAATGTTTAATGACATGTAACTAGCCATGTAGCCTGGCACGCTGCAGTCCATGGGATCGCAAAGAGCCGGACCCGACTGAAGAACACCTACCCATATAGTATCATATGGAATAGTTTGACCTGTGTGAGTCTTTTTGTCTTTTGGCCTCATTGTGCCCCCTTTCAAACAGTATATATCTTAGGCCGTGGTCATCTCTGAGGATCACATTCTAAGACTTTCATGGATCACTAGAATTTAAATACCACTAAAACCATCCTTTGTCCTCATAAAATGCAATAGATTGTTACTGAGATTTTCAAGACAATCTTTCAGATTACCAAGAATATTTCAATATAAGATTGATTTATAAATCACTGTTTTCTTAGATCTTAGAACTTTTCATTTTATTTTGGGAAATCCTTTTTCACAAAACATACACATAACATGTGTCAGTATTGTATGCATTTAACTGAGTGACATGCACACTCCAGGCACAGGTGGGGATGATGTAGCTAGCCCGATGACCATCTACCTACAATAGTTTCCAGCCCATGAAATTTATATCTTTGCCTAAGCAGAATCATAGTTTACTAGATGTCATGGATCTTCAAGGTCATTCTTAAGTGTTCATTATCTGTAACATACAAGTGCTATAAGTTTTTCTTCCTTTGTATATCATAATATTTTGTACCACTTAACCCATTCAGCCTTGTATTACAGATATTTTTATTTCCTCCGGGAGTTGGTGATGGACAGGGAGGCCTGGCGTGCTGCGATTCATGGGGTCACAAAGAGTTGGACATGACTGAGTGACTGAACTGAACTGAACTGATACCATTATTCTGCAAATTACAGAACATGGTTCAGATTGGGACTTGAAATTTCCTTGACAGGCTCTGACATTTATTCAACACTTCAGTAGAATTACACTGATGAGACATTTTCATTTTCTTCACAGTGTTTTTGCATGTATGTACACATTTGCTTTGTGTGAATAGTATCACACTGTAGATACTTCTTTTTTTTCACTTTACCATGTGATAAAATTCACATTTGTATAGATAAATAATCTCATTATTTTTAATGTTTGCATAATATTCTATAAGGTGGATGTTACCTACTTTATTTGACCACGGATAGACATATTAGGAAGCCTTTAAGTGTTTGCTACTGCAGATAATGCTACAATGTATGTCTTCTTACACTTATGCAGATATATCAGAAAGATGGCTACTTAGAAATAGAGCTACTGGGTCAGAGGATGTCTACATTTTTAACTTGTTGGTGCCACATTGCCTTCCAGAAGCACAAAGTTTGTTTCTACCAGTAGTGTATGAAAGTACCTACTTAAATGTATGACATTTCTTTATGTCTGCTTTACATATTATCAACTTTTAAAATTTTTGAGTCTTATACATAAAATGTTCTCACTTTACATTTCCCTGTTTAATAGTGAGGTTAAATGTCTTTTCATATGTTGGCTGTTTGTATTTCTTCTCCAGGAATTGTCCAGTCATATCTCTTTGCCAAGTTTTCTATTAGGTTGTCTTTTTCTAAGTGATCTGTATTATTATTTTTAAAACAGATTCTGGATATTAGTCCTTTTCACATACACCACAAGGAGTTTTTCCTAGTGTGTCATTTGTCCATTAGCTTTCTTGATGGTATTATTTGTAGCTTAGTGTTTAGGTCAATAAATCTTTGGTCTTTTAATGCATGACTTCTCAATTACAAGGGCCTTCCCAATGCTAAGATTACAAAAATTTTTCTTTTAATAGTCTTATTTATTTTTAATCTTTTATTTGGACTTTATTTGAAATTTGATAAAAGACAGTGATATAATTTTAATTTTTTCCTCTTCCAAGCACTATTAAAACCTTTCCCATTGACTTGAAATGTCAGTTAAAAAGTTCTGTATATAGTTGGTTTAATTTTTCTTCTTGTCCTCTACTATGATTTTATTCATTGGCATTCTCGCTCATATATGAACTTTAGAGTCATCTTGTGGGTTTTATTTAAAAAATTATTTAATCTTAAAGTTTTGTTTGGATTGCATTTAATTTACAGATTACTTGAGGGAAAATGTTTGCAATATTGAATCTCCCATTGGAGTCCTGTAATGTATTTATTCACGATGGTTTTGTTCTGTTGTAAAGTATTATAACTTTTTCACTTAGATTCTGTACCTTTTTTCTCCTGGTATTTCTTAGTTTTTATTGCCATCATGAATAGGATCCATTTTTCTATTATATTTCATATTGAATTTGGCTACAGTAATGTATGTTTATTTCTGACTACCTTATCAGTCTTAATAGTTTGTCAGTTGATTTCTTAGGTTTTCTGAGTGTATAGTTATATCATCTGCAGAAACAATAACAAGTTCTTTTTTGTTCCTTTCGTTTAGTCTTCATTTCTCTTTATTGTCTTGCTCAGTTGTTAGGGATCTCCAGGACATTATTTTAGAGTAGCAGTAATAAAAGTTCTCTTTCTCTTGTTCTTAGCTTTAAGAGGAACATTTTTGTATATTTTAACAGTAAGTTTGATGCTTGCTGTGGCTGATAGTCATCTTGTCTAATTAAGAAATTTTTCTATTTCTCTGTATTTAGTTTTTATCAAAACTCAGTATTATACTTTTTGACATCTGTTTAAATAATATTTTCTTGCAATCTTTTAATGAAGTGAATTATCTTAATTTTCTGTTGTACCATTCTTGGGTTCTTGAGATAAACACTATTTGGTTATAATACACTGTTTTTAATATGCTCAGCCCTAAATTTGGTATTATTTAGAATGTTTGTATTTGTAAGCAAAATAAGCCTATCCTTTTTTTTTCTTACTTATGTTTCTCCTTGCTATGTAGTATTTACATACTTCAGAAGTAGGTGTACCTTGAAGATATGAAAACATTCACTTGTAAAACTATCTGAGCCTGATGGCTTAAAAGATGGCATTTTGACTGCCTGTTCAAATAATTTTGATTATATTCAAGGGCTGTTAATATCCCATTTTTCTCTGATCTTGAGCACATTACTGCTGCTTCTGCTGCTGCTGCTAAGTCACTTCAGTCATGTCCGACTCTGTGTGACCCCATAGACGGCAGCCACCAGGCTCCCCCGTCCCTGGGATTCTCCAGGCAAGAACACTGGAGTGGGTTGCCATTTCCTTCTCCAATGCATGAAAGTGGAAAGTGAAAGTGAAGTCGCTCAGTCGTGTCCGACCCTCAGTGACTCCATGGACTGCAGCCTTCCAGGCACCTCCGTCCACGGGATTTTCCAGGCAAGAGTACTGGAGTGGGGTGCCACTAATTTGATTAAATCTCAGTTTTCTCCCCAGCTTCTGTTTTATTTTACTGAGAAATAGTTAACATACATCACTGTATATGTTTAAGGTGTATGGCATAATGGTTTGATATACACATATTATGAAGATTACTAAAGTAGGTTTAGTTAACATCCATCATCTCATGTAGATAAAAAGGAAAAAAAAATGTTGTGATGAGAATTCTTAGGATCTACTCTCCTAGCTGTCTTATGTCATACAGCAGTGTTAAGTATAGTTAACATACTGAATATTACATACCTAGTACTCTAGCCTGGAAAATCCCGTGGACGGAGGAGCCTGGTAGGCTGCAGTCCATGGGGTTGCACAGAGTCGGACACGACTGAAGCGACTTAGCAGCAGCAGTACATATTTATAAGCGGAAATTAAATTCCACATGTAAGTGAGATCTTACAGTATTTGTCTTTTTCTGTCTGACTGACTTCTTTTAACATGTCTTCAAGGTCCATCCAACATCGTTCCAAATGGTAGGACTTCTTTTTTATGGCTGAATAATGTTCCATTATATGTGTAAATGTGTGTGTATAGGTATACTGAAATATATATGTGTATAGAGATATATATCTCACATCTTCTCTATCCATTCATTCCATGATGGACATAGGTTGTCTCTGTCTTAGCTGTTGTGAACAGTGCTGCTGTGAGTCGGGGAGGGGTGCAGATAGCTTTTCAAGTTAGTGTTTTCCTTTCCTTTGGATATATTCCCCAAAGTGGAATTACTAGATTATATGTTGCTTCTGGTTTTAATTTTTTTAGGGCTCTGTACTGTTTCCCGCAGTGGCTATACAGTGTACAGTGTATCCTACCAGCAGTGCACAAGGGTTTTCTTTTCTCCACATCCGTGCCATCATTTGTTACGTTTTGTTGGTGATGGATGTTCCAAGAGGTATGAGGGGCTCTTTCATTGTGGTTTTAATCTGCATTTCCCTAATGACTGCTAGCATCTTTTTCATGGACCTTTTAGCCATTCGTATATGTTCTTTGGAAAAATGTCTGTTAAGGTCCTTTGTTCATTTATAAATTGGTTTTTTTTTTTTTTTTTCCCAGGTTGTATGAGTTCTTTATATATTTTGGATATTAACTCCTCATCAAATACTTGGCTTTCAAATATTTTTCCCACCCCATAGGTTGTCTTTTCACTTTGTTGTTTGTTTCTTGTGCAGAAACTTTTTAATGTAGACCCCCACTTTGGTGTTATTGTTTGTGCTTTAGCTATGATTTCCAAAAATCATTACCAAGACCCATGTCAAGAACTTTCTTCTGGGAGTTTCATACTTTCAGGTTTTACATTTAAGCCTTTGATTCATTTAGAGTTCATCTTATGAGTGATTAAAATAGGGATCCGGTTTCATTCTTTTACATGTGAGTATCCCGTTTTCCCAACACCATACTGAAGAGACTGTCTTTTCTCCATTGAGAGTTTGTCAAATATTAGTTTACTGTATGTGTCTGGGTTAATTTCTGGGCTGTCGATTATGTTCTGTTGGTCTATTTGTCTTTTTATGCCAGTGCCATACTAGTTTTTTTTTAAGTCTCTTTTTATATTGAAGTATCAATATAGTTGATTTACAATGTCATGTTAGCTTCAGATGAACAGCACAGTGATTCAGTTATACATATATCTGTATATATTATTTTACAGATTCTTTTTCCTTATAGGTTATTACAAAATATTGAGTACAATTCCCTGTGCCAGTACAGTAGGTCCTTATTGGTTATCTGTTTTATGTATAGTAGTGTGTATATGTTAATCCCAACCTCCTAATTTATCCCTCTCCTCCCTTCTTCCCTTTGGTAACTATAAGTGTTTTCCATGTCTATGGGTTTATCTCTGTTTTTTAAATAAGTTTGATCTTTTTTTTTTTTCCAGATTCCACATATAAACAATATATGACCTTTGTCTTTCTTTGGCTTATTTCACCTTAGCATGAAAATCTCTAGATCATCCACGTTGCTGCAGATGGCATCATTTCGTTCTTTTAATAGCTGAATAACATTCCATTATATACATGCACCACATCTTCTCTGTTGATGGACACTTAGGTTGTTTCTGTGTCTTGGCTATTATACAGTGCTGCAGTGAACATCAGGGTGCGTATATCTTTTCAAGTTTTGTTTTTCCCTGGATATATGCCCAGGAGTGGGATTGCTGGATCATATGATAGTCCTATTTTTAGTTCTTAAAGGAAATTTCATACTGTTCTCCATAGTGGTCATACCACTTTACATTCCCACCAACAATATAGGAGAGTTTGCTTTTCTCTGCACTCTCTCCTGCATTTATTGTTTGTAGACTTTTTGATGATGGCCATTCTGACTGGTTTGAGGTGATACCTTATTGTAGTTTTGATGTGCATTTCTTTGAGATGTTGAGGATCTTTTCATGTGTGTTTTGATCATCTGTATATCTTTTGAGAAATGTCTATTTAGATCTTCTGCCCATTTTTTGATGCGTTGTCTTTTTTGGGGTTTTTTGAGCTGTGTAAGCTGTTGGTATATTTTGGAGATTAATTCCTTGTTGGTTGCTTCTTTTGCAAAGATTTTCTCCCATTCTGTGGGTTGTCTTTTCATTTTATCATTTCCTTTGCTCTGCAAAAGCTTTTTAATTAGGTCCCTTTTGTTTGTTTTTAATTTTCATTACTCTAGGAGATGGATTCCAAAGGATACTGCTGCAATTTATTTTAAAGTGTGTTTTGCCTGTGTTTTTCCTCTAGGAATTACACAGTGTACAGTCTTTAGGTCTTTAACCCATTTCGAGTTTACTTTTGTGTGTGGTGTTTGTTAGAGAATGTTCTGATTTCATTCTTTTACATGTAGGTGTCCATCTTTCCCAGCACCACTTATTGAAGAGACTCTTTTCTCCATTGTATATTCTTGCCTCCTTTGTCATAGATTAATTGTCTATGGTAGTACAATGCTGTTTTAATTACTATAGCTTTAGTATAACTTAGAATCAGGAAATACAATACCACTGCCTTGTTGCTTTTTCAGGTTTGTTTGGCTCTTTGGGGTATTTTGTAGTTCCATGTAAGTTTCAAGAGTGTTTTTTCTATTTCTATAAAAAATACCATCGGAATTTTGATAAGAATTGCATTGTATTATATACATGGCTTTGAGAAGTATTAACATCTTAACATAATTAGTTCTTCCAATCATGAATATAGGGATACTTTTCCAATTCTTTTTTTCATTTTGGCCGTGTCGCCTGGCTTGTGGGATCTTAATTCCCTGACCACGGATGGAACCCATGTAGTTACTGTAATCATTGCATAGTGGGGCTATAAACTCCATATTAGCAGAGAGAGAAGATACAAAGTGGGATTCCCATGTGGCTCAGTGGTAGAAGAATCCACTTGTCAATGCAGGAGACGCTGGTTTGATTCCTGAGTTGGGAAGAGCCCCTGGAGTAGGAAATGGCAACCCACTCCAGTATCCATGCCTGGTGAATCCCACGGACAAAGGAGCCTAGTGAGCTTCATGCAGTCCATGGAGCCAGAGTCAGACATGAGTGAGCGACTGAGCGTGCACGCAAGATTCAAAGTGAATGGTCCAGCTATTGTTGGCATCAGCTCTGCCTGCCACACTCCTGGGTGAGTGGAAGGACTAGAGTTTTTTCTCTCAGCAGACCTACACGTGGGTGAGGATGCACCACCTCTGATGTCCCAGGGAGCCATGGTGTAGACTATACGTATGCATCCTGGACATGTGTGCCCCACCTGGAGCTTGTTCTCCACGTTGAGTGCTTATTTATGTTAATTATGGACGATTTTTAACTTGAATGGAAAGATGACATTTTTTAAAAGTCATTTGAAGAATCAAGATCATAATGTATAAACCTAAGGATCACATGATTCATCTCAAGAACATTCTCTGAGGTTTTTTTGGTTTTAAACAAATACTTAGAAGTTGTGTCTCTGTCCTTTTGAAATAAGTATAAAATCTGAGATAAATATATAAAAGTAGAAAATAGAGATTTGTTGCATTCTCATCAACAGGCAGAATATGGTTTTTTTCCAGGGTTTATACTTAAAAATCCTTCATCTGATATTTAAAATGTATTTATGTTGAGTCATTTCTTTCTCTTTTGCTGGTAAACCAGAAGATCATGAAATGATTCTGCAGAGGCAGTAGCATTACGTTCAGTCTCTTTTTTGCATATATCAGATAAGAGACTTGCAAATGGGAGTGTGTCCGCCTCACATCCTTTAATGGTGATGGCAGCGATGTTTGCCTTTTTGCGACTGTTGCAACATTTATTAATTCATAAACCCACTTCCAAAGAACCCAAGGGCTTTTTGGCGAAAGGTGACTATAGTAAAAACGATGTTAGATTTTGACAGGCTACTTTTGTTTTTACAGACATTTCTTTTCTTTTTCGTATTTCAAAACTACCAGTATTTCAAGAGTGTTGGGGGGGGTAGAGGGATGCACAAAAGTTAATGCACATATTTGGAGTTAGGATTTCTGAATCTTTAACTAGGGAGGGAAAATAAAATTTTGAAGTTCATGTCAGCTTAAGCCTCTATATCCTCCTCTCTGAACCAGCACTTCTGGTTGGTAAAAAGCTCACAGATCTGAGAGACAAAAGCAGCTTCAGAGGTTGACTTCGGTAAACTGTAATAAAATAGAGAAAAAAAAAAAGGCACCAGTTCCAGAGATTCACCTATTTTCCCATGGATTAAGGGACCCTGTACACCTTCTATCCCCTCTTTAACTCACTGTCATCCGTTCAGCAGAGCTTCCTATATAACCAGTTGGTATCAGTAGAAACAGCACTTCTGTTAAACCTAAGGAAAAGTCTCATAAAAAACTCTTCAGAAGTTTTCACAGTACTTAAGCATTTAAGGGAATGTTTGTCTTATCATGGAGCTTCCCTGGTGATTCAGATGGTTAAGAATTTGCCTGCAATGCAGGAGACCAGGTTTTGATCTAGAGAGTGGAACTGGAGAAGGATAAGGACCCTGGAGTGCTGGAATTATATATGCCTGACAGTTTGCGATACTAGCCAATAGTAAGGTTTTGGTTCTATTTATTTTTTCTAGCTCTTACTATATTCTACTTTTATTATTAATATGGGGGAAGTTATCTCACTGTTACGATGTTACTTACTATATATATTATTAAACATTTTGTAATATATACTGTTAAATATATTGGTCTTCCCTGGTGGCTCAGATAGTAATGAATACCCGCAATGCAGAAGACCCAGGTTCAATCCCTGGGTTGGGAAGATCCCCTGGAGGAGGAAATGGGCAACCCATTCCAGTTAAATATTATGTTATCTTTACCAGTGGATTCTTTTTCCAGAGCAATAATGAAATTTCACAGTATGAAAATGGAAGAAATCAACAAAATTATTCGTGACCTTTGGCGAAGTACCTATCGTGGACAAGGTAATTAATATGGTGTAACATGAATGCTCTTTCTAAAGCCCTGTGTCAAGCTCTTGCTTCATATGACCTCTCATCATCCCAGTATTGCCTCTAGATCCCTTTCTGAACATCTCTTTGAGATTTTCTAAGAATTCTTATCTTGACAATATCTTGTAGAAAGAAAAAATGCAAAGTTTTCTATTCCAAAGCCTGAAAGGACTTACAAATTTGGCTATGGTACAGATTATATTTAGCTGATGACATAATAGGTTCTGTTGAAGTGCAGATAGGGATAAGCTGAAATGAGATAAGAAGAAGAAAACCATTAGGAGGAAATTCTTAACAGGGGAACTAAGAAAAGGGCACAGCTGAGAGCAAGGGTTGGTTGGGTATCTGGTTGCTTCTGACCAGGAATCCTCATAACCAGGGAAAATTTCCAAACCACTCTGTTTCCCCTGGGAATGTCAGCCTCACATGTTGCTTATAACGTTCTTTGATAAGGTTTGCAAATGACAAAAGGCTGCAGAGTATAGGTTCCTAAAATCTTCCTCTTTCTGTATCAGATATTGAGTACATAGAAATTCGATCAGATGCCGATGAAAACGTATCAGCTTCTGATAAAAGGAGGAATTACAACTACCGAGTGGTGATGCTGAAGGGAGACACAGCCTTGGATATGCGAGGGCGTTGCAGTGCCGGACAGAAGGCAGGTATCTTCAGGCCGTAAAACCACTGTACACAGAAAACTGACAGAGAGATGACTGTCAGTGCGGAGGAAGCACCCACGGTGCCCTTGAATGGTGGGAAGCTCCTTATAGCATCATTGCTGCCACATGAAGTGAACCAGGCTCAGTTACTCTCATTATACTCTGAATTCTAACCAGCATTTCCTGCAACATTATGTAAAGTAGGCTTTTAGAAGAAGGGCCTGAAACAGTCTCACAGGATAGCCTAAATGTAGAGCAAAAAACTGAAGGCCATTCATTGTTTCATGGCATTCCTTATGAGAATAAGGTTATTTAATCATCACTTATAGACCCACACTAATTTATGTGCTACCAAGAAAGAAAAAATTCAATAGTAATTCTAAGCTGCATCTTGATTTCAGAGAAGTCAAAGGATAAGGAACGGTATGTTTTAGAATCAGTGACGGACAGTATTAGCAAACCAGACCCTAGATTGAGCCAGATGAGGCATTACAGTAACTAAGAGTCTGAGAGAGAAGGCCGCCTCGCCATAGGACCGAGTCCCCATCACCACTCCCCAGACTAGCCTTGGGGCCTGGGGACCATCTGAAAGCAGGGCCTACCAGAGGCAAAGGCTGTGAAAGCCACAGGCGCCTCTGCCCCCCGACCACAGGGACTCAGTGCTGGGCCAGGCCACCCAGCTCTGCAGGGAGCTCTGGGAGGAAGCCGAGGCTGGATGTGCACAGCACAGAGGACTGATATTTCAGAAAGTTGGGAAGACAGGACCTGCATCCTTGGGGAACAATGCTGGGTTCTTTCACTGTGCACTGGTTTGTCCCCAAAATGTTACCGATTTTTGATCTTCCTCTTTTTCAGATTAGATTATCATTATTACCTCTGGACCCCTGATTCTTAACAAAATTTTATAATTCTGTAAATGGATGCTCACATCATCTGAGTTATTCACATAAAAAAGTTTGCAATTTTTTAAAGACACTGTATGCATATATTTTTGTCATCAACCCAGACAGCTGATACCAATTTATAAGGCATCTGCAGATTATTACCTTAATCAGATTGCAAAAATGACAAATTTGTGATCTATAATCAATATCCCTTGAGTTTGAAACATGTCAGTTTGGATTAAAAATACTTTCTGAACAAAAGCGGGTTTCCTGTAGCTACTATAAATTATAAAAATTAGTGCTAGTGTTTCCTTGGTGTTGAGTGACAGAACAGACAATGCTTTGTAGAGGTGGGCCAGGAGCTCCATCCCTACTCCACTCTGAATGGGTGCTAGTGGCAGCAGGGGAGGAGGGCTGGCCCGTGGCCCTGGCGTCTTCAATCTGCCAGCCTGCCCTGTGCATCAAAGAAAAGCTCTAAACTGCCCTGAGATCACTCACTCACTCACTGATGCACCTTTGCTCACAAATCTGGGGGTGGAGGGGACAGTACAGCTCACACAGAAAGAAGTGTATGCTTCCCACACCAGCCCTTCCCTCTTCATTCTGTGGCCCTGCACCCTCAGATGGCGTCAGTGGCAGTCTTAGTGTTAGGTTTCTGTTATCCACAAAAGCTCCTCATAGTTTTGGTTGCTTGGGTTTTCTACAGTCAAGCTTAAATAAAAACATAATTCTGTACTCATAGTTTCCCTCTCCCTCCCTCTCAGACTCATACACACAAACAAAATTTAAGTTTGGGTTAGAGCAATGGTGCCACTTTCGTTCCCCAGAACAGAGAGATTTAAAGATGTCTCCAAGAGAAAAGGTGTCTGTGAGGCTCTAGAAAATGTGTTATATCCAAGTTTTCTAACATCATCAGGAAAACAGCCAGATTATGAATTTTTAGGGTTGTTCATCTTACACCACTATTGTCGGTAACATTAGATAGGTGTTAATTGCATTTCTGATGCAGGTCTCTAACTGGAAGCTTTGTTAGAGCTGATGTGAAGTGTGGCCTGGCATTTTAATGAGGTGCTCACCTGAGGTCAGTGAGCCTCTGACACTGACACTGCCCCGCCTGTCCCTTCGGAAGACCTGGTGCCAGTCTGCCTGTTTTCCTCAGGTGAATGAGAAACGTGTGCAGTGCTGAGCTCTGGCCCCCTTTTTCCAGGTATTAGCCTCACTCATCATCCGCCTAGCCCTGGCTGAAACATTCTGCTTAAACTGTGGCATCCTTGCTTTGGACGAGCCAACGACAAATCTTGACCGAGAAAACATTGAATCTCTTGCACATGCTTTGGTTGAGTAAGTATCTCAAATCTGGGGCCAAGTTATGACTGTTTCTAAAGGGAGATTAAGAGAATTCTCTGGTGAAAATAGAATCCTCTGTAGATGTGTCCTCCTGGGGGAACTGGTTCTACCAGATCTTAAGCTTTACCTTGATAGTAATTTTTCAGATGCTTAAAAAAAGAACTACCTGGTGAACAGATGCCCCAGACACATCCTACATCTCCCCAAGAGTGTTCACATTGAGGGTTTCCTGGCTTGGTTTGGTTTTCCTGTAAACCCACCAGAGGGGCCCATGTGTCTTAGACAGGAGTTAGTGTGCTCCACTAAAGCATTTCTAGGTGGTGATAGTGGGTTTTAAACTCTCTCCCCAGCTTCTCACATGTGTCAGCATCTATGAGGAATGACAGCTCTTACTCAAAAAGTGTATTAGTGGTGAAGTAGAATCCAGACTGCAGACACGCTTATCCCAGTTCACCGGTGGGGTGGTGCCAGCTCTAGGGGTAGAGAGCCCTAGCTTCTGCATGGTGCCAGCAGAGGCCGGGCAGTCTCTATGAGATAGAGAAGCTCTTCTGGGGGCTCTTCACTCCAGACAGACTTCCTAGCAGAGAGAACGTTTCCTGTGATAGGAGACTTGAGTGGCCCCAGAGCCAGCTGTCTCCAGCCATCTCTCAGCAGTCCCGTGTGACCCACAAGCAAGGGTTGGTGCTTGTGAAACCTAAGTGCATCCAGCTCCAGGCAAGGGGTAAATAACCGGTTAAAAGAAAAAGTCTTAAGTCTCAGACTGGTAACTAGATACCTCAGCATATCGATAACAAGCAAGAATGTTCTCAGTACACCCACTCGGGCCCCCCGTGTGTCATACCAGTGATGCGTCTAGTGACTGGTGGCAGCAGAATTCTAAGTAGACTCAGCTCCTAAGAAGGCAGTGGGGCTCACAGTGTTATTCCCCTTGCCTGCAGTCTTTTTTAATAGTTTTCTTCCAGAGAAAACTAATACCAGGTCAAGAAAACCCCAGGAATAAGTCAGACTCCTAAAGTTGAGTGGCACAGATTATTAAGGAAAGTGCAATAAAACATTTCTACCTGCTTTGAGAATAAAACTAGTTCATCATGTATTCTCACCAGTCTTTAAACCAGACCTCAGTGAAGAGTCAGGTCACACATCCCCACTGTCTGGAGAGGAGCCTGCTACCTGGCTGGCCTGAAGGCCTGGATCCACCCCACCCCTCCCCCCTGCCACTTCCTGCAGGGCTGCAAGAGGCCCTGATACTCACACGACACAGGAAAAGCCTGGTCATCACACACAGCACACACTTTGTGTCTGACAGGGTTCTCAATGGCTTCTGCAAATAAAGGAAAGAGTTAGTTATGTATGTTTTTTAGTAATAAAATGTTATATTGTTTCAGGATAATAAAAAGTCGCTCACAACAGCGGAACTTCCAGCTTCTGGTAATCACTCATGATGAAGATTTTGTGGAGCTCCTAGGGCGTTCTGAATATGTGGAGAAATTCTACAGGATTAAGAAGAACATTGAGCAGTGCTCAGAGATTGTGACATGCAGTGTTAGTTCCCTAGGATCTTACGTTCATTAAAAACATTTGAGACTTACATACTTTAGAAACACTGGTCCTCTGGCAACTGTTTATTTCTGGTATTGAGTCAATATGAAAAATGTTCTTTCAAATGAGCCTTGTGTCTAGCGTTTTTAATGTCTGAGAGGTTCAAAAATCATTAAAAGTGTTTCACATGAAATTTGGGCTGATTCTCTGGACTTCATTCCTCTCCAGGCAGCATCTGACAAGCCTCAACAGCAGCGAAGATATGCTCAGCTTCCCTGCTTCCCTCCCTGGCACTAATGAAGAAGTCTATAGGACCTGAAGCTTCTTACTAAACAGTCACTTCTCAAAGCATTAGTGAGAAGTAGTTTCTCTACCTGGAAACTACAGTTTGGGCATTAAAAAAAAGTCAGTGTTAAAAGATTTACCTCTAAATTTAGTTTGTTGGATGTGGTTTTAAAACTGAGTTATCAATATTAATATCTGAAGATGAAAGAAATGATTATTAATATCTGGCTCCACTCTTTACAAATCTAGGTAAGCGACCTCTTCCTCTTGGGACCTCAGTTTCTCCAACTAAAATTTGCAGTAGTCAAATGGGGGCTTCCGAGTTTGAAAGGAATCTTAAGTAATTTCAGTGCCCACTCTATTCCCTCCCCACATATCCCTACCAGGTAGTCCCCAAATCTGGGCTGTCTGAAGATAGGAAGTTCCCCACTGTGCACATCCATTTCTGGAAAGCTCTGCACAAAAGCAAGGCCTCCTCCTCACTGGGGGGCCTGACCCGCCTTCTTGCAGGATCTCTGACTTTCCCGTATGTCTGTGCTGTTGGTCAGCTTGGCCTTACCGTGTGTCCCGACTGCTCTCCCATTGTGCAGCTCTGGTGGGGACAGGAAGCAGGGCTTGCTCAGAGTCGACACTTGCTCCTGACAGGATCCAAGCAGCCCTGGAAAAGCCGGCCCCGTTTTCATTCCAGATGTTTCTCTTACGAGCCCAGTCATACCCTTTCCCTGGAACTACCAGCTGACAACTTGAAGCCTTTCACAAGCAGGCCACAGGAGAGCTACCAAATCACACGCTTGTGAGTTAGACTTTCACAGCCTGTCAGTCACGTGGCACAGTCACTTCTGTGCCACCTGCAACTCTAATGAGCATATGGTACAGACACCCTTTTTCAACACAAGTCTAGAAAAGAATTAAGCCCTAAGGTTTTCAGCTATCTGTGATAGGCTGAATAATGGCCTTTGAAGATACTAAGGTTCTAATCTCAGGAACCTGTAAATGTTACCTAATAATATGGCAAAAGGGACTTTGCAAATACGATTAAAATTAAGGATCTTGAGGTGGGGAAATGATCCTGGTGGGCTGAATGTAATTATGAGTATCCTAGTAAGGAGAGGGCAGAGAGGGTGAGGGGCAGAAAAGGTCCTAACTGTACTGAGAGATGCAGAGACTGGAGTGATGCACTTTGAAGGTGGAGGAACAGCTATAAACCAAGAAATACAGGCAACCACAGAAGCTGAAAAAAGGCAGATTCTTCTCTCAGAACCCCCAAAAGGAACCATCCCTGCTGACACCTCACTTTCAGTCCAGTAAACTGATTTTTGGACTTACGGCCTTCAGAGTTACGTAAGAGAATACTAGTTTTAAGCTGCTAAATTTGTGCTAATTTGTTACAGCAGCAATAGGAACTAATACAGTAGCCACTGTATATAACCAATTTCTGTGCATCTGATGGTGATTATATACTACCTTGAGAAAACTGAAAAAGGTTTCAGTTTTCAGATGAAAAACTCATCATTTTCTGTGTTCTATAGTTCACATAAAGAACCTTGTTTGAGGAAGTCTGGTCCAGATCCTCACTTAATCCCTGGAGGAAAGGGCCAAGCAGTAGAACCACCACTCCAGCCACCTGCTTCTTGTCCACTGACTTACGTTCAGTCATCCCGATTAGCTTTGAAAAACTAAAATTGAGAGAAATGCAAATCAAAACCACAATGAGGTACCATCTCACGCTGGTCAGAATGGCTGCTATTAAAAACTCTACAAACAATAAATGCTGGAGAGGGTGTGGAGAAAAGGGAACCCTCTTACACTGTTGGTGGGAATGCAAACTAGTACAGCCACTATGGAGAACAGTGTGGAGATTCCTTAGAAAACTGGAAATAGAACTCCCTTATGACCCAGCAATCCCACTGCTGGGCATACACACCGAGGAAACCAGAATTGAAAGAGAAAACGTGTACCCCAGTGTTCATCACAGCACTGTTATAATAGCCAGGACAGGGAAGCAACCTAGATGTCCATCAGCAGATGAATGGATAAGAAAGCTGTGGTATATATACACAGTGGAGTATTACTCAGCCATTAAAAAGAATACATTTGAATCAGTTCTGATGAAATGGATGAAACTGGAACCTATTATACAGAGTGAAGTAAGCCAGAAAGAAAAACACCAATACAGTATACTGACACATATATATGGAATTTAGAAAGATGGTAACAATGACCCTGTATGCGAGACAGCAAAAGAGACACAGATGTATAGAACTGTCTTTTGGACTCTGGGAGAGGGAGAGGGTGGGATGATTTGGGAGAATAGCATTGAAACATGTATATTACCATATGTGAAACAGATCGCCAGTCTGGGTTTGATGCATGGGACGGTGCTCGGGGCCGGTGCACTGGGATGACCCTGAGGGATGGGATGGGGAGGGAGGTGGGAGGGGGGCTCAGGATGGGGACACATGTACACCCATGGCTGATTCATGTCAATGTATGACAAAAACCACTACAACATCAATAAATGCTGGAGAGGGTGTGGAGAAAAGGGAACCCTCTTACACTGTTGGTGGGAATGCAAACTAGTACAGCCACTATGGAGAACAGTGTGGAGATTCCTTAGAAAACTGGAAATAGAACTCCCTTATGACCCAGCAATCCCACTGCTGGGCATACACACCGAGGAAACCAGAATTGAAAGAGAAAACGTGTACCCCAGTGTTCATCACAGCACTGTTATAATAGCCAGGACAGGGAAGCAACCTAGATGTCCATCAGCAGATGAATGGATAAGAAAGCTGTGGTATATATACACAGTGGAGTATTACTCAGCCATTAAAAAGAATACATTTGAATCAGTTCTAATGAAATGGATGAAACTGGAACCTATTATACAGAGTGAAGTAAGCCAGAAAGAAAAACACCAATACAGTATACTGACACATATATATGGAATTTAGAAAGATGGTAACAATGACCCTGTATGCGAGACAGCAAAAGAGACACAGATGTATAGAACTGTCTTTTGGACTCTGGGAGAGGGAGAGGGTGGGATGATTTGGGAGAATAGCATTGAAACATGTATATTACCATATGTGAAACAGATCGCCAGTCTGGGTTTGATGCATGGGACGGTGCTCGGGGCCGGTGCACTGGGATGACCCTGAGGGATGGGATGGGGAGGGAGGTGGGAGGGGGGCTCAGGATGGGGACACATGTACACCCATGGCTGATTCATGTCAATGTATGACAAAAACCACTACAACACTGTAAAGTAATTAGCCTCCAATTAAACAAAAATTTTTAAAAAAGAAAAACTAAAATTACTATATTAGCCAGGCTAGCATGATATCAAGAGTGGTACCATGAGGAAAGAACAGCAGACCAATCCTCACTCAGAGGATACATCCAAGAATTCATAAGAACGAGCAAATCAATTCCAGTCATCTTTTAAAATAAACATATGTAACAACGAAGGTGTCTTTATCCCAAGGATGTAAGAATATTTCAGAGGACAACTCTGTCACAAATCCTTAACCATAGTAAAGCCAAAGGGGGGAAATCCTGATAAGATACCCAACATTGACCATTATTTGATAAAATTCAACACCTCCTAGCTTTAGTAAACTCAGTTTTGCAAAGAGTAAAAGAATATTTTTCTTAGTGTAATTTGTCTGAGTTAATTTAGTCATCTTAATAGTAAAAGATGAAATATTTTCCATTAAATAAAAATACCACGTAACTTCCATCAACATATTTTTGAAAGCTCTAGTCATTGAAATAAATAACAAAAAGGCAATACAAAATAAATACAGCCAATGAAACAGTTACTTACAAATTAAAACAGGACTCCCAGTTTCGAGTCTGGTTTCTTCTGAGGATGTGACTTCCCTCACAGCCCTTTTGAGTGACTTTCTCTCCTATTTCCCTCATGTCACTGGGCTTGGAGGTCGAGTAGCTGCCCTTTTTAAGCTTTTCACCGCTGCTTCTACATTGTTCCCCTCCCCCTAAACACACACACACACACTTGAAGATGAATGGACATCACAATATGGAAGAATATGAGCCAGACTAGGACCTTGGGCAAGTCATTTATCCTCTTTGCTCCTGTTTCCTTATCTGTAAAAGTAGCTAAAATGGTGCCTATCTTGTGGTAGTGGTATGAGGATTAAGCGACTTTTAAAACTGCTTAGAACACCCTGGCACATAAGTAAGTGTATATGTATTTAAGAAAAGCATCACCTCATCGGTTTACTCTTTCCTGATGCAGTTATCTTTAGGCCCCAGCCTGGTCACTCCCATTTAGCGACAATTTTAGCTCTTAGTTGAGAATTATGCTCCAAACTAATTTCATGACCATTGGTCATAGCAAACACCCTCTTCATGTTTTTTCTGTGGTCATGTATGGATGTGAGAGTTGGACTGTGAAGAAGGCTGAGTGCCGAAGAATTAATGCTTTTGAACTGTGCTGTTGGAGAAGACTCTTGAGAGTCCCTTGGACTGCAAGGAGATCCAACCAGTCCATTCTGAAGGAGATCAGCCCTGGCATCTCTTTGGAAGGAATGATGCTAAAGCTGAAACGCCAGTACTTTGGCCACCTTATGCAAAGTGTTGACTCATTGGAAAAGACTCTGATGCTGGGAGGGATTGGAGGCAGGAGGAGAAGGGGACGACTGAGGATGAGACGGCTGGATGGCATCACGGACTCGATGGATGTGAGTCTGAGTGAACTCCAGAAGTTGGTGATGGACAGGTAGGCCTGGCGTGCTGCGATTCATGGGGTCGCAAAGAGTCGGACGCGACTGAACTGAACTGAACTGGTGATTTCAGAATCCAAATGATGGTCTAACATATTTACACCTCTCAGCTCCTTGCTGCTTCCTCCAGTGAGGAGATACTCCATAGTTTTAGCCAGAGTCCATTCCTTTAACAACAATAACAACTCTCCATATTTCCATTTTAAGCATCTACAGTAACCTCTGGTATCTTTACAGTTCACTCCTGGGATCTCCAACTCCAGCAATTCTTTAAGCCCACCAAGATTTCTTTTCCTGCTATCCATAAAAACATTTATTAGCAAGCATGCATAAACAAGAGGTCACACGAAACTCTTCATGAAGCTCCATGAAGTCCCAGCTGTTTGTCCTCGCCAGCATTCTTAACAAGGGCCGCGCTGGAAAGGTGCACTGGAAGCCCACCAGGATTTCATTCCATCGATTCAACCACTTTTTCGGTTCTTCGCTTCCCTCATGCCTGTAGTTCCATGGTCTTTAAATTCCATGGTCCATCCTAGTATCACTGTCTTGCATAAAAACTGAACTTTCTTTTCCCTCTTCCGTTCACAAGTTTTTCTCACAGTATCCAACCCTGGCAAAATAGGACTCTCCCTTACCCCTGCACATGCAGTTTCTTCTGCTGGTTCTGTATTTCCCTGACCTTTTGGTGTTGCCCTGCTGTGGAGCTCACCCTTCATCTGCATCTCTTTTCTCATACTGACTTATTTGGTGACATCATCCAGTCCCACAGCTTTAAAATTATCTTAGTTTGAGCACTCCCAGAAGTAAAACCTGAAACAGTGATTCAAATGAAAGTTAACAGTAGGAGATCAGTTCAGTCGCTCAGTCATGTTCAACTCTGCAACCCCATGGACCTCAGCACTCCAGGTTTCCCTGTCCATCACCAACTCCCAGAGCTTGCTCAAACTCAAGTCCATCTAGTCGGTGATACCATCCAACCATCTCATCTTGTCATCCCCTTCTCCTGCCTTCAATCTTTCCCAGCATCAGGGTCTCTTCCAATGAGTCAGTTCTTTGCATCAGGTGGCCAAAGTATTGGAGCTTCAGCTTCAACATCAGTCCTTCCAGTGAATATTCAGGACTGATTTCCTTTAAGACTGACTAGTTTGATCTCCTTGCAGTCCAAGGGACTCAAAAGTCTTCAGCACCACAGTTCAAAAGCATCAGTTCTTCGGCACTCAGCTTTCTTTATAGTCCAACAGTAGGAGATGGGGAATCACAATATATAGTGATGAGAAAGCATCCAACGAATAGTGTGTTCTTAAACCAGCTACAATAGTAGGCAATTTGGAGTTTAATCCCACAGAGAGAGTGGGAAATTTGGCAAAGCGTGCACCTCAGAATTATCCCAACCCAGGAGCAAGAGGGTCTTTATATACCAACTCCCAAGAATCACTAGCTGAGGGCTATTTGAGGGCCTGTTAAGCTACTGGCTTTCCATATGCATCTTCCATAGAGCTGCCTTCCACGGTTTAAAAAAAAAAGGGGGGTGAGAAAAAAGTTTTCTGAGAGAGATACAGAGAACAGCAGCATCTGGACGCAGCGGGAGCACACTGGGCGCTCTGGCACAGAGGGAGGGCGCTGGCTGCCCCTTTGATAGTCTTGTAGAGCTGAATCCTCAGATGTGCCTCCAGTCCAAAGTGGTTTAAACTCCTGACTCACACATGACTAAGTAGCTGGACAACAACTGGATATCTGGTTGCACCTGCATGGACATCTAATAGACATCTGAAACTTAAAATGGCCCAGTCTTTCCCTGAGAACCTGCACCTCCCATAGCTTTGGAGGAATGACCACTCCAGTCTTCCAACCACTCAGGAAAAAATCTTGACGTCTTCTCTTTTCTGTTTATCTCATCTCACATTCAACCCATCAGCTTAATACTATGGATTCAACTTTAGTATTATATCCAGAATCTGACCATGCCTCACAATCTAAACCTCCACCGCTCTGGTCGAAGCCATCACCATCATCTAAGCCAAACAGTCAGGAATCACTCAGCTGCTCTTGCTGATACGGTCCCTCTCCTCACAATTTGTTAACAAAGCAGTCAGTCAGTCATCTTTTCAAAAGTAAACTCATTTCTCACTGAAGTATGGGTTGGCAATTTTCAAACCACTTTACATACGAAAATAAAACAAATACATACACATATGTAGATAATAACTGAGTTTCTCATTGTTAGAGAAAGATGTTTGCATATCAAGAAAGGGGAAAGGCTATAAAAAGAGCCCTATAGTGCTGGATTGAATCCAAAGTAGTATAAATGTATGGTTTTACTAAGTAAAGGAGTTCTGCTTTCTTCAGGGATGTAAGGGAAGAGGAAACTGGGAAGAAAGTAGGGAGAATAATGGAAGAGTAAGGTATGCCAAAACTCTGCTCCTCCATAAAACCAATGAAAACCCTATCAAAAATTGTCAAACTTTTTCAGAATTTTGGAAGTTAAGGCTTGCAACAAGCCAAGGATTGTTTGTTCAAGGAAAACAGCTGAATTTCAGGGAGAAAAGCCAGTGGCATTTTAACTTGCCCTAAACCCACTCCCCTGTCTTTGTGGTAGTTTTGAAGATCAAAAGCCCCGTAACTACAGTACCCGTGAAAGCAGCAACTACCGGAAAGAGCAGAACAGATACGGAGTTCCCCAAAATCTTCAGCTGAACACAAGTGCCAGTGTTTGACCTGACTGGCAGCTTACTGAAAATCTCCATTCTTTATTCAGTCTGACTCCAGCTCATTCTGCAAATAGCCCTACCTGCTGTAGTCAACCAGGGATGATTGGCTGACATTGCAGCTGCCAAGGAAGCATTACTAACTGGGACCAACAAGAGAGTAACCAAAAACCTTAAAGGGGACGTCTGTGGGGCTTCAACCAGCTTGAACATAATTCCGAGGAGCTTAGAAGTTCACGTGTATGTCAGAACTTTGTGCCTATTCAGGAAAGACCTAAGAAGACCCTAAGCTCTGACCTCTGACCTTGAAACTACTTATACAAGAAGTGAAGGCAGTGAGACTTCCCTCATGGTCCAGTAGCTAAGGCTTCACACTCCCAATGCAGGAGGCCTGGGTTCGATCCCTGGTCAGGGAACTAGATCCCACATGCTGCAGGGAAGACTGAGGATTCCGTGTGCTATAGCTAAGACTTGAAGCAGCCAACCAAATTTTTAAAAATTCTGTAAGATACATGTATTTTACAAAAAAGAAGTGAAGGTGAGGCTGTTGCTGTTTAGTTGCTCAGTCATGTCCCACTCTTTTGCGACCCCATGGACTACAGCCCGCTAGGCTCCTCTATCCATGGGATTTCCCAAGCAAGAATACTGACCCAGTTGTAATTTACCTTCTGCAGCACTAAAGACATAACTGAACAAACCGTCTCATACAGACAAAGCCCTCCAACAAAACCTTGGGAATTTATTAGTTCAAGGCATTAAAAGAAATCTCTGTCAAATCATCACTATACCACTAAGCTAAGACTTCTGTGACCACACATGAGAAAGAATACAGCTTTAAAGAAAAGTAAAGTCACTAATGTACTAATTAAAGTCAGTAATTAAAAGTCACTATTTAAAGCCCAGAATTCCAGAAAAACATCTACTTCTGCTTTGATTACACCAAAGCCTTTGGCTGTGCAGATCACAACAAACTGGAAAATTCTTCAAGAGATGAGAATACCAGACTACCTTACCTGCCTCCTGAGAAATCTGTATGCAGGTCAAGAAGCAACAGTTAGAACTGGCCATGGAACAATGGACTGGTTCCACACTGGGAAAGGAGTACGTCAAGGCTGTATACTGTCACCCTGCTTATTTAACTTATATGCAGAGTACATCATGAGAAATGCTGGGCTGGATGAAGAACAAGCTGGAATCAAGACTGCCAGGAGAAATATCAATAACATCAGATAAGCATATGACACCACCCTTAAGGCAGAAAGTGAAGAAGAACTAAAGAGCCTCTGATGAAAGTGAAAGAGGAATGTGAAAAAGTTGGCTTAAAACTCAACATTCAAAAAACGAAGATCATGGCATTCAGTCCCATCACTTCATGGCAAACAGATGAGGAAACAATGGAAACAGTAACAGACTTTATTTTGGGGGGCTACAAAATCACCGCAGATGGGGACTGCAGCCATGAAATTAAAAGACACTTGCTCTTTGGAAGGAAACTTGTGACCAACCTAGACAGCATATTAACAGGTAGAGACATTACTTTGCTAACAAAGGTCCGTCTAGTCAAACCTATGGTTTTTCCAGTAGTCATGTATGGATGTGAGAGTTGGGCTCTAAAGAAAGCTGAGTGTTGAAGAACTGATGCTTTTGAACTGTGGTGTTGGAGCTGACTCTTGAGAGTCCCTTGGACTGCAAGGAGATCCAACCAGTCCATCCTAAAGGAAATCAGTCCTGAATATTCATTGAAGGGCTGATGCCAAAGCTGAAACTTCAATACTCTGGCCGCCTGATGCAAAGAACTGACTATTGGAAAAGACCCTGATGCTGGGAAAGACTGAAGGCGGGAGGATGAGACAGACAGAGGATGAGATGGTTGGATGGCATCCGCAACTCGATGGACATGAGTTTGAGCAGGCTCCAGGTGATGGACAGGGAAGCCTGGTGTGCTGCAGTCCATGGGGTCACAAAGAGTCGGACATGCCTGGACAGCTGAAGTGAACTGAAAGTCACTAAACTTTACTTTTTGTGGAAAGTCACTAAACAAACAGTAACAATTACAAACCCTGGGGATTAAGGTAAACTGATTTTGAGAATCAACACATTATATTTGTTTAAATATCCAATAGGAAATTATAAGACATGAAAAGAAACAGGAATATATGGCCCATACACAGGAAAAAAAGCAGTCAATAGAAACTGTCCCTCAGGAAGCCCAGATAAAGACTTTAAATCAGCTTTATAAATATGTTCAAGGAACTAAAGAAAACCATGTCTAAAGAATTGAAGGAGGGACTTCCCTGGTGGTCCAGTGGCTAAGACTCCACACTCCCAAGGCAGGTGGCCCAGATTTGATCCCTGGTCAGGGAACTAGATCCTGCATATGCTGGAACTAAGACCCAGCACAGCCAAATAAATAATTCTTTTTTAAAGAATTAAAGTAAAGTATGAGAATGAGATTTTCAGAGTGCACGCTGGGCAAGTGTGGTGAGTCTTGCTTATCTGCTTGGCTAGTGGGCCCTGTGCTTTTCCACGCTTTGATTCTCTTAAGGACTAAAGACTTTCCCTTTTTTACTAGGAGGGAAAGGCTGCTGACTTCAGAATCAGCCGGAACTTCAGCACCTCGAACTCTGAACCAGACGGCGTGGCCCATCGGCTGGAACAACACTGCTACTGGAGCGCTTTCTCGAGAGCATCCACTCGCATGTCCCAGGACACAGGCGATCAGGGGGTTACGGGGCGGCTGCGCAGCGCTGGAGTGGCGCGCGGCCGAGAGGAGCTGCCCCACGTCCAAGGGCAGGAGCAGAGGCCGTAAGAAGCTGCCCCACATCCAAGGGCAGGAGCAGAGGCCGTGAGGAGATACCCCAAGTCCAAGGCCAGGAGCGGAGGCCAGGAGGAGATACCCCAGGTCCAAGATAAGCAGCAGCAGCTGTGCTTTGCTGGAGCACCCATGAAGAGATACCCCACATCCAAGGTAAGAGAAACCCCAGTAGGTGCTGAGAGGGCATCAGATGGCAGACAGACCGAAACCACAATCACAGAAAACTAGCCAATCTGATCACATGGACGATAGCCTTGTCTAACTCAATGAAACTAAGCTAGGCTGTGTAGGGCCACCCAAGACAGATGATTGGAGATGTCTGACAAAATGTGGTCCACTGGAGAAGAGAATGGCAAACCACTTCAGTATTCCGGGCTTGAGAACCCCATGAACAGTATGAAAAGGCAAAAAGATAGGAAACTGAAAGAGGAACTCCCCAGGTCAGTAGGTGCCCAATATGCTACTGGAGAGCAGTGGAGAAATAACTCTAGAAAGAATGAATGGGATGGAGCCAAAGCAAAAACAACACCCAGTTGTGGATGTGACTGGTGAAAGAAGCAAGGTCCGATGCTGTAAAGAGCAATACTGCATAGGAACCTGGAATGTTAGGTCCATAAATCAAGGCAAATTGGAAGTAGTCAAATAGGAGATGGCAAGAGTGAACGTGGACATTCTAGGAATCAGCGAACTAAGATGGACTGGAATGGGTGAATTTAACTCAGATGACCATTATATCTACTACTGCGGGCAGGAATCCCTTAGAAGAAATGGAGTAGCCATCATGGTCAACAAGAGAGTCCAAAATGCAGTACTTGGGTGCAATCTCAAAAACGACAGAATGATCTCTGTTTGTTTCCAAGGCAAACCATTCAATATCACGGTAATCCAAGTCTGCCCCAACCAGTAATGCTGAAGAAGCTGAAGTTGAATGGTTCTATGAAAACCTACAAGACCTATTAGAACTAACACCCAAAAAAGATGTCCTTTTCATTATAGGGCACTGGAATGCAAAAGTAGGAAGTCAAGAAACACCTAGAGTAACAGGCAAATTTGGCCTTGGAGTACAGAATGAAGCAGGGCAAAGGCTAATAGAGTTTTGCCAAGAGAATGCACTGGTCATAGTAAACCTCTTCCAACAACACAAGAGATGACTCTACACATGGACATCACCAGATGGCCAACACCAAAATCAGACTGATTATATTCTTTGCAGCCAAAGATGGAAAAGCTCTATACAGTCAGCAAAAATAAGACTGGGAGCTGACTGTGGCTGAGATCATGAACTCCTTATTGCTAAATTCAGACTTAAATTGAAGAAAGTGGGGAAACCACTAGAGCATTCAGGTATGACCTAAATCAAATCCCTTATGATTATACACTGGAAGTGAGAAATAGATTTAAGGGACTAGATCTGATAGACAGAGTGCCTGATCAACTATGGACAGAGGTTCATGACATTGTACAGGAGACAGGAAGCAAGACCATCCCTAAGAAAAAGAAATGCACAAAAGCAAAATGGCTGTCTGAGGAGGCCTTACAAATACCTGTGAAAAGAAGAGAAGTGAAAAGCAAAGAAGAAAAGCAAAGATATACCCATTTGAATGCAGACTTCCAAAGAATAGCACAGAGAGATAAGAAAGCGTTCTTCAGTGATCAGAGCAAAGAGATAGAGGAAAATAGAATGGGAAAGACTAGAGATCTCTTCAAGAAGATTAGAGATCCCAAGGGAAACTGCATTTCATGCAAAGATGGGAATTGCATTTCATGCAAAGATGGGCTTAATAAAGGACAGAAATGGTATGGACCTAACAAGCAGAAGATATTAAGAAGAGGTGGCAAGAATACACAGAACTGTACAAAAAAGATCTTCATGACCCAGGTAATCATGATGGTGTGATCACTCACCTAGAGCCAGACATCCTGGAATGTGAAGTCAAGTGGGTCTTAAGAGGCATCACTACAAACAAAGCTAGTGGTGATGGAATACCAGTTGAGCTATTTCAAATCCTGAAAGATAATGCTGTGAAAGTGCTGCATTCAATATGCCAGCAAATTTGGAAAACGCAGCAGTGGCCACAGGACTAGAAAAGGTCAGTTTTCATTCCAATCCCAAAGAAAGCCAATGCCAAAGAATGCTCAAACTACTGCACAATTGCAGGTCAAGAAGCAATAGTTAGAACTGGACGTGGAACAACAGACTGGTTCCAAATAGGAAAAGGAGTACGCCAAGGCTGTATATTGTCACCCTGCTTATTTAGCTTATATACAGAGTACATCATGAGAAATGCTGATGAAGCACAAGCTGGAATCAAGATTACTGGGAGAAATATCAATAACCTCAGATAAGAAGATGACACAACCCTTATGGCAGAAAGTGAAGAAGAACTAAAGAGCCTCTTGATAAAGTGAAAGAGGAGAGTGAAAAAGTTGGCTTAAAGCTCAACATTCAGAAAACTAAGATTATGGCATGTGGTCCCATCACTTCATAGCAAATAGTTGGGGAAACGGTGGAAACAGTGGCTGACTTTATTTTTCTGGGCTCCAAAATCACTGCAGATGGTGATTGCAGCCATGAAATTAAAAGATGCTTACTCCTTGGAAGGAAAGTTATGACCAACCTAGACAGCATATTAAAAAGCAGAGACATTACTTTGCCAACAAAGGTCCGTCTAGTCAAGGCTATGGTTTTTCCAGTAGTCATGCATGGATGTGAGAGTTGGACTATAAACAAAGCTGAGCACCAAAGAATTGATGCTTTTGAACTGTGGTGCTGGAGAACACTCTTGAGAGTCCCCTGGACTGCAAGGAGATCCAGCCAGTCTATCCTAAAGGAAATCAGTCCTGAATATTCATTGGAAGGACTGATGTTGAAGCTGAAACTCCAATACTTTGGCCACCTGATGCGAAGAGCTGACTCACCGGAAAAGACCCTGATGCTGGGAAAGATTGAGGGTAGGAGGAGAAGGGGACAACAGAGGATGAGATGGTTGGATGGCATCACCAACTCAATGGACATGAGTCTGGGTAAACTCTGGGAGTTGGTGATGGACACGGAGGCCTGGCATGCTGCAGTCCATGGGATCACAAAGAATCGGACACGACTGAGTGACTGAACTAAACTAATGAGAATGATGTCTCACCAAATGGAGACTGCTATTAAGGAAGTAGAAATTAGTTTTTAAAGAACCAAATAGAAATTATGGAATTCAAAAATATAATAACTGAAATAAAAATACACTAGAGGAGCTAAATGGCATATTTAAACAGACAGAACAATCAGTGAACTGGAAAACAGCTCACCTGAGATCATCTAATTTGAGCAACAGAAAAAAATGAAGAAAAATGAACAGAAAGTTAGAGATCTATGAGACACTGTCAAGCATACTAACATAGCAAGCCCACCAAGCTTAACAGGAATCCCAGAAGGAACAAAGAGAAAGGGGCAGAAAGAACACTGGAAGAACTGGTGGCCAGAAAGTTCTGAACTTTTATGATAATCATTCATCATCATGTCCAAGAAACTGAACAAACTCCAAGAAGAATAAACTCAAAAGACCCAACAGCTAACATCATAATAGTGAAAAGCTAAAAGCTTCTCCTCTAAGATGGGGCACAAAACAAGGGTAACCATTCTTGCTGATTTTTTTTCTACATAGTACTGGAAGTCCAAATCTAATAGGAAAAAGTAAAACTGTCTCTATCTGCAGATCATATAATAATAGAAAGCACTAAACACCATTTAAAAAAAAACTTAGAACTAATAAATCAATAAAGTGCAGGATACAAAAGCAGTAAACAAAAATCTGTGCCATTCTTATAGACTAATAAGGAACCAGGCTTCCCTGATGGCTCAGTTGGTAAAGAATCCGCCTGCAATGCAGGTGAGCCCAGTTCAGTTCCTAGGTCAGGAAGATCTGCTGGAGAAGGGACAGGCTACTCACTCCAGCATTCTTGGATTCCCCTTGTGGCTCAGATGGTAAAGAATCCACTTGCAATGCGGGAGACGTGGGTTCGATCCCTGGGTTGGGAAGATCCCCTGGAGAAGAGAAAGGCTACCCACTCCAGTACTCTGGCCTGGAGAATTCCATGGACTGTAATAGGAACTATCAGAGAAACTAAAACAATCCAATTTACAATTGCAATAAAAAGGAATAAAATGCCCAGGAATAAATTTAACCAAGGAGATGTAAGATCTTTACAGTGAAAACTGTAAGACACTGGCAAAACAAAAGTGAAGCTGATACAAGTAAATGCGGCAGTATTCCATGTTCCTGAACTGGAATTAATACTGTTAAAATACTACCCAAAGCAACCTGCAGATGCAGTGTATTCCCTGTCAAGATCCCAATGGCATTCTTTATAGCAAAAGAACTAACAATCCTAAAATTTGTATGGAACCATGAAAAACTCTTAATTGTCAGAGCAGTCTTTAGAAAGAATAAGGCTGGAAGCTTCATGTTCCTCCTAATCTCAAAATGTATTACAAAGCTATAGTAATCAAAACAGCAGTATGGTACTGACAGAAATGGACGTATCAAGGGACTTCACCAGTGGTCCAGTGGCTAAGACTACACACTTCCGATGCAGGAGACATGGGTTTGATCCCTGGTGGGGGAACTAGGATCCCACATGCCACGTGGCATGGCCAAAACCAAAAAAGACGCATCAATCAATAGGACAGAATAGACAGCCCAGAAACAAATCCACACATATATGGTCAGTTAATTTATGACAGAAGCACCAAGCATATAAAATGGGGAAAGGACAGTCTCTTCAATAAATAGTACTGGGAAAACGGTACAGCAACACTCAGAAAAGTGAAGCTGGACTCTATTACACCATACAAAAAAATGGCCCCCAAATGGGTTAAAGAACAGAAGACTTGAAACCAAAATCTCCTAGAAGAAAACATAGGCAGTAAGTTCTTTGATATCAGTCTTGGCAATTTGGATTTTTTGGATTTGACACCAAAAGTGAAAGCAACAAAAGTAAAAATCAGTAAGTGGGGCTACATCAAACTAAAAAGCTTCTGCACAGCAAAGGAAACGGTCAACACAATGAGAAGGCAGCCTAGTAAATGTGAGAAAGTATTTGCAAATCATGTATCTGACCAGGGGTTAATATCCAAAATATATGAAGAACACATAAGACTTAATAGCAGTAAAACAACCTAATTTTTAAAATGGATAGATAATCTAAAAAGACATTTTTCCAAAGAACAGATGGCCAATAGGATCATGAAAAGGTTCCTAATAGACACCAGGGAAGCCCTTCATTAACCAACAGGGAGATGCAAATCAAAAACACAATGAGATATCACCAATACCTGTTAGAATGACTGTTATTAAAAAGACAAGAAGAAACAAGTGTTGGTTGGCAAGGATATAGCGAAAGGGGAGCCCTTGAGTACTGCTGGTGGGAACGTAAACTGGTGCAGCCACTGGCAAACAGCATGGCGGCTCCTTTACAAATTAAAAACAGGACTACTGTGTGACCCAGCAATTCCACTCCTAGGTATTTATCTGAAGAAAACAAAAACACTAACTTGAAAAGATATATGCACCCCCACTGTTCACTGTTCATTGCATTTACAATAAAGACAGGGAAACTTAAATCTCCATCAACAGATAAACAGATAAAGAAAATGTGGGGTGTGTGTGTGTAATTCAGCCATAAAAAAGATGGAAATCTTGCTACTGCGACAACATGGATGGATCTTGAGGGCATTATGCTAAGTGAAATAAGTCAGAGACAAATACCTATCTCACTTACATATGAAATCTTAAAATATGAAAACAGGCATTTCGCTGGTCACCCAGTGGTTAAGCATCTGCCTTCCCGTGCAGGGGATATGGGTTCAATCCTGGTGAGGAACTAAGATCCCACATGCTGTGGGGCAGCCAAGCCCACATACCACAGCAGGAGAGCCCCCTTCAACTACTGAGCCCACACACTCGGGAGACTGAGCGCCACACTAGAGAAGCCCACGTCACAAGAACCAGCACAGCCAAAAAAACTTTAATAAAATAGAAGAGCTTAGTTTAAAAACACAACAACAAAAATCAATTCATAGATTAAAAGACCTGATTTCAGGTTGACAGAGGTAGAGGATGGGGGTGTGTGTGAAATGGGTGAAGGAGATTCTAAGATAAAAAGTTCCAGTTGTAAAATAAGTCATGAGGATGTAAGTTACAGCACAGCCACTATACTTAATAATACTGTATTGCATATTTGAAAGTTATTAAGAGACTAGATCTTAAAGGTTCTTGTCATAAGAAAAAAAAAAACCTGTAACTATATATGGTGACAAATTTTAACTAGACTTACTGTGGTAATCATTTTGCAAAATACACAACTTTTGAATCATTATGTTGTACACCTGAAACTAATACAATGTTATATGTCAATTATACTTCAAAAAAAAAAAGAACCCTCAAGAGATCTAAGCTTAGATGCATCATAGCCAGTGTCAAAAAACAAAAGACAGAATCTTGGAAAGAGAAGAGAAAGCAGTGAAGAAGCCTCAATAAAATTAACAGTTGATTTCTCCTTGGAACAGTGGAAACCAAAAGTCATACTGGGATGACATACTAAAATGGCTAAATGAAAAAGACTGTAACCAAGAATTCTATATCCAGTAAAACTATCCTTCAAAAAACACAAGGAAATAAGACATTTTTAGATAAACAAAAATTAAGATCATTTGTCTCCATCAGACTTGGCCCAGCAATACTAAGAGAATCCTTCAGGCTGAAATGAAGTAAAACTAGGTTTAAATCCACATGAAAAAATATCTTCATTAAAGGTAAATACACAGGTAATATAAAAGTATAAATGTACTTTGGTTTATATTCAGTTTTCCTATTTGATTTTGAAAAACTAAAAGAATAAATTTAGACACTGTGTTGATGGACTTACACTGTATAAAGATGCAATTTATATGACAATAATTGTACAGGGGAAAGGGGAAGGACGAGCTATACAGAAGCCATTGAAATAGAAATTAAGTTGGTATTCATCTAAACTTACTAAGAAAAATAAACCATGAGACAGAAAATAAATATCAAAATGAAAGACATAAATCATATATTATCAGTCATTACACTAAATGGACTAAAGACTCCAATCAGAAAGCAAAGGTTAGCAGAATGATTTTTTTTTAATAACTATATGCTGTCTATAAGAGACATGCTTTAGATGTTTTATATAAACAGGTTGAAAATAAAAGATGGAAAAAAATTCCAAACAGTACTCAAAATAAAAACATAGATTTTAAAAAAACATTTTTTATGTAAACCATTTTTGAAGTCTTCACTGAACTTGCCGCAACGTTGCTTCTGTCTCATATTTTGGTTTCTTGGCTGTGAAGCATATGAGATCGTAGCTCCCCAACCAAGGATCAAACCTACATGAAAACAAAGTCATAACCACTGGATTGCCAGGGAAGTTTCAGGAAAATTAAATTTTAACATAAAAATTATTACTAAAAACAGAGAGGGGCATTCTGTAATGATGAAAAGTAAATCCATCAGGAAAAGGTAAAGTGTTAGTCACTCAGTCATGTCTGACTCTTGGCGACCCCATGGACTATAGCCCTCCATACTCCTCTGGTCCATGGAATTCACCAAGCAATAATACTGGAGTGGGTAGTCATTCCCTTCTCCAGGGGATCTTCCTGAGCATCTCCTGCATTGCAGGCAGATTCTTCACCATCTAAGCCACCAGGGAAGCCCTAATCCATCAGGAAGACACAGCAATTATAAACATATATGCAGATAACAATAGATACATGAATGTAAAATGTATGAATAAAAACTGACAGAATTAAAGTAAAAAGTAGACCATTTCAACAGTAATAGTTAGAATCTTCATTAACCCACTTTCAATATGGACAGAAATAGAAGATCAACAAGGAAACAGAAGACTTGAACAACACAATAAACAAAATAAACCTAACAGACACCTAAAGAATACTCCATCCTACAAAAGCAAGATACACATTCTTCTCAAGTGATACAGAACATTCCCCAGAAGACATCGTATGTCATGCCATAAAACAGGTCTCAATAAATTTGAAAAGACTGGGATTGTAAAAAAATATGTTCTCCTACCACAGTGGAGATTAGAAATGATAAAGACATTTGGGAAAGTCAAAATATGTGGAAGTTAAAAGACACACTATTAAATAATTAATAGATCAAAGAAGAAATTACAAGGGAAAAGACAAAAGATTTTGAGATGAATGAAAATGAAAACACAACACTCAAATTTACAAGATACAGTGAAAACAGTGCTTAGAGGTAAATTTATAGCTGTAAATGCTTACATTTAAAAATAAAAAACTGATCTCAAACCAGTGACCTAACCTTCCTACTACACACTGAATGTTTGTATCCCTCAAAACTTTAACCATGTTAAAACTTAATCACCAATATAGATGGTATTTGGAGGTGGTACATTTGGGAGATTATTAGGTCATGAGGGTGGAGCCCTAGTGAATCAGATTAGTGCCCTTATATAAAAGATCCTCGGGTGCTTCCCTTGCCCCTTCCACCATGTGAAGACATGGCAAGAGGATGGCCATGTATGAACCAGAAAGTGGCCCTCACCACGTACCAAATCTGCCAATTCCCTGTCCTTGGACATCCCAGCCTCCACAATTTTGAGAAATAAGCTATTCTTGTTTAAGTCACTCACTAATGTTAAGAATACTAGTCTATGGTATTTTTATTTTTTAAACAGCAACCCAAATCAGTTAAGACAGAAATAAGTACCAAGAGTAGGATGCTTATATAACAACCCATAGAATATAAAAGTGGCCAATAAGCACATAAAAAGATATCCAACATCACTAATCTTCAGAGAAATGCAAAGCTACAATGAGGTATCACTTCACATCCATTAGATGGCTATCAAAAAAGTAGAAAATGTATTGATGAAGATGTGGAGAAACAAACACTTGGGCAGTATTTATACAAATGTAAAATGATGTAGCCACTACAACAGTTCCCCAAAATTAAAAACAGAATTATCATATGACCCAGCAATTTCACTTCAGGATCCATATCCAAACAAACTGAAGTCATGAGGTCATACTGATATAAAGTACTTAACTAGATAAATGAAAAGAGGAACAAGCGACAGCTCTTCTTTATAGCAGAATTACAAATGACAGATGCAGAGGAAAAGAGGGAAACAGAAAAACCACCATTAGGCAAATACCACAGTAAAAATTATTTCAAACAAGGTCTTGACTCACTGGAAAAGACCCTGACGCTGGGAAAGACTGAAGGCAGGAGGAGAAGGGGATGAGGTGGCTGGATGACATCCCTGACTCAATGGATATGAGCTTGAGCAAACTCTGGGAGGTAGTCAAGGACAAGGAAGCCCGGCATGCTGCAGTCCATGGGGGTCACAAAAAGCCAGACACAACTGTCGTTCAACTGGGTTGTTGAACGACAACAACCCAATGACTGATGGGTGCTAATATTAGTGGACACAAATTTGAAGAAAAATAATTTATACAGTCTCAAACTATCTGAATATATTTATTAACTAAGAAGAGAAAGTAACTTTATAGTGGAAAAACCTGGGAGAAACCAGTTTAACCAAGTGATCCAGGTCAACACCACCATAATAAGACATACTGGCATCATGAACTCCATGACATGTACTTAAGAAGGACACAGTTTCCTTTCTGTGATATTCTTGCCAGAAATGTATAACTTTATTTCAGTTTTGAGAAGACATCAAGAGTGGTATTGAGGAACATACTGACAGAACAAATTGACGGAATAATTGATCAATATTGAAAAGTGTCAAGATTATGAAAGACAAGGAAAACTAAAGGCCTGTTACAGACTGCAGAAGACTAAGAACTAATACTAAATGCAATGTGGGCTCCTGGGCTAAATCTTGGAACAGGAAAAGAACATTAGAGAACACTGTTGAAATTACAATAAGAACTGTAGTTTCTTGGTAATAGTAAACCAATGTTAATTTTTGTTACAGCTGTACTATGATTATTCTGTACAATATGACACACACATACATTGTTGTGTGAATTATATGCTTAAAACATGTCTTCCATACTAGGCTGAATATTTACAAAGGCAAAGATTTCATTTTTAGTTTAGGAGTGAGGTACTCATCATATACACATACATCCACTAGAATGACTACAGTGATGCTGGATGCTGAGATTATGGGGGACTTTTCTTTCTTTGCAACCTGCACTTTACACAGTATTTTGTGTATTTTCTAAAATACAGAATATTGATTTTGGAGAATGCTCTTCATATATTTTGGGTGAAAAAAAGAATGCAAAAATTATATAATCCCATTTTTGTAACAAAATATAAATGTGCACAGAAAAAGGACTGCTAATAGATACTGAGGTGTTATCAGTGCCAAGTCAAAAAGGTGCAGGGTTACTGTTTCCTACTCATTGCTTGTGTCCGTACTAAATTCCCTATTTTAAAAACATATATCCCAAATAAAAACTGTGGAATGAACACCTAAAACTCCCACCTGATAATCCAGTAAGATGACAGTAACTGAAATTTTAAAAGGTTTAAACCCACGAAAATGGGAGAAAGTAACAACAAAAGCATTTTGAAGGTATAAACCAAACTGAAGCAGACACACTACTTGGCTGACCCCAAAATACTGATTCCTAAACCAACCACAGAGAAGATGAGACCTACTCTGATGTATGGATTCCTCAGATGCTCAGAAACAGGCAGAAGACCAAGTACCTCTGGACTGGGAGTGGTGAAAATAAGTCGGAACTTGGTTAAAGAAGCAGTTAAATTCCCATTTCCACTCCTCAAAGTTGAGTGACGCCACTCCAGCAGAAGATGGAAGAATTTTTTCTCTGGAGAGGGTATCTAAACCAAGAAACACTAGGCACGGCTGAGTGTGGCCTAGCTCTGCTGAAATCAGGGGATTAAGTGAAAAGTTAACAGATGCTGGAGCCTTAAATCTTTAAACAAAGTTTTAAGTTTGGCTTAAAACCCAACATCCAGAAAACTAAAATCATGGCATCCAGTCCCATCACTTCTTGGCAAATAGATGGGAAAACAATGGAAACAGTGACAGACTATTACTTGGGCTTCAAAGTCACTGCAGATGGTGACTGCAGTCATGAAATTAAAAGACACTTACTCCTTGGAAGAAAAGCTATGGCCAACCTAGACAGCATATTAAAAAGCAGAGACATTACTTTGCTAACAAAGGTCCATCTAGTCAAAGCTATGGTTTTTCCAGTAGTCATGTATGGACGTGAGAGTTGGACTTTAAAGAAAGCTGAGCACCAAAGAATTGATACTTTTGAACTGCGGTGTTGGAGAAAACTCTTCAGAGTCCCTTGGACTGCAAGGAGATCAAACCAATCAATCCTAAAGGAAATCAGTCCTGAATATTCACTGGCAGGACTAATGCTGAAGCTGAAACTTCGATACTTTGGCCACCTGATGTGAAAAACTGACTCACTGGAAAAGACCCTGATGTTGGGAAAGATTGAAGGCAAGAGGAGAAGGGGATGACAGAGGATGAGATGGTTGGATGGCATCACCAACTCAATGGACATGAGTTTGAGCAAGCTCCAGGAGTTGGTGATGGACAGGGAAGCATGGCGTGCTGCAGCCCATGGGGTTGCAAAGAGTCAGACTCAACTGAGTGGCTGAACTGGGACCCCCAGGTGCAGCCCTCTACCCAGCCTTGGCTGCCAAAATGCTGTCAGCCAAGCTGGAGACATGGTGAATTTTCCTTGGGAAGCTGCCCCACCTCCCACAAAATGACGTTAAGAAGCTGGTATGGGAGGGCCCCCAATGAAACAAGCCAACAGCCCTCTAGTGAACACTGCCACCACCAGCACACATACATACACACAACTCACACTCACACACACTCTGAAGGCTTTAAATCTGCTCTTAGACCGCCACTCTTATTAAATATGATCAGGGAATTCTATAACATGAAAGAAAAAAATCAAAACACATTTAAAAGAAAAAACATGGAGGAAATAGAGACTACGTATGGAGAAGGAAACTTAAAAAAAATACAATTATCAGTCAACATTTCAGACTGCTAAGAAAAGATAGTCATCAATGAAAATAAGAACTTAGTGCTATTAGACATACACATATTCAGAGAAGAGTATAACACCCTTGGCATGGAAGATAATGTTATGGAAATACCCTAGAGAAGAGAAAAATTTTGAATAAAAAAATAAGAGAAAGATAAAATTAGCATACCAGTCCAAGAGGTATATCATCAAAAACTTGTAGTTCCAATAAGAAAGAAGAGAGATAATAGAATTATAAAACATTTTAAAATATCCTAATCTAAGTTTTAATATAGAAATATATTCTTATAAAATGTGAGAAAAAGCAAGGTGTAGAAGTTTTGTAGGATGCTACCTCTTGTGTACGAACAAGAGAAAAATAAAGCCATGTATTAATAGTTGCTTATATTTATGTAAATGCAGGATACACCAAAAAACTAATGAAAACTAGTTATTTGTGGGGCCTTAGGAAGTACTGGTGCCAATAAAGCTAGTGAAGGTGACAGAATTCCAGCAGAGCTATTTAAAATCCTAAAAGATGTTGCTATTAAAGTACTCCACTCAATATGTTAGCAAATTTGGAAAATCCAGCAGTGGCCACAGGACTGGAAAAGGTCAAAGTGAAAGTCGCTCAGTCATGTCCATGTGACCCCATGGACTAAATGGTCCATGGAATTCTCTAGGCCAGAATACTGGAATGGGTAGCCATTCCCTTCTCCAGGGGATCTTCCTGACCCAGGGATCAAACCAGGGTCTCCTGCATTGCAGGCAGAGTCTTTACCAGCTGGGCCACCAGGGAAGCCCCAGAGAAGGTCAATCCTTACCCCAGTTTCCAAGAAGGGCAGTACTAAAGAATGTCCAAACCACTGAACTGCTGCACTCCTCTCCTATGACAGTAAGGCTATGCTTAAAAACCAAGAACATCCAGGTGATGGAGCTGGATTTAGAAAAGGCAGAGGAACCAGAGATCAAATTGCCAGCATTCACTGGATTATGGAGAAAGCAAGGGAAATCCAGAAAAACATCTACCTCTGTCCCATTGACTATGCTAAAGCCTTTGTCTTTGTGGATCATAACAAACTATGGAAAACTCTTACAAAGATGGTAAAAGCAGACCACCCTATCTGTCTCCCGAGAAACCTGTATGTAGGTCAAGAACATGGACCTGCATGTCAGTATGGAACAACTGACTGGTTCAAGATTGAGAAAGGAGTACGATAAGTCTGTTTATTGTCATCCTGTTTATTTAACTTGTACACAGACCACATCATGTGAAATGCTCGGCTGGATGAGCCACAAGCTGGAATCAAGATTGCTGGGAGAAATATCAACAACCTTAGATATGTGGATGATACCACTCTAACGGCAGAAAGTAAAGAGGAACTAAAGAACCTCTTGATGAGGGTAAAGGAGGAGAATGAAAAAGCTGGCTTAAAACTCAGTATTAAAAAAATGAAGATCATGGCATTCAATCCCATCACTTCATGGCAAATAGAAGGGGAAAAGGTGGAAGCAGTGACAGATTTCCTCTTCTTGGGCTCGAAAATCACTGCAGATGGTGACTGCAGCCATGAAATTAGAAGGTGACTGCTTCTTGGCAGGAAAACTTTGACAAACCTAGACAGTGTGTTAAAAAGCAGACATCACTTTGCTGACAAAGGTCTGTATAGTCAAGGCTTTTGTCTTTCCAGCGGTCATATACGGATGTGAGAGCTGGACAATAAAGAAGGCAGAGTGCTAAGGAATTGGTGCTTTGAACTGTGGTGGTGGTGAAGACTCTTGAGAGTGCCTTGGACAGCAAAGAGATCAAACCAGTCAATCCTAAAGGAAATCAACCCTGAATACTCATTGGAAGGACTGATGCTGAAGCTGAAACTCCAATCCTTCGGCTACCTGATGCAAACAGCCAACTAACTGGAAAAGACCCTGATCCTGGGTAAGACTGAAAGCAGAAGGAGAAGAGGGCAACAGAGGATGAGATGGTTGGATGGCATCACCAATTCAATGGACATGAATTTGGGCAAACTCTGGGAGACGGTGAGGGACAGGGAAGCCTGGAGTGCTGCAGTCCGTGGGGTTGCAAAACGTCGAACACAACTGAGCGACTGAACAACAACAACAAAATTTGTGGGGGAGTTTGAGGCAGTTCACTTAATTTTTTCATATATTTCATTTTGACTTTTGAGCCATGTGAATGGAATACCTATTCAAAGTTTCTGGGTTAACCAAAACTCATTTGGGTTTTTCCATAACATCAAAGCCTAATCTGCTGGAGTTTTATCAGAGTCTAACTGGCCTAACAGAAGAGAAATTCCCATCTCCAGCTGGCTCTAGGCATTCTGTCCCACTGAAGGATGAGAGGACTGACAGGCACATGTGAAGTTCCAGAGGGACAGGCTCACTAAAAGACTAAGAGGCACTACTCTTAGGACTACAGAAAACTACCCACCCCCGTACATACACAACTTACCATCACATTACAAAGGCATATTTACAGCAGTTCTTTTTACCCAGTACATCATGTCTGGCTATCAAGAAAAAAATTATAAGACATACTAAAGGCAAAAAGCACAGAAGAGACAGCAAGCAAGAGAACTGGACTCAGATATGGCAGGGATGTTGTGATTATCAGATCAGGAATTTAAAACAATTATGATTAAGATGTTAAAGCCTTTAATGGATAAAATAGACAAGATGCAAGAATGGATGGGCAGTGTAAGCAAAGAAATGGAAATTCCATGAATGAACTCAAAAAATGCTAGAGATAAAAAACAATATGAAAAATGCCTTTGTTTTGCTTATTAGTAGACTGGACACAGCTGAGGAAAAAATCTCTGAACTTGAGGATAGCTCAGTGGCAACCACCAAAAACTGAAAAAATCAAAGGGAATAAAAGAGAGAAAAAAAGAACAAAATATCCAAGAACTGTGAGACAAATACTAAAGGTGAAGCATATGTATAATCAGAATTTCAGAAGAAGAAAAGAAGGAACAGGAGAAATATTTGAATAATGAAAGAAAAATTCTCCTAAATTAATGTCAGACACCAAACCATAATTCCAGGAAGTTCAGAGTACACAGAGCAGGATAAATGCCCCATCCAGAACTCCTCTCTCCAAATACCCTAGGCATATCATTTTCAAAATACAGAAAGTCAAAGATTAAAACCACTATTCACAATAACCAAGACAGGAAAACAATATAAATGTCCACTGACAGATGAATGGATAAAGCTGCAGTACATATATACAATGGAATACAGCTCAGCCATAAAAGAATGAAATAATGCCATTTGCAGCAACATGGATGCAACTAGAGATGATCATCCTAAGTGAAGTCAGAGAGACAAACACCAATGATCTCACTTATATGTGGGATCTAAAATATAACTGATGAGTTGCTGGAGGCTCACTATGGTCAAATCTGAGAGACTAAAAGCTCTAGGGGACCCAGTCATGGGGAGCACACACAAATGAACCTGCCTATGAAACAGAAACAGAATCACAGACAGAGAGAATGCACTGGTGGTTGCCGGGTGGGCGTGGGAGAGGGATGCACTGGGAGTTAGGGATTAGCAGATGCAAACTGGTATATACAGAATGGATAAACAACAAGGTCCTACTGTGTACTGCACAGGGAACTATATTCAATATACTTGATAAACCATAACGGAAAAGAGTATGACAATATATATATACACATATATGTATAACTACGTCACTTTGCTGAATGGAAGTAATTAACACAACAACGTAAATTAACTACTGTTGTTGTTTAGTCACTAAATTGTGTCCAACTCTTTCACAACCCCATGGACTGTAGCCTGCCAGGCTCCTCTGTCCATGGGATTTCCCAGGCAAGAACACTGGAGTGGGTTGCTATTTCCTCCTCCAGGGAATCTTCCTGACCCAAGGATTAAGCCCACATCGCCTGCACTGGCAAGTGGATTCTTTAACACTGAGCCATCTGGGAAGCCCCAAATCAACTATACTTCAATAAAAAAAGAGAAAAAACTCTAAAAGAAGCTGGGGGTGGGGGAAGGATGCCTTACCTATAAAAGAATAACAATAAGAATTACACCTCTTTCTCTTCAGAAATCAGGTAAGCAAGCAAAGAGTTAAGTGAAATATTTTAAATGCTACAAGAAAAACCCCCCACCAACCTAAATTCTGTACCTTGCAAAATTATCCTTCAGAATTGAAGGATAAATTAAAACTTTCTCAAGTGAAAACTAAGGCAATCTATTGCTAGTAGACTGAACTTGTAAGAAATGATAAAGGAAATCTTTAGTGAGAAGGAAAATGATAAAACTCAGATCTACATAAAGAAAGAGAGCATCAAAGAAGGAATAAGTGAAGGTAAAATAAAAACACTTATTTTTCTTACTCATAATTGATCTGATAATTTCTTCAAAATAATAGCAACAATGTATTTGATTATATATGGTTATATATAAATAAACACACACACATACACACTCCATATCCATGAGTTCTGCATCCATGAATATAGAGGGCTGACTGTAAGGGACTTCAGCATCTGTGAATTTTGTTATCTAGAGAGGGTCCTAGAACCAATCCCCTGTATTGATGGATATTGATGGATAACGGTATACATACATGAGCATACAGGCTTATATATATGTGAAATGAATGACAACGGTGAAACAAGAGATGGAAGATAGGAATCAGGATTATTTTGTTATTTGCTGTCACACTCCCCAGGAAGTGGTATAATGTTATTTGAAGTGAACTTGGAGTAATTGTAAATATATGCTGCCAATTCTAGGGCAACCACTAAAAAAGTTTAAAAGTATAACTAATTTACTAATAAAGGAGAGAAATTTGAACCATCTGAAATGCTTAATTAAAAACCATAAAAGGCAGGAAAAAAGTGAAAGGCAAAAATAGCAACAAAAAGCAAGGGTAAAACCTAGAAAACAGTAACAATTATGATAGATTAATTCAACCATAATTCAACAACAATTAATTCAAGTATACCAATAATCGGGCTTCCCTTGTAGCTCAGATGGTAAAGAATCTGCCCACTATGCCAGAGACCTGGATTTGATCCCTGGGTTAGGAAGATCCCCTGAAGAAGGGGAAGGCTACCCACTCCAGTATTCTGGCCTGGAGAATTCCATGGACTGTATAGCCTATGGGGTCACAAAGAGTTGGACACGACTGAGTGACTTTTACTTCACATGCATATCAATAATCACTTTGAACATCAACCCCCTAAATGCACCAAATATTTCAGAGTAGGTCAAGAAACAAGGTCTAACTATAAATCCATTTTAAACATAAACATATATATAGAATAAAGTATATTGATAGAGAAAAATGTACTATGAAAACACTAACCAAAAGAAAGGAATGGCTTTATTAACAGTAATAATGTATTAATTTCAGAGCAGACTTCAGAAAAAGGAAAGTTATCAAGGATAAAAAGAGGCATTACATAATGATGAAGGAGTCAATTCTCTAAGAAGACATATCAGTCCTTAATGTGTATGCCTCTAACAACAGTATCAAAGTGCATGGGGTGAAAACTGTTAGAACCACAAAGAGAAACAGATGAATCCAGTATTATAACCAGGAGTCTTCAATATCCATCTATCAGACATAGAAACATTCAGCAAGTAACACTTCAATATGACATTCAACAGCACCATCATATATAAAAACATCTATATACTACTTCATTCAACAACAGTAGAATGTATATTCTTTTCAAGCTCACAGAGGAAGTTCACCAAGACAGACCACCATTTCAGGCCATAAAATACCTTAACAAATTTAGAAGAATAGAAATCATACAATGCCTACTCTTCTTAAACTACAGTCAAATTAAGTCAGTAACAGAAAGAAATCTAGAAAACTCCCCCAAAATATGGAGACTAAACAAAATACATCTTAATAATATATGAGTTAAAGAAGAAACCTCAAGAGAATGTTTTGAAACAAAAATTAAAACATAATGTCAAATTTTGTAGGATGTAGTGAAGGCAATGCTTAGTGTATTTTTAGCATTGAAAATATACATTAGACAAGAAGGGAAAGATCTAAAATCAATCATCTAAGCTTTTACCTTAGGAAACTAGAAAAAGAGCAGATTAAATCTAGAGTAAGCAGAAGAAAAGAAATATTAAGAATTAGAACAGAAATCTATGAAATTGAAAACAGGAAATCAACAGAAAAAAAATCAATAAAATCAAAAGTTGTTTCTTTGAAAAGATCAATAAAACTAATAAGCCTCTAGTCAGGCAAACCAAGGAAAAAGAGACAACTCAAATTACTAATAACAGAAATTAAAGACAGACAACACTATAGAGTCTATGGACACTAAAAGGATAATAAAGGAACAGTAGGAACAATTCTATGGCCACAAATTTGATAACCTAGATGAAATAAACCAATTCCTTAAAAGACACAATTTGCCTAAATTCATACAAGAAACAGGCAATCTGAATAGGCCTATATCTATCAAAGAAATTGAATAATATTAATAACCTTCCAAAACAGATAACACCAGACCCACATGGGTTCACTGGTGAATTTGACCAAACATTAAGGAGGAAATGTAGAAATTCTCTTAAATAACTTTCAGAATATGGAAACAGAATACTTCCTAACTCATCCTCTGAGGCCAGCATTACCATAACAAAAAAAAAATAACAGACAAAAATATTAGACAAAAAAGAAAAGTACAGGTCAATATCTGTCATAAACATAGATGCAAAACTTCTCAACAAAATATTAGCAAACTAAATTAAAAATTTATACAAAGAATTATACAGTACCACCAAGTGGGATTTATCCCAGATATGACAAGCTGGTTCAATATTTTAAAAAAATCAATTAATATAATCCATCACATCAACAGGCTAAAGAAGAAAAATCACATGATCATAGTAATATATACAGAAAAAGCATTTTACAAAATCTATCACCAATTCATGATAAAAAAAAACTCTCAGTAAACTAAGAATAGAAAGGAGCTTCCCTTGATAACGAATGTCTACAAAAACCTATACTTACATCATACATCATGGTGAGAAATGAAGCTTTCTCACAAAGATCAGAAACAAGGCAAAGATACCTCCACTTACCACTGCTTTTCAACATCATACTGGAAGTTCTTGCTAAAGCAATAAGACACAAAAAGGAAATAGATTAGGAATAAAGAAAGAAAACTTTGTCAATGACATGATCATCTAAGTATAAAATTCAAAAAAATCAACAGGAACTCCTGAAACAAGTGATTATAGCAGGCTTGCATGATACAAGTTTAATACACGAAAGTTGATCACCAACAATGAACAAGTAGAATTTGAAATACTTTCACATTAGTTTCCCCAAAATGAACTGCTTAAGTATAAATTTAACAAAATATGTATGAGATCTATATGAGGGAAACTACAAAATTCTGATGAGAGAACTGAAAGAACTAAATAAAAGCAGAGATAGCACTCTAATGGCAGAAAGCAAAGAGGAACTAAAGAGCCTCCCGATGAGGGTAGAGGAGGAGAGTGAAAAAGACAGCTTAAAACTCAGTATTAAAAAAATTAAGATCATGGCATTCAATCCCATCACTTCATGGCAAACAGAAGAGGAAAAGGTGGAAGGAGTGACAGAGTTCCTCTTCTTGGGCTCTAAAAATCACTGCAGATGGTGACTGCAGCCATGAAATTAGAAGACAATTGCTTCTTGGCAGGAAAGCTTTGACAAACCTAGACAGTGTGTTAAAAAGCAAAGATATCACTTTGCCAACTAAGATCTGTACAGTCAAGGTTCTGGTCTTTCCAGTAGTCATATACAGATGTGACAGCTAGACCATAAAGAAGGCTGAGTGCCAAAGAAATGATGCTTTCAAACTGTGGTGTTGGAGAAGACTCTTTAGAGTCCCTTGGACAGCAAGGAGATCAAACCAGTCAATCTTAAAGGAAATCAACCCTGAATACTCATTGGAAGGACTGATGCTGAAGTGCCAATACTTTGGCCACCTGATTCTAAGAGCTGACTCATTGGAAAAGACTCTCATGCTGGGAAAGACAGAAGGCAGGAGAGGAAGGCAACAGAGGATGAGATGGTTGGATGGCATCACTGATTCAGTGATCATGAACTTGGGCAAACTCTGGGAGATGGTGAAGGACGGGAAACCCGGGGTGCTGCAGTCCATGCAGTCACAGAGTCAGACACGACTTGGCAACTGAACAACAACAAAAGGTCCATGTTTATGGATAGGAAGACCCAATATTGTCAAAATGTCAGTTCTTCCCAATTTGATCTATAGATTCAAGCAATCCCAATCAAAATCCAACAGGTTATTTTGCAGATAACAAACTGATTATAAAGTTTATATGGAGAGGCAAAAGCTTCAGAATATTGAAGGAGAAGAACAAAGTTGGAAGACTGACACTACCCAACATAAGGACTTACTGTAAGGCTACAATAATTAAGACAATGTGGTACTAGCAAAAGAATAAAATAGATCAATGGGACAAAACAGAAAGCCCATAAACAGACATGTAAATACAGTTAACTGATCTTTGGTAGAGGGGCAAGGGAATTCCGTGGAGCAAAGAAAATCTTTTCAATGAACAATGCTGGTATTGGACATCTGCAAGTGAAACAGATATAGATACACACACACACACACAAATATATATATATGGATCACAGACCTGAATGTAAAATACAAATTTATAAAACTTCTAGAAGATAAGAGGAGAAAACATGTAACTTTGGGTTTGGTGATGACTTTCTACATGCAACCAGAGTCACGCAGAGGCAGGAGCCATAAAAAAAAAAGACTATTAAAAGCAAAAATTTCTTCTGTGCAAAAGATGACTGTCAAGAGAATGAAGATAAGCCACAGACTGGAAAATATATCTGCAAAAGATGTCAGATACAATAACCCACGCACCCACTGACACCTTATTTTTGACAAAGGAGGCAAGAGGCAAGAATATACAATGGGGCAAAGATAGTTTCTTCAATAAGTCATGCTAGGAAAACTGGACAGCTGTGTGTAAAAGAATGAAATTAGAACACTTCTTAACACCATACACAAAGATAAACTCAAAACGGATTAAAGACCTAAATCTAAGACCAGAAACTATAAAACTCTTAAAGGAAAACGTAGATAGACTACTTTATGACATATATCACAGGAAGATCCTCTATGACCCACCTCCTAGAGTGGAAATAAAAACAAAAATAAACAAGCAGGACCTAATTAAACTTATAGGCTTTTGCATAGCAAAGGAAACTATAAACAAAGTGAAAAGACAACCCTCAGAATGGGAGAAAATAACAGCAAATGAAACAACTGACAAAGGATTAATTTCCAAAGTATACAAGTAGTTCATGCAACTCAATACCAGAAAAACAAACAACCCAATCAGAAAGTGGGCAAAAGACCTAAACAGACATTTCTCCAAAAAAGACACACAGATGGCTAATAAATACACGAAAAGATGCTCAACATCACTCATCATTAGAGAAATGCAAATCAAAACTACAATGAGATACCACCTCATACCAGTCAGAAGGGCCATCGTCAAAAAAATCTACAAATAATAAATGCTGGAGAGAATGTAGAGAAAAGGGAACTCTCTTGCACTGTTGGTGGAAATGTAAATTGATAAAGCCACCATGGAAGACAGTATAGAGATTCCTTAAGAAACTAGGAATAAAACTACTATATGACTCAACAATCCCACTACTGGACATATACCCTTAGAAAACCATGACTAAAAGACATATGTACCCCAGCATTCATTGCAGCACTATTTACAATAGCTAGGAGATGGAAGCAAGCTGGACGTCCATTGACAGAATGGATAAAGAAGCCATGGCACATATATACAATGAAATATTACTCAGCTATAAGAAGGAATGCATTTGAGTCAGTGCTAATGAGCTGGATGAACCTAGAGCCTGTTATACAAAGCGAAGTAAGTCAGAAAGAGAAAAATGAGCACTGTATATTAACACACAAAAATGGAATCTAGAAAGACAGTACTGAAGAATCTGTTTGCAGAGCAAAAATGGAGACACAGACATAGAGAACAGACTTACGGACATGGGAAGGCAGGGAGAAGAGGATGGGACAAATGGACAGAGTAGCATGGAAACGTATTCAATACCATACGTAAAACAGCCAGCCAGTGGGAATCTGCTGTGTGACTCATGGAACTCCAACTAGGGGTCTGAGACAACATAGAAGGGTGGGATGAGGGGAAGAGGGGCAGGAGGTTCAAGAGGGAGAGGATATATATACACCTGTAACTGATTCATGCTGATGTATGGCAGAAACCAACACAATATTGTAAAGCAATTAGCCTTCAATTTTTAAAAAAAGACATCAGATACAAAAAACTCTTGAATGTCAACACAGGAAAATGAACAACCCAATTTTAAAAAGAGGTCAATACTTTAATAGACACTTCACCAAAGAAAATTATATAGCAAGCAAGCCTGTGAAAAGATTTCCACATCATATGCCATCAGGAAAATGCAAATTAAAACAGGGAGATACCATTACATTTTAGTTCGCTGATTCCTAAAATGTTGATGTTCACCCTTGCCATCTCCTGTTTGACCACTTCCAATTTGCCTTCATTCATGGACCTAACATTCCAGGTTCCTATGCAATATTGCTCTTACAGCATCAGATCATGCTTCCATCACCAGTCACATCCACAACTGGGTGTTGTTTTTGCTTTGGCTCCGTCTCTTCATTCTTTCTGGAGTTATTTCCACACTGATCTCTAGTAGCATATTGGGCACCTACTGACCTGGGGAGCTCATCTTTCAGTGTCCTATCTTTTTGCCTTTTCATACTGTTCATGGGGTTCTCAAGGCAAGAATACTGAAGTGGTTTGCTATTCCCTTCTCCAGTGGACCACATTTTGACTCTCCACCATGACCTGTCTGTCTTGGGTGGCCCTACATGGCGTGACTAATAGTTTCATTGTGTTGGAATAACTTCAGATATGCAGATGACCCTTATGGCAGAAAGACAAACTAAAGAGCCTCTTGATGAAAGTGAAAGAGGAGAGTGAAAAAGTTTGGAAATCTTTTCACAGGCTTACAACATTCAGGAAACGAAGATCATGGCATCCGGTCCCATCATTTCATGGGAAAGAGATGGGGAAACAGTGGGAACAGTGTCAGACTTGATTTTTGGGGGCTCCAAAATCACTGCAGATGATGACGGCAGGCTTGAAATTAAAAGACGCTTGCTTCTTGGAAGAAAAGTTATGACCAATCTAGACACATATTAAAAAGCAGAGACATTACTTTGCCAACAAAGGTCGATCTAGTCAAGGCTATAGTTTTTCCAGTGGTCATGCATGGATATGAGAGTTGGACTCTAAAGAAAGCTGAGCACTGAGAATTGATGCTTTTGAACTGTGGTGTTGGAGAAGACTCTTGAGAGTCCCTTGGACTGCAAGGAGATCCAACCAGTTCATCCTAAAGGAGATCAGTCTTGCGTGTTCATTGGAAGGACTGATGTTGAAGCTGAAACTCCAATACTTTGGCCACCTGATGCAAAGAGCTGACTCATTGGAAAAGACCTTGATGCTGGGAAAAATTGAAGGCAGGAGGAGAAGGGGACAACAGAGGATGAGATTGTTGGATGGCATCACCAATTCAATGGACATGATTTTGGGTAAACTCTAGGAGTTGGTGATGGACAGGGAGGCCTGGCGTGCTGCAGTCCATGGGGTCACAGAGAGTCAGATACGACTGAGCAACTGAACTGAACTAAACCATTACATAAACATGCTGCTGCTGCTAAGTCACTTCAGTCGTGTCCAACTCTGTGCGACCCCATAGATGGCAGCCTACCAGGCTCCACCGTCCCTGGGATTCTCCAAGCAAGAACACTGGAGTGGGTTGCCATTTCCTTCTCCAATGCATGAAAGGGAAAAGTGAAAGTGAAGTCACTGAGTCGTGTCCAACTCTCAATGACCCCATGGACTGCAGCTACCAGGCTCCTACGTCCATGGGATTTTCCAGGCAATGGGGTGCCATTGCCTTCTCCGTATATAACCATAAGAATGGTCAATATCCAAAACACTGATACCACCAAATTTTCATGAAGATGTGAAGCAATGGGAATTCTCATTTACTGCTGGTGGCAATGCAAAATGGTACAGCCACTTTGGAAGACACTCTGGCAGTTTCCTACAAAATTAAACATACTCTTACCATATGATCCAGTAACTTCATTCCTTAGTACTTATGCAAATAAATTGAAAACTTGTGTCCACACAAAAGTCTGCACATGGATGTTTATAGCAGTTTTATTCATATTTAGCCAAACTTGATGCAACCCAGATATCCTTCTGTAGATAAACGGATAAATAAACTTGGTACATCCAGACAACAGAATATTACTCCATGCTAAAAGGAAATGAGCTGTCAAGCCATGAAAAGACTTGGAGTAACCATAAATGCATATTACTAGGTGAAAGAAATCAATCTGAAAAGGCTACATATTGTATGATTCCAACTATATGATTCTGGAAAAGGCACAACTATAGAAACAGTAGAGAGATCAGTGGTAGCCAGGGGTTAGAGTGAAGACAGGGTGAATATTTAGTGCAATTAAACTACTATCTGTGTGTGTGGCAGTGAATATACAACATTACACATTTGTTAAAACCCATAGAATGTACAACACAAAGAGTGAACCCTAAAATAAACTATGGGCTCTGTGTGATAATGTGTTCATGTAGGTTCATCAATTGTAATGAATGTACTCTGATGGGGATGTTGCGGACCTATGTGTGAGATTAAGGAGTATACAGAAACTTTCTACACTTTCTATTCAATTTTGCCAAGAATCTAAAACTGTTCTAAAAAATAAAATTATTTTTTAAAACAGCAATGGCTTTACAATAATTTTTAAAAATAAAATAATAAGAGGTTTAAAATTTCTTATCAGAATGGCCATCATCAAGAAATCTACAAATAATAAATGCTAGAGAGGATGTGGTAAAAGGGAACCCTTCTACACTGTTGGTGGGAATGCAAATTGGTGCAGCCAGTATGGAAAACTAACAGCAGAGTCACCAGATGATCCAGCAATCCCACTCCTGGGCATATATCCAGAAAAGACAAAAGCTAATTTGAAAAGACACATGCACCCCAATGTGCATAGCAGCACTATTTACAATAGCTAGGACATGAAAGCAACCTAAGTGTCCATAGACAGGGAATGGATAAAGAAGACGTGGTACATATACAATACTACTGGGCCATTAAAAAGAATGAGACAGTGCCATTTGTAGAAACATGGATAGCCCTAGAGATTATCACATTAAGTGAAGTAAGTCAGAGAAATACAAATATTATGACATCACTTAAATATGGAATCTCAAAAACAGTACAAATGAATTATTTACAAAACAGAAACAGACCCACAGACACAGAAAGCAAACTTATGGTTACCTAAGTGGAAGGATAGGGAAGGATAAATTAGGAGTATGGAATTAGCAGAGACACATTGCTATACATAAATTAGATAATCAACAAGGATTTACTGTATAGCACAGAGAACTATATTCAATATCTTTAAATATAGCATAATGGAAAAGATTTTTTTAAAGAGGTTATATGTACAACCAAATCACTTTGCTGTACATCTGAAACTAACCAAATATGGTAAATCAACTATATTTCAATGTTTCTTTAAAAAAAATTTTAAAGAAAGAAAATTTCCTAAAACTTAGCGACATATTTGTTTGAAAGAGCCCACTATGTCTGGCATCACAGATGAAAACAGAGCCACATCAAGAAACAACATTGTGAAATTTGGAGCATGGGAACCAAGAAATTTTCCTACAAATTTCCAGAAGGATAGTTAGAAAAGATCTGGATTCAAAATGTTATTGGACTTCTGAACAGCAATATTGGAAGCTAAGAGACAATAGCACAGGTATTCAAAATTCTAAAGGAAAATTACTTTTATGAAATACTATGGTTTTTTTGGATGTGTTCCTCCCAAGAAAGAGGAAGACCAGGGAAACAAGGAATGGGAGAGCCACGAAGGAAACAGGAGAAGGGAATCCCCATGGCAGATGCCAGTGTCCATGTCAGGTCAGGTCAGCAAAGTCTCTAGGGGAGACTTTCTTGGGAAGATGAAACTGTGAGAATAACTGATTTACCCAAAGCTTTTGCAAGGAGATTTATGTAAGTGGCTGAAAATTTAAGATTAAATCACTGAGAGGGACATTATGCAAACTAAGCAAATGGAGAAAGACTATTATTATTAGAAAAAAAAGTTTTGAAGAGAAAATTAATCTTAATTATATGCTTTAGCAGAGAATATATTAGCATAATTATGTAAACAATAAAACTTTTGACCAACCCAAATTATGATCTATGTATACTGGTAGAATGAGGAAAAAAAAAAAAAGGAATGATGCAATGGAAGAAGGATGGCAAGGAAGAGAAAGAATTAAATATTCATTGTAAACCACAGATAATGCCTGCATCTGAAAACCAAGAAATCTAGAAACATGCAGGAGGTAAACACCAAAGGAAATAGTTAAGGTCACGGTTCCTCTGGAGGCCAATGAGGCGGCGGGGAATTGCTTGTCAGAACTGACGGCTCTGAGATTTTTATGCCACTTGCATGCTAACCAGTCGGCTTGCCATGGTTTCATGGAGGCTGGCAGAAGACATAGGACTCCCAGATCAGAGACAAAGAACAGTTTATTAGACGAAGTGCAAGTATTAGAGTATTATCTTTTTTTTTAATGTGGACTATGTTTAAGGTCTTTATTGAATTTGTTACAACATTGCTTCTGGTTTATGTTTTGGTTTTTTGGCCACAAGGCATGTGCACCCCCTGCATTGGAAGGCAGAGTCTTACCCACTGGACCACCAGGGAAGTTCCTAGATTATTATCTTTTTTAGGTTACCTGAACCCCAGTTCTCACAGAGTAATGTCAAGAGAGCCATATGGTACCTGTACACACAGTGAGTTGCATTATAAGATAAGAAGTCTGCGCTTAGACAACCTGAATTGCTAATAATGGATATTTAAGCCTGCCTGCTTTTTGCTTCAGAAGATGCTATCTCTTCCCAGGCTGTTAGCTATGCAAACACTTCTAAAAAGACTGCAGGGAACAAAGCAGGGCACTCAGTGTCTCACTCACCAGACATGCAGACCAACGGGGGATTCTCAAAAGTGCTATTTTTCACAATAAACCTCCTCAAATTGTTTGATTTAAAAAATTACATGCATGTATAACTTTCATAAAAAAGAAAATCTATTGTTAGGAATTTTACATTATTAAAACAACTTGCCTAACCCTTATTTCTACTAATGCAGAACCAAAATTGGGGGGGGGGGGCGGATTGTTAAGGGAAGTTTTTCAAAACTTCGCGCAGGGTAGGATGGTCCCAGTGAGGGGTGTCCCAACCCCATTAGTCCCATCTGTGGCGAGAGCTGGGCAGTGAGGCTCGTGAGCCTGCCCTTCCCTGGCCGGGGATCTGGGCTGGATCCTACACGCCCTGAGCGCAGGGTTCTGCTCCTGTAAGAGCCGACCTGGCAGCCCAACGCAGTGGCTGGTGGAGAGCTGCAAGCCACATATGTCAAGTGCCCGGAGCAGCACTTCTGTAGCTGTGTTTATTGCAACGATTTGGGAAGTGGACCGAGCCCCACTGAAAACAAAACAGCATCACGGTCCGACTGACTAACCAGCAGGGGCTCGCCGGGGGCTGAGGGCCAGCTCAGGAGGGGCGGGCAGCTCGGTTGTGTCCCCGCAAGATCCCCGGCCCCGGGGACATAGGCGCCATCCCCTAGCTGGTGCGCACAGGCACCCTGACCCAGCCTGGCGCTCAGTCCGCTTGCTCCCACCCTTGCTACTCTCTTCTCGGGCCTCCAACACGCGTGGACCAGGGCCGGGGGCAGGAGTGGGTGCTTCGCAGCTCCGCGGAGAAGCGAGTCTGCACTCCTTCCCCTCCCTCCTTCGCCGGCCAGAGGGGACCCAAGCTGCGCGGATCCGGATCCCGTTTATCAGCCCCATCTCCCATTACATAAGGCGGTGCCTATCTCCGGGGCATCGCTGCGACCGCGGGCCTTCTCCCACGCGCGGGGGCGCCCCTGCCCACAGCTCCCCGCTTGGTTGTGCTGTTCGTAGCAGGGAGGGGGCATTCCACTCATCCTGGCGCAGGCCATGGTGGTTCCCCACTCCTTCCCCCAACACAGAGACCCCCCTCCGCCAGGAGATGCTACTGACCCTGTTCTGCCAACGAAGAAACTGAGGTCTCACAAGCAGGTAGCAGCACTCCAGGCATGGGCAAGCCACAAAAGGCAGGGCCTGGCTTCCAGGCCTTAGGGTCTGCAGTTACGCCGGGAAGCCTGGGCCGGGGAGAGAAGAGGGTGAGCACCATGTCACCAGTGAGAGGAGAGGGTGGGTGAGGCTGGGCTTTCTCTTCTGAGCAGGAGCGGCAGCCCCAGTGACCCTTAGAGGACACTTGTGAGGAGGTTAAGCCCCACTGGCCTAGGACAGAGAGGCAGCCAGAGCAGGCAGAGAGGGGGCCTCGTCGGGGAGGCACTGGCTGAGGGGAGGAAGTGGGTGAAGGAGCAAGCTTGACATCAGCACCCGATAGGCAAATACTGGGGCCTCGGAGGCACAAGTTTCTGAAGGACTTCTAGAGAAATGAGGGGGGAACAGGGAAGTGGCTACCCTCCCAGTGTCCCTTCAGGGGGTGGGCTGCCCACAGGGGACCCCAGAGTGGGGTCAGGCCCAGGAGTCACCCTCCACAGCCTTCAGTCTGCAAGGGAAACTTGACTCAGAGAGCACAGGATGGTCTCACAGATACTGATGCAGAGAGGGGGTCGCCCCAGGTCTCAGAGGCAGTGGGGACAGCTACTCTCCAGGGCGAAGGCTGGGTCCACCTCTTGCCAGCGCTGCCCTTGGAAGGTTTCCCAGCGAGATGAACTCACAGTGAAGGCTGGGTGTGGCACCCAGCGTCCAGGCTGCACATACTGAGAGTTACCAGCAAAACAACTTTCCAAAGGAAAGCTCCCGCAAGGATCCCCGAATCTGACTGGATCTTTCAGTGGAGACCTGGGAATCTGAAATTCCACAGTCCTTCCCACACCGGGGCAACAGGGAACCAGATGGGTTAAAAGAAATGAACATCACTCTTCTTTTATCCTGTTTGAATTTTGTATCCAGAGTAAGCATTGTTTTGGTAATGTAACAGAACCGTTCAATGAAAAAATAATCCCTCCAGATTCCCACATCTGATAGACTGTGATCAGAGCACTGTCTCTCCAGCATTTCTGGTGGCCCAAAGGGATCTGCGGACAGGAGCTGGGTGGGCAATCACTAATAGTGCTAGAGTTCCAGCGGGCATAGTTGGCATCGGACTGCCCTCGGGGTCCTCTCGTTCACCCCTGCAGTAAGTTCATCCAGATCTCGAAATTGCCCTAGACCCTTCTCAGCAATAAGTCCACAAGAAATCAAATTCTTTCCTTTATGCGACACTGGATTTTCCACAAAGTAAAATTAAGATGAGTAAAGATGTGGTTTGTAGATAGTGCCCAACAAAGCGGGGACAAGGGTGTGAGGCGTCACCACTTGGGGCTATAAAAGCTGCCACAAGTGCCTAAGGCCACAGACACGCAGCTTAGGCCAGCCTCTGCGTCTGCTTCTCAATTCTTCCTGTGCTGTTCTAGGCTCTATGGCGCTCTTCTTGACCGCGGTCATTGTTCTTACCTGCTTTGGTGGCCTCGCCTCCCCAAGCCCTGTGCCTCCCCCTGCAGCCCTCAAGGAGCTCATTGAAGAGCTGGTTAATATCACCCAGAACCAGAAGGTGAGTGCCTGTGGGCCAGGGTCCAGCTCTGAGGGTGCAGGGGTGAGGGGCTCTCAAGGAAGAAGCCCTGAGGACTGCAAGGTGAGTCTGACCTTGAGGGAGAGGGGCCAGGCTAGGGGTGAAGTGCAGCAATATGGATGGACCCATGAAGGAATATGGCAGAACCCCCAGGGACCACCTGTCCCCCTGGCCTGGCCCTGCCTGCCATGGTCAGCTCCTGCTCAGTGGTTTTGGAACAGAGGAAAGAAGAGAAGAGCTGGCACCCTCCTAGAACTATTTGGCATTTGCCAACTAGATCTGAACACCATAATGGAGCCATTATTCACAGCGTCTTAGTTAAGCCCATTCTTATGGAAGAATCCATTAGTGGGGTCAGCTCCTCTCCCCAGTGGTGACGGCCCACACTTTCTGAGCACTAATAATGTGCCAGGCCCATTCCTGGGGCTTTACATCTTATAACATCGCTGCCAACCACCTCAAGAGACAGGTACAATACCCCATTTTACTGACTAAGCATCAGTGAGGTTAAATGACAAAAGTCAGATTCAAGCCAGTACTGGGTGACACCAGAGTGCCCATGCTCTGAACTGCAGTATCCCCAATTCCAAAGGCAGGCTGTTTCCAGACTAGACTCCCATCACCTCCCATCAGACTGGCCTGGCCACCCTACCCTCACCCTCCCCTGTGCTGGGCCTTCCCGCAGGCCCCATCAGCCGGTGTCACCTGCCCTCCCACTCCGGCTCTGGCAAGCTTCACACAAGGCTCGTCCCTTACTGCTTGTGGCACTCAGTATTTCTCTCTCAGTTCTAAGCCCCTGGACAGTGGGTCTCCGCCACTGTGCAGAGTGGGAAATGAAGCTCGGGAACTCTGAAGGTCCCAGGCCTGCCCCTGCGGTCCTGGGAATGCTTGTGGGGCCTGATCCCTGTGGAGGCCTGGCCTGAGACCCTGCCAGCACTCAGCTCACCGTCCTTTGCTCCCTCAGGTGCCGCTGTGCAATGGCAGCATGGTGTGGAGCCTCAACCTGACGAGCAGCATGGTGAGGACCCCCCAACACCGCAGGGACGTGGCCAGGGCTGCAGCCCTCTGAGGTCGTTTCTGAGCCTCGCTCACACGACTGGGGGGTTCCAAGCAAGCTCCAAGAGCCACTCTCTGCCCCCTCATAATCTGGGCTCCCCCACCACCCAGACCTGTCTCCGCTGGGCTGCTCAGTTCCCCTCGTCCTACAGACTCACTGAATATGCCGCCTGACTCCCCGGTGTTTCCCCCCGCCCCCCACAGTACTGTGCAGCCCTGGACTCCCTGATCAGCGTCTCCAACTGCAGTGTCATCCAAAGAACCAAGAGGATGCTGAGTGCGCTCTGTCCTCACAAGCCCTCAGCTAAGGTAAGGCCCCCTGTCCTTTGACCTGGCACCCACTTCTGCCAGCCCTGGGCTCACCCTGGGAGCCCCAGAGGAACCTGGCTGAGCATCTGAGGCATGTGTTCACAAAGGGGTGGGCCCACTGTGGAAGCAGGGACATGGCTTTGGGATTTCCAAGACATGGGCTTGAGGGCTCCCAACTCCTCCCTGAGCTTCATTCAGTCCCACATCTGTAGAATATGGGTGATAACAGTACGCACCTCATGGGGGCTTTTGTGTAGAATGAACCAGCTGGTGAGTGGAAAGCCCCTGATGGATGCTGATCGTCCTCACTCTGGCGTCCCACCAACACACTGGCCTCTTTGCCTTGCAGCACGTTTCCACTGAGTACGTCCGAGACACCAAAATTGAAGTGGCCCAGTTCTTAAAAGACCTGCTCAGACATTCAAGGATCATTTTTCGCAATGGGAGTTTCAACTGAAACATGAAAAGCTAGCATTATTATCTGCAGAGGCAGATCCTGACCATCTAAGTTGCAGATTTATTTTTCTTTCAGATGTCTGAAATTTCTTGGGGAGACTAAATGAGGGTTAGGGAGGGGGGATAAGATGTCCTTAGCTTAGACTTGAGCCTGCGCTGCCTGCCTTGAGCCTAGCCAACTTCAGCTGCCCTGTGCCTTGATATCCGGGACTCAGCCCGGCAGGCCTCCTCCATCCAGGACTCCGAGCTCGGTGGACAAGGGTGGACCTTGCCCCACATAACCTCCCCCTCCTCAGAACAAACTGTAGTGTTTATTAGACACCTGGTGGAGGAGACACCTGTTTTACACAGGGGCAACTGAGGCAGAGAGCAGCCCAGGCACATTCCTTCTTGGCCTTATTTATTATTATGTGTTATTTAAACAAGTGTTTTTGTCTGTACTGGGGTTAGGAGGGACTGTTACTGCCAGAACTTGGAGCCACAGGCTTGGAGACTTGGGGTTCCAGCACTAAAGCAGTGGGCATTAGGAATCCCTGGCAGTAAGTACTGTATGCAAACTTCTGCTACCTCACTAGGGTCCTGGGGCCAAGGCAAGGGACAGGAGAGAGGGCCAGAGTAGCCACTCTTGTCTGACAGCCAGCAGTGGGCCCTCAGCCAAGTAATTTATTATTTTTCCTAGTATTTAAAGTTAAGTATTAAAATATGTTATCAAAGAGTTAATAATATATAGACGTCTAGAACACTGCATATGGTATGTGTGGACTGGACTGAGTGGGGGGGCGGTCACTGAATAAACTGTTTCATTGATTTTGTCAAGCTAAAAGCTAAAATAAAGATGGTGACAGAGACCTGATGGTGTTTGCATTTTATTTTGGCCTTTTGGGGATACTGGCCTGTGTTCTTAAAACTCTGAGAGGCAGGCCAGCTGGAGGAGGGGGCCTAGGATAGAGTGGAGGGGAAGTGAGGGACGAGACCGAGGCTGAAAGAAAACAAGCAGACCCCTTGGGGAGAGGAGACCTGGCCAGGAGGAAGTTTCCCCACCACCACCCACAGGAGGCGGAGGAAGCATGGGCCTGGGTGTCGGGGTTCAAAGAGGATGTCTGGAGCAGGCAGAGACCTCGGAAGTGGTCTCATGACCACAGCTCTTGATGGGTGGCCACCCGGTGTCTGGCACCACCCACTCGCCTTCTGGTATCACCCTATGATGTTCAGGGAGGAGCAGGTGGCTTACCAAAGGTCCCACAGCTGGTCAGGAGCAATGCCAGGGTGTGAACCCCAAACTCACTCCAACTCCATAGCTCACACATTTAACTACCCTGCCTTCCTCTGTCTAAATGCCATCTGGCCTGAATCCACGACCTTTATGATACTGTCAGCAGCCTGTGCGGGCCCCTCCCCTGCCGGTAATTCACTCCTTACACTCTGGGGGCAGCCCACTCAACGTCTGGAAGCCTCTCGGCATGACACAGTGCACACTCACCACCTCTGTGAACAGAGCACCGCTGGCTTGTGGCCCCTGGACTGTGGAGTGGCCGGGGTGGAGAGCCAAGGTCGCAGGGCCTGGGTCAGACTGCTCCCCTGAGCAGGTCTGTTTGCTTCTCCTTCAGTCAAGGCCAGCACACGGAGGGCAGGAAGCAGCCGGCCACAGCAAGCCACAGCTAATGGGCACACCCATCAGCCATGGTTTACACTGTGCATCTTTGGAAGCACAAGATGCTTCTTGCAATAGATGGTAGGTCATCAGAGACCAGTCTCAGACGCTGAGGGGAAGGCAGGCACACTTCCTGCGGAGCCCAGAACCCTGTGCGGACATCTACAGTGATGCTCACAAGTCAGTGGAGACAGTCACTCAGGAGCAGTGAGAGTTTATGCCGTGCGTGATTCAGGCAACAGAGACCATGGCAGGACCTGTCCAGGGTGCAGACAACCACTGCTCCGGGGACCACTCTCAAATAGAGTGAACCCCTCATTTGCACCCAGACAGAGGTAAGGGAGGAAGCCACAATTAGCTGTGCAGGGACCTGGGGATGCTCAGCCCAGAGAGGGAAGACCTGGGAGGAGGCCTGGGGGCTGAGTATCCCATGGGCTGTCCAAGGTGGGAACTGACAGTCTCTGCACCCAAGAGGTCTCAGTACCCGTCAAGCGCCACCGCATCTGCTGAGGGCTGCCTGAGGCCTGCACCTCCCCAGCCTGGGACGGTGATGACCAAGACACCACACATACTCAAAGCTTAGCAGCAGAAATAAGTCTTTAAAGAATGGGGTGCAGACCACGGAGTTGCAAAGAGTCAGACACAACTTAGCGACTGAACAACAACAAAACAATGGCGTCTGGAGAAGGGTGCTCTACCCTGGGAGCGGGGAAGCGCAAATGTCAGGGTGGGAGTAGGCGAGAGATCTCTGCCAACCTCCTTCATCCAGAAATTTGAAGACTTTAAAGTCAAAAGAGTATTATTTATGGAAGGTTGATCTTTTTAATGCTACACGTTTATTTAAAAGTCAAAAGTTTAAAAAACACTAAACATATTGGCAAGGATATGGAAGAACTGGAAGCCCCAAACTCTTCTGGTAGGAATACAAAAGGAAACAACCATTTTACATCACAGTATGTGCTGATATGCTAAGTCGCAGCCTACTCTTTGCAACCCCATGGACTGTAACCCACCAGGCTCTTCTGTCCATGGAATCTTCCAGGCAAGAACACTGGAGCAGGTTGCCATTTCCTTCTCCAGGGTGATTTTTTTTTTTCTTTTTTAACACAATACTTAAGTGATCCATTCTCTGGTGGCATCACGTTTGACCCACATCCTCCCTGCTCAAGCAGGACATTGAACTGTCTGTCCAAAATGAAGATGAAAAGACTTCCAGTGAAAATTCCACGTGAATTTTTCGAGAGCAAAGGCTGGAACAGAGGCTGACGTAGGGGAGGGAGGAACCCTTAGGGTTTCCCACACCACATAACTCAGGAGGGCCCGGCTGCCGGATGCACAGTCCCGACAGGGCTGCCTGGACCCCACCACTAGGGGTCCACAGTGTGCCACATCCTCAACAGCCGCAGCTCCCTGCCTGCACCTCCTCCGAGACTGTTCCCAGAGGGGCCTGTGGTCTCTAGGGGTGCGCGGTGAGCCGGAGGGGGCTGGGGGCTTCCAGGGATGACAGACCTCATAGAGCCACAGAATCAAGTCTCTGCTCCTTGCAACAGGAAGGTGGGCCGGTCAGGAATGAGATAAGGAAGAAAAAGGAAAAAAAAGGTATGTGTCAGCTCTTGTGGCTGGAAGCATCACCACCTGGGGACTGACCCGCTGGGCACTTGCTGGAAGTTTTCTCTAACCACGTGGTCTCACATCTTTCATGCACAAGGTAAACCCCAAGCAGGGCCCAGAGAGAAGGGGCATCGGAAGAGATAGAATGCTTGGTGAGTGGGAGGGAGATGCAGTGGTGGGGCCCAGGGTGGGGAGCCCCTTGACACCCCAGGAACCCCAGGCCTGGGAGGTTTCACTAGAAGAGGGGCTGGGACTCAAGTGAGAAGTGAGACACACACTCAGGTTTCCAGCTAACTTGGTGCCAAACACCTCTGTTTGCTGCTCAGATGAGGTGTCAGAGAACATTCCGAGTCACCTCGGGGGTTTCTCTGAGGCTGGCCGTCTGAGCTGCTCAGGACCCAGGAGGACAAGGGCCTGCATCTTGCTTCCTGTGACCAAGCAGCTTGAAGGCTGGGGTTTATCGAATCCATCAGCTTATCACTTTTTCATTATGATCAATGGGGAAGTGCCTTCTGCTCTTGATCTGAATTTGCTGGTCAGTTTGAACAAACTAAAACCCGCTCCTCCCCAGAGCTAACTCCCTTCTAAGAAGACCCGGACAAGTCCAGGCTGACTGTGTCCAGTCAGGGCGGCCTGGCCTGGCATACACAGGCCAGGGAGCCAGCCTTTCCAGAGGTCCAAGCTGGTGTCAGAACTGTTGGCTGTATCACCCCTCCCACACATGCTGCCCACTCCTACTCTGAAAAATAAAAGTCATAAAGCCTCATTATCTTCACTCATTTCTCAGCTCCACCCAAAAGCAACAGAGCACAGGGTTTGCAACAAACTTTCCCAGATCAACTGATTTCTCGGCAGCAAGGGAGGGCCCCATGACGAAGCCATTTGAAATCCCAGAAACAATTTTCTACTTACGACCTCACTTTCTGTTGCGTTCTCTCCCTTCCCCTCCTGAATGTCTTCTCTTGTGGAAAGTGATTCTCTCAAAGCATCGTTCAGAAACGCCCCCAGCCCGCGCTGCCTGGGCAGATGCTGCTGTGTGGTCACCAGTGACGCAGACGCCAAAATTAAATATAGCAACTCTCATCAGCTCCGCTCTCTGCATCACTTAGACCAGTGTGGGGGCCCTAGGGCTCTTCCTGAAACCGACGAGGGTGGAAAGGCCTGAGGTGGCTGTAGCGACCCCTGTAGAGCTGAGCTGATGGCCTCTGGTGGGCCAGAGGGCCCTGGGCCAGAAGGGGGTTATGGTACTAGAAAAGCAGTTTCTCATTCATTGCCTTTTCTTTCTTCTCATCTGTCTTTCCACATTTTCTATGAATAATGAGCATACATTCATTTCCCACTGGGGGACAAATATATTTAGAAAAATAAAGCAACAAAACATGGAATTGATGCCAAGTCCATGAAGGAGCTAATCAAAACTGGGGCTGGGAAGGGCCAGCAGTGCACCTGAAAGGCAGAGCCCAGGACCCCTCAACTCAGGTCTAACTGCTCCCTGGGGGCAGCTGACTCAGGGAAGGAGGGGCCCTTCTGTAGGGGCAGAGACCCAGGAGGTCCTACACTATTGCCCACATAGGCCGGATCTTCTGGAACCAATCAGATCCTATACTGCCAAACAGAGAGGAAGAAGTCCTATTCTTGGGAATCTTCACCTAGCCCAACCTGCCTGGAGGTGGGGCCAAGGGGATCAGAGCAGGAAGAGAGAGGAAGGGTGGGTTGCCAGCCCAGCGCTGAGACGGGTGCCCTGGGGGCAGAGGGACAGCTCCTGCAGACTCCTCAGCTGGCTTCCCTCTCTTTCAGGAGAAGGGGCCACTTTAGCATCTGCTTGGCAAGGACCAAGTCCACAGCCTGCTTCCCTCCTTTCCTTGTCCCCTTGTCAGGGGTCCTCCTGGGTCTACACCCAGAACCCCATGCCCCTTACCTTCTCCAAGGGTTCAGGGCAATGACTTCAGCATCCAAACAGCCCTGGTTTCAAGTCCCAGCTGTGCCCTTGACTTCCCCTGTTGTGACTTAGGCAGAGTTTCAGCTGCCCCTCTGTGAAATGGAGCTCCATTCATTCAAGGATCTCCTGAGGCCTTTATCAGGTGCTAGAAACTTTTCTAGGAGCTGGGGAATCATGGTGAAAAAAACAAGGTTACTTCTACTAGGGGGACAGGATGCACAAACAAGAGAACACAGGATTGTGCAGGGGGCAGTGAGTGTTGTAGGGGGCAAAAGAGGACTTAGGGGGCAAGCAGGGGCTGCCATGTTGTGAGGGGAGGTCAGAGTCAGATATATACTGATATATACTTATTTGTCGGAGAAGGCAATGGCATCCCACTCCAGTACTCTTGCCTGAAAACTCCCATGGACGGAGGAGCCTGGTGGGCTGCAGTCCATGGGGTCGCTGAGTCAGACATGACTGAGCGACTTCACTTTGACTTTTCGCTTTCATGCATTGGAGAAGGAAATGGCAACCCACTCCAGTGTTCTTGCCTGGAGAATCCCAGGGATGGCAGAACCCAACGGGCTAACAAGAGAACACAGGATTGTGCAGGGGGCAGTGAGTGTTGTAGGGGGCAAAAGAGGACTTAGGGGGCAAGCAGGGGCTGCCATGTTGTGAGGGGAGGTCAGAGTCAGATATATACTGATATATACTTATTTGTCGGAGAAGGCAATGGCATCCCACTCCAGTACTCTTGCCTGAAAACTCCCATGGACGGAGGAGCCTGGTGGGCTGCAGTCCATGGGGTCGCTGAGTCAGACATGACTGAGCGACTTCACTTTGACTTTTCGCTTTCATGCATTGGAGAAGGAAATGGCAACCCACTCCAGTGTTCTTGCCTGGAGAATCCCAGGGATGGCAGAACCCAACGGGCTGCCGTCTGTGGGGTCGCACAGAGTCGGACACGACTGAAGTGACTTAGCAGCAGCAGCATACTTATCTGTATATATCATTTACATCAATATTACATATGATACACAGTAATTACATGTATATTATATAGTACATAAATGTATATATTAAATATATATTTAATTTTTCTATCCATATAAAGTTTAAAAATCTTTTACTAAAGACAATTTTCAAATATGTACAAAAGTAACTCTCAGATACCCATTGCCCAGCTTCAACACTTAGCAACTCACGGGCTTCTCTGGTGGTCCAGTGGTTAAGAATCCGCCTTGCAACACAGGAGACACCAGTTCAACCCCTGGTCTGGGAGGACCCCACATGCAGTGGAGCAACTAAGCCTGTGCACTAGAACTACTGAGCCTGCTCTCCAGAGCCCACAAGCCACAACTACCGAGTCCACACACTGCAACTACTGAAGCCCGTGGGCCTAGAGCCTGTGCTCCGCAGCAAGAGAAGCCACCACAATGAGCAGCCCACGCACCTCAATCAAGAGCTGCCCCCACTCTCTGCAACCAGAGAAGCCAGCACGCAGCAACGAAGACCCACGACAGCCAAAAAATAAAATAAATAAACCTTTGGAAAAAAAGTTAGCAACTCATCTATCTCTGCCCTACCTGTCCCACTTCTGAGCCAGCACACCATTCAATGCTGACTGCGGTCTGAAGGCAGAGACTTTGGTGGCAAATTGGGTGTAGGGCACAGCAGGTGTGCACCAGGGTATGAGCACCCTGGGGGTGGTAAAGAGTCTGCCTGCAATGTGGGAGACCCAGCTTCCATCCTTGGGTGGGGAAGATCCCCTGGAGAAGGGAATGGCCTGGAGAATCCCATGGACAGAGGAGCCCGGCAGGCTACAGTCCATGGGGTCACACAGAATCGGAGATGACTGAGCAACTCACACACATGCATACCCGCACGTGCGCACACACACCAGCACCCTGAAGAATGGAATTGTCGTTTACAAAGGAGGCCTGTGCTCGTGGGCCCCATTTAAAAAAATAACTACTGATCATGTGTTGTCCCCCATCTCTTGCAGCTAATACCCCAACATAGCTCGCCTTCCAGAATGTACCCATGTCGCTGTTTCCATTTCATGAGCCCACACACTCCAGAAGCCACCTCCATGATGTCACTGATTATCTCCCATCTCTAAATCGAGCAGAAGCCCTTCTGCCCTATCTCATCTGACCCTGAGGAACACGCAACACGGCTGACCTCTCACTTGTCCTCCAAGGCTCTCACGCCTGGGTTCCCTCCAGGGCGCTTGGTTGCCTACCTTCTCTTCTTCCCTTCCCTCCCTCCAGTGTCACTGAAGTGCCACAGTCATTTCTAGTTCCATCTCTTCCGTTTCTGCCCACCCCAGGCAGGACTGTTCCCTTGGCAACCTCTCACTCTCTGTCTACCATGCAGCCCCTCCTCAGGTCAGAGCTGCACACCCAGCAGCAGGGGCTGCCTCCCACCCACCTTCCCTCCCTCAGTGGCCATCTCTGCAAACAGCAGTTCCCCAAGCTAGAATCCTGGGGTCCTCTTCCTCTTCCCCATATTCAGCCAATTCTAAGTGCTATTAATAGTAATGATAATGATGATAACAATGCTAGCTGGCATCTATGGGTTTCCCACATGGAAGGCACACCGAACACTTTATTACCTCAGATCATCTTCCCAGTTTGACAGAGAAGCCTGGACAGGGTCACCCTTTCCCAAGGTCACCCAGAGAATAAGTGACAGAGCTGAGACTTGGGTCCCGCCGAGTCCAGAATATTCTATTGCTGCTGAGTAACCCCAGACCCACAGCACTCACTGTCTCACCCTCCACGCCGGCTCCCTCCCTCACGATGACTGCAGTGTTCTAGCTGGCCCCCCCTGCCTGCCCGCTGAAGGCCTCTCACTGCTACCCCTGCCCTAGCGCCCTCCCCCACTCCAGTCCCCTATGTATTCCAGTCTCTACTAAGCACCACCCCCTTGGAGGAGTATCGCCTGTCTCCAGGAGGAAGCCCGTGAGGAGCTGGAAGGGCTTCTGTGGGTGTTGTCCGGCACAGCTGACAGGAGAGGAGCGGGCTTGGGGTGGGATGAGCCATGCAGATGGTGGGAGAGGCAGGAATCACCAGGCAGAGTCCAGAGAGACCGGGCTACTCTGCTCACCCTCCATGCCTTTCCCCTGAATGTTCACAACTACAGCTCTCAGACGCCCCTGAAGTTAGTGATAGTCTGGGTGTAACTGCTCTCCTAGAGGGAGGTGGGGGGCGGGTATGTGCAGACACCATTTTCCATTCCCGTGGGGAGGTAAGGTTCCCCCTGGAGGCGTTTGTGGGTGCTAGGAGGCAGTGGAGGCTGCAGTCCTAGGACCCCTGGATGGCAGCCTGAGGACATTCTTGGGCTCCCGGCCTGTAATGGCAGGCTCACGGGTAGCGGTCCTCCCTGTGGCCATCTCTCTAGAGTTCTGAACCCAGCCTGGGGCCTTCCCTCTAACCTCCCAACATTTTTATACCTACTTTCCTGCATTCAAAGCTTTCTGCATAAGGTGCCACTGCAGTATTTGTTTCCTGTAAGGAATCCAGATAAATAATCAGAAGGAGCAGCTAAGAGTGACTCTCCAAACAGGAATGCAGCCTCAAAGGAGGAGAAGCATCCAAGAGGGACACGGGTGGGGAAGTGGCCACTGGCAAACCTCCACTGGTGCTGTGTGGACTCAAGTTTGCCTGACAGGTAAAAGCACCAAGCTGCCCAGATGACCAGAGATATGGCTAATGTTAACTAACAGCACTCACTAGGCGCTGGGCACTAATCTGACTGCCTCAAAAACATTAACTTAGTTATTCCTCAGAACAACCTCAGAGACAAGTTCCACTATGATCCCCAACAGACAGAGGAGGCTGAGGGGCATGCCTAAGCCCACACAGCGCAAAAGCAGAGCAGCCAGGACTAGGAGGACCGGAGCTGGCCCACTGTGTGCTCCGGGGCCTCCAGAACAGCCACCGTCCATGGAGCTGATTTCAGGCGGCCTCGGCCTGCAGCGGCTTGAAGCAGGGCTTCGGCTCCCCGCCAGAGACTGGGGCCAGGTCGCAGGGTAAGAGCACCGAATCCTAGGCACTAAACCAGGTTACTGACAAGGCTCTGGCATTCGACTTTGCAGAAAAAGAATTCCCACAAAGACACAAACTAATGAAACAAGTGAAGTGCTTACTAGGAGGACACAGAGTGCAGCACACACAGGTGGGCTCAGAGCCGCCGAGCCGTGCCCTTGTGGCAGCTTGAATTGCTTTATGGGGCCTGCCTTCCAGGTTTTCTTTGGCCAATTATTTTGATTTGCCTGGGTCACAGTCCACATTTGGCATATCTCAGGATCCTCCCATGAATGTGTACGCATCTCTTAGCCAAGATGGATTTGACCAAAGAGGCCTATGGGTAGCCTGAGCATCATGCCCCTTTTGACCTCCAAGGAGCCTTTCTGCCCATGTGTAGTTTGGGAGGTCTCCTGACTCCGAGAGTAATAAATATGTGGCCTGGGCAGGACCCAGCCTCCTCTTTCAACTGCCCTGCTATTCTCATTGAGGAATTTCAGTCCACAGGAGATGAACGTCCTATCATTTTTCCATGGAAGCGGGGGCCCATCTACCTCTTGCCTCAGGGTCGTGGTACTCCCTGCGGCCAACAGCTCTCTTAAGGGTCAGGGCAGCTCCTAAAATAACCACTAAATTAACCCCTTTCAAAATGGCATACAAATGACCATTCCTCACTCTGGATATGCTGACCCAGAAACCAACGCTCATCTTAAATACCTTATAAACTTGGCCAGGTCCAGAAGGCTATATAAGAATATGGCAGAAGTGTAATAAAGCCCTTTTCAGATGACAGTCCTAGTTACCCTGCTGTAAAACCTGGAGATTGGGCACTTTTAAAGATCTTGAAAAATGAGCCCCCAGGTGACCAGAGACTCCCAAAACGGAAGGGTCTTTACCAAGTCTTGCTGAGTAGGACTTGGTAGTCAAACTCCAGGGGGTCACCAACTGGGTTCATCCATCCAGGATCAAACCTGTCTCCACTGATATGTTACAGGAACCTCAAGGCCCACATTCCAGCCATCCCTGTGAACCCACCCCTCCATCCAAGTCTCTACAGGATCCAGAGGACCCAGAAGAGCCTGAAAGTTCCAGGCAGATGAGTGGGCCACTACAAGACTTGAATCTACTATTCTAAAAGGATAAAAAATACTTCTGAGACCCTAGGCTAAGTATCTGTAGCTACTGACTGACTGACCGACCCAGACTGGTGCTATTACGAAGCTACTAACTGCCTTAGCGTCTCTATGCCTATTTCCCTTAACCTAAAGGATGGACATACAACTCTCTACTCCATATTGCACAAACTCACACTTCCTCCACTTGGTTGACTGCTGGATTTGTTTACCCAAGTTAAGATCATCATGAGCCATGGCAACCTGTCTATCTCGTGAGGAATTTTAGCCAAGTTCCTGATGGAAATTGGTTCTACCAGAGATCCAAGGCTCGAAGCAGTAACGTATAGGATTAGAACTGTTCATTTTCCTACTAAAGAAAATTCTAATGCCTCTTCCCTAATCCTCCCCTTAGCAACAGAAGGAGAACATGAAATCAAACTGGAAGGATGAAGAATTGGCATTAAAGCACCCTAGCACTTTATAAAGGATCCTCCTAAGTCAGAATTCCAGCTACCTATTTGTGCTCAAATTCTTACTCGCTACCTGAACAAAAGAAGAAGGATCCACCTTACAGGAACAGGTATTGGGATGGACGTGGATGGAACATATTGAGTATATGATTGAAAAACATTTCCATAACAATAGAAATGGATGTTGCTCCGCGTGTCCAACTGCTTGCAACCCCATGGACTGCAGCATGCCTGGCTTCCCTGTCCTTCATTATCTCCCAGAGTTTGCTTGAACTCATGTCCATTGATTCAGTGATGCCATCCAACCATCTCATTCTCTGTTGCCCCCTTCTCTTGCCCTCAATCTTTCCCAGCTTCAGGGTCTTTTCCAATGAGTTGGCTAGGTCCAGTTAGATGGCTAGGTCTTAAATTCTTAAGCCCATTAGTTAGTCTGCTGTGCCCTGCCAGCAAACATATGCCAAATAGATAAGAAACCATGGGCCACTAATTGCCTACACAATAACTCCATGTCCACACAGTGTATGCTGGGAGCCTTGATTACTCCTTTCTCAATCCACTCCTTAAATGAATCCAAGCACTGGGCAAGTTCATTAAACTGTATACTCAACTAACTCGAGATTTACCTGTTGGTATCCCAGATGGACATGCCTATCTCTTTGGGTACACCTCATTACCATGGTGGGGAGTAGACACCCACCAACATGTTCTTCGAAACCTATCTCTTACTGCTACAGCTAGTTTACAGAAGTCTCTAGATTCGCTGGTCAAGGTGGTACCTGACAACCGTCTGGCCCTGGATTATCTGTTGACAGAATGAGGAGGAGTATGTGCAGCTGTCAACACTTCTTGTTGCACATACGTTAACACTCCTTCCCAGGTAGAGATCGACATGGAAAAAACTTGACAGCAAGCTACCTGGCTTCAACAGACAATTCACCACCAATCCACCCAATCAATACAGGTGGGGAAATTGAAAATTGTTTCTCTAACTTGTTTTCCTGGATCCCACAAGGTATTAAAAACTTTCCGAGAGGAGGTTTCCATTCTCTTATAACCCTCCCTTTTCTCAGGCATCTGCAACTAAGACCTTTCAGTCCAAGAATGAGGTCTGGGACCAATAGGTTCAGATCTTCCATTATATAAATAGAGAAAGATACTAAATTTTAAAGCCTGAAAATAACAAAGATATGCTGACCTTGTACAACCAAATTCCCACCCGTGCTTGAGCCATTGATTATAACAGTCTTCTACTGATCTTAAGCCCTTGCTTCTCTAATCTAACTATTTAGAAGCAGGAAGATGGGCATCCCCCCTCACCTGGGTACAGTGATAGGAGAGTCATTCTCCATGGACCAAAACTCCAAGATGAGACTAGCAGGACAATTGAGAGAGGAGGCTAGGCCCTTCCAAAAACACTTTTCTCACTCGAAGTCAGGAGACCTCCCCAACTACACATCAGCAGAAAGCCTCCTTGGAGGTCAGAAGAGGAGTGATCCTAACTGATGCCAGACTACCCATAGGCCTCTTTGGATAACTGATGTGTGTGCACAGCTGGGAAGATCCTGAGATATGCCAAATATGGACTCTGAACCAGACAAATAAAAATGATTGGCCAAAGAAAACCTGAAAGAAATGCCCCATAAAAGTAATTCAAACCGTCTCTGACAGGGATAGGTCAGTTTTGCAGGTAGCTGTAGAAATCCTAGTAAGGGACTGTAGATAGAGGGGAACCTAAGAAACTTTGGGAGACCACTGTAAGTTAATGATCTATTGGAATCTCACTGAATGAAGCAGACTTAACTGTAAAAGCTTGCTTATAGATAAAAGTATGAGATATGCCCCAGGTCATTAAGTGAAAGAAAAAAAGTCACACCCCACCATGAAGCAGGCTTAACTATAAAGACTGCTTATAAACAAAAGCATGAGATATGCCTCAGGCCATTAAGTGAAAGAAAAATGTTACCATCTCTTTACTGATTCAAATAAATGCCATGAAAATCCTAGTTTGACCTCACAGGGTCAGATACTCTCCTGCCTGATACAAAGGAGAAGCTAGCAATTTAAGCCTCATATCTACTCAAAGAAGACTATCTTTTCCCTTACCCCACTTTCCTTTAACTATAAAATTTATTCCTGGGTTGGGAAGATTCCCTGGAGGAAAAAAATGCCAACTCATTCCAGTATTCCTTCCTGAAAAATTCCATGAACAGAAGAGCCTGGCAGGCTATACAGTCCAAAGGGTTGCAAAGAGTTGGACTGGACTGAGCATTAAGCACGCACATAAAATTGTAGCTCACTTAATCCTCAGGGCATAGCTCCCTCGCCTGCCCCCTTGCATCTCTTACAAGCATCCTATATTAATAAATCTATTTCTTGTCTATCACTTTGCCTCTAGTTAAATTCTTTATGCACTAAGACACAAAGAACCCGAGCTTCATTAAATCCAGAAACCAGGTGTGTGATCTTCGTTGGAAGATTGTGGATTGTGGCCAGGTTCAAGTCCCAGTCATGTGGATTCAAGTCCCAAACTGGATTTTGGCTGGGCTTGAGTTCCAGCACTTGGGTTCAAGTACCAATCTGAGGTAAATGATTTCACAAGGGCAAGACTCAGCAACTCTCTCTCTGAGTCCGACTGTGTGTCTATCTGCACATACTATACTTCTTTTCCTCCTAATAAGTACTTTACTTGTTTCACTACTTTCCATCTTTGTGGGAATTTTTTCTGAAGAGCCAAATGGCCAGGGCCTTGTCACTGACCATTGCTCTAGTGGCTAGGATTTGATGCTTTCACTGCCAAGACTGGACCTCAATCTGGTGGGAAACCGAAGCTTGGCTTCAAGTTGCTGCAAGCCGATGCCACCTGAGATCACATTTGGTGCCGAAACCCAGGAATTCAGGAAGTCAAGGTAACCTGCAGGCTTCGCCCAGTTTTGGCTTGAGGCAAATTTCACTCTTGCTTCTTTTTGAGACCTGCAAGGCATAACCTCTATCCACTCACAGCATTATGGCTCCCCCAGCACTGGGGGAGACAGACAAATTCCCCAGCCTGTGCAGATTCAAATGCTGTCCTTTGGAACATGGCACTTCAGTGCTGCCCCACCTGCCTCGCCATCCTGCCCCATAGCTCCCGCAGGCTGGGAAAGGCTCCTTTGTTTCACAGGGCTAGGGGCTGGCTGCTGACCCTGACATGCAGGTCCCCACCTTCCCAGCTTCTGAACACCCAGCCACATGCATAGCTGCCATGGTTCCACCCTGCAGGCAGGGTGACCATTTTTAACTGCCACTCTTTGAGGGGACCTTCTGGGCACTCCTGATAGTCTGGAGAGTTTATCCTTTTTCCTCTGGCCTCATCCAACCACTGAAACAGCAAAAAATAAGCTGTATTCTGCTTCTGAACTATGGATACCAAATTATATTCCTTTTCTGACTCACATCTTTAACTCCAGAACCCCAAGCCCAAGGTTTGGCCCTCAGCAAAGGTTAAAAAAACAAACAACTGTTCAATATGTAGACAGCTTTCCTATTGCCTCCCACACATGCTGGGATTCTGGTGAACTCTCCTCCTCTCCAGCTCTGCCTCAAACCTCAAGTCTTGAGGTGTGCTCTACACCCCTTGAACTTTTTCTTAAAAAAGGACTACCATTTTACTCCAAATGATAGCTAATCTGGATTTGAAGTCTCTATCTATTCTGGAAGGAAGTCTGCCCTTCTCATTAACTCCCCCTATTTGTGTAGCAAAAAATAAACATACCCTAGCAAAAACCACAAATAATCAAAATTTAAAATGTCTAAAATTTGTATAGACACTTTTCCAAAGAAGATATATGAATGGCCAACAAGTTCAGGAAAAGGTATTCAACAACACTGATCATCAGGGAAATGCAAATCAAAACCATAATAAGATAATACCTTACACCTATTAGAATAGCATCAACAAGACAAGAACACTGGCAAGGATGTGGAGAAGAGGGAACTCTCATGCACTGTTGGTGGGAATGCAAACTGGCAAAGCCATTATGAAAAACAGTTATACATGTTCCTCAAAAAATTAAAAGGTAAGAACCACCACATAACCCAGCAATTTCACTTCTGGGAACGTATCCAAAAGAAACAAAATCATTAACTCAAAAAGATACCTGCATTCTCACATTCAAATCAGCATTATTTACAACAGCTAAGGTATAAAAACATCCTGTGTTCATCACGGACAAATGAATTTTAAAAGTTGCAGTACATATACAATGGAATAATATTTACCCATAAAAAGGAAATCCTGCCATGTATGATAACAGAGATAGATGCTGAAGTGAAAACTCAAATGCTGTATAATCTCACTTATATATGAATCTAAAAAAATCCCACAAAACTCATAAAAAAAAGGGATCAGAGAGAAGAGGGGTGGGGAATTAGATGAAGGTAATCAAAAAGTAAAAACTAGGGACTTCCCTGGTGGTCCAGTGGCTAAGACTCCAAGTTCCCATGCAAGGGGTCTGGGTTCTATTCCTGGTCAGGGAACTTGATCCCACATGCCAAAACTAACACCCAGAGAAGCCCAAAGAAAGAAAGAAAGAAAAACAAAGTTTTTTTTAAAAAAAAAGGTACAAACTTTCAGCTGTAAATAAGAACTGGGGATATAACATAAAACATGATGACTATAGTTAATACTCTAGTATGGAATATTTGAAAGTTGTTGAGAGTATAAATCCTAAGAGTTCTCATCATGAGGGAAAATATTTTTTTCTTTTTTTGTATCTATATGAGAGAACTGATGTTAACTAAACTTACTATAATCATTTCACAATATATTGATATATATAATTTAAATCATTATGTTATACAGTGACATGTCAATTGTATCTCAATAAAACTGGGGGAAAAAAGTAGTATTATAAAAAATAAAAAAAGAACTTACTCAGAGAAGTTTGACCTTTGTCCTGGCTCTTGGGAGGTGACCTCTAAAACCTTTGAATAAAGAATCTGACAGGTCTTTGTCACCAGTTCCTGGAGGGAGGCCGTAAATCCTTGGGATCTTCCAAGTTACAGGAGTGTCTTTGCTATCTGTGGCAGAACCTGACGGTTCACGCTAATAAGGCCACTCAAGATGGAGACCAGTTACACTATTAAGCTGTTGCGTCATCAGCCCATCCTCCAGGGAGGAGGCTGGAGGATGAGGTCAACCAAGTGGCCATGGATTCAATCAGTCACATCTACTGAATGACACCCCCAGTAAAGCTGGACACCAAAGCTCTGACGAGCTGCCTTGGTTGGCACGATCTGTGTGGAGTCACACATCAAAGTGCTGGGGAAGTGATGTGTTCTGACTCCAGGGAGAGAACAGAGGAAGCTTCGTGTCTGCAACACTCCTAGGCCTCACTCTCCATGTCTCTTCTTTTGGCTGAGTCTGACTGGTATCCTTTTGCTGTAATAAAACTATAACCTTACATATAGTGCTTCTCTTGATTTCTGTGAGTCATTCTAGCAAATTATGAATCCGAGAGGACAGTGGGGACTCAACTTTGCAGCCAGCTGGACAGACGTGAAGATGGAATGGGGACCCTGACTGATCAGCCAGTGTATGAAGTGAGGACAGCATTGTGGAGGCAGTGCCCTTAACCTGGAAGTTTGGCCCGACGTCATGCAGTTGGGGTCAGACGTCACTGTGCTGAGCCCGGCAAATTCGCTGCACAGTCCCAATGGAAGGATCCCAAATATTGTCCAAGGACCTTCCTGTTACAATTGTCCAGATTCTTTCATGGACTACAAGTCACCACAAATAAGAGCCCAAGTGCAGGAATGACCTTAGCAGTCATCATTTCTGTATGACCTTCCAGAGGAAATCCCTGGAGAGGAAGGTGAGAAACCAACAGAAAGGAAGTTGAGAGGAAAGAGAAGGGGAAGGGCTCAGGGAGGACAACCAGTGGTGTGCTGGGACGCAGGCATCTGAGTCAGTGGTATGGGTGTGCAGCACCCACAGGAATTAGACTGAGGTGCCAGGGCAAGTGGTGGCACCTTGACCAGGACAACTGATTTGCAAATCTGTGAAATAATCACTCTTTTCCCCTAATTAGCTGAGGTTGTATTTCAAATCCATTTTCAAAGTGATCATTCCTTTTTTAAAAATTACTTTATTTTTTTTGCCACACAGTATGTGGGATCTTAGTTCCCTGACCAGGGATCGAACCCACGTCCTCTGTAGTGGAAGTACAGAGTCTTAACCACTGGACCGCCAGGAAAGTCCCTCAAAGGAGTCATTCCTGAAACCTTGGGAAAAGCATACTTTGCCTAGAGCCTCCTTATTGTTAAAGACCTATGGACCTGACATGGTCCTAATGAAGCTCCACCACGTATTACATGTCCTTGGCCAAAATCCTAAATGTGGAAGAAAGGCATGTTTAAGTGCTACAACAGGAGAGAATCTGTGCCTGTTACTTTCCTTCTACCCAGAGAAAAGAACCACAGATAAGCTTTTCCACAAAAGGAGAGTTTCCCAGATGCCACCCATACTTGGAAGAAGCCAAGGTGAAATACTAATCAAGTCAAACTTTCTTGATATTACTCTATCTTTCCCCAGGAGGGCTGCACTCAAACAAACTCGGACACCTGTGGCCTCTTCCTTCTATGCAAAGTAAAAAGCCAGCAGCAACCCCAAGCTGATAAGATTAATCTAAAGAGAAAATTATGGTGTAATTTCCTATGCTGATACTTTGTAGTTAATTTTAAAAAAAGGTTTCATTTTCCTACTGGTCTGATTTCACAGGAACATTTTACCTGTTTTTGTGAGGCATTTTTTCTCCTGGAAGAGAGGTGCTGATTGGCCCCAAATGACTGACAACCTGGTGTAATGAAAATTTCCAATGTAAACTTATTTTCCCTCAGTTTCAGCAATTTTAAAATCTATATATAGAGATATCTTTATCAGAATTGCATTGTTGGCGTCTCCTGGTAAACTAATTGTCTCACATTGTCAGTGCAAATAGAGATACTATTAATGGGTCTCACCTCCCAGCTGATCCCAGCGCTGGTCTGCTTACTGGTATGTACCAGCCACTTCGTCCATGGACACAAGTGCGATATTACCTTAGAAGAGATCATCAAAACGCTGAACATCCTCACAGCGAGAAAGGTGAGTAAGCTATCTGGCACCATCTCTCCAGATGTTCTGGTGATGCTGTGCCTATTTCTTAGACTGTGAAAAGAACACAACAGCTCCTAGAGACTTGGTGGTTGGTGGTAGGATGGTGAGCACCGTGCAGATTTTTCTCCTGGTGTTTTTTTTCCCCCCCGCTGAGGGACTATAGGAAGTTTTCTTAGTTTGAGATCGTCAGAGCTGTTCAGCAAGGCTTACCCTGTGCAGTTGAAGATAACTCACTCTCTTGTTCTCTTGTTCCTGCCTGGGCCAAGAATTCATGCATGGAGCTGCCTGTAGCAGACGTCTTTGCTGCCCCAAAGGTAAGAGCTGTCCTGGGTCTGCTTTGGCAAATGGGTGACTTGGTGAAGAAAGCCATTCACAAGTGTTTAAACAAATTTAACAGAAAGCAAACAGGCTCAAACTAACTATAATGTATGAAATATTTTCAAAGACTGAGAATTCTGATCTTTATTCTCAAATGCATTTTAGTGTTTCTGGTTTCACTTGACTTAGAAGATATATAGTAGAAAGCTTGGGTTTTATAGTCATAATTTAGACTTCAATCAAGGAAAAGCTCTTTAAGATTTTACCCAACCCAGGTCTAGTACCTGGAATATAGGAGGCACTCAATTAATGCTGCTAAAGGAGAGAATTTTTCTGGCCCATACATTTCTGAAAAACCAAATACTCTCACAAGAACAGATATTGAGATTACAGGTTGAGAGAGCTTTCATTTTGTCTAAGAGACTTCCTATGGCAACAGAAAATGTATCGCCAGAGCCCCTCCTCTTCCGCAGCCTGGTCACCTAACAGCCCACCAGCTCCGGGCACAGCTGTCCAGAGACCCTCAGCTTTCTCTGTCCTGAAAACTCCCCTCTGGCCAGTCCAGAACCATCCTGTCAGACAGGGGCCAACATATCCCTGCCTCCGGCTGCTCCTGCCAGGGCATCTCACCTTTCCTCCTCCTGCGCCTCACCCCCGCCCCCCGATCTTCAGTGGGAGGAGATAGATTTGACAGCTGATAGTGCATTTTCTCTGACAAACACATGACTACAGCCATATCAATAGCTTTCAGCACATCAGTTCCTGTTTTCATGGAAACACACAAGTGAGAATGAAAAACCCAAAGCTTCAATTTACCAGTGGTCTCCTAACCACCTGCTTTCCATGTATACCAGTGGGTAACTTGGCCAGGGCCAGAGCATAGGCCTGTCCTGCTCGTGAGCAAAACTGCTCTTCAGGCCTTTATCCAGACTATCTCCTTTTGCCTTAAAGATTATTCCAGAGTCGGAAATATAATAATTATATAATAGCATATAATATAAACATATGTACTGTATAATACCTATTATATAATTTTATCCTTCAGAATTTCATCCTGTATCAGATATCCTGTAACAGCAGGTTGGAAGGATTTTATATATATGTATATATAAAATTTCATATCTAGTGTATAATATTTTATATATTTCATTTATTAATATTTTATGTATATATCTTATATATAATACTTTATCTATCTTAATATTTTATATATACAGAAATAAGATAACCCAGAGTCACTGAGTCATGCTCTGGGTTCTCCAGGGGGTGGCTCACTGCTGAGAGGGTGCTTTCAAAGCCAAGGGCAAGGCCCAGCAGAAGCACTGTGAGGCTGGAAGTGAGACAGTTGGTGGCTTTAGCCTCCCCCCCGCTGAGGGACTATAGGAAGTTTTCTTAGTTTGAGATCGTCAGAGCTGTTCAGCAAGGCTTACCCTGTGCAGTTGAAGATAACTCACTCTCTTGTTCTCTTGTTCCTGCCTGGGCCAAGAATTCATGCATGGAGCTGCCTGTAGCAGACGTCTTTGCTGCCCCAAAGGTAAGAGCTGTCCTGGGTCTGCTTTGGCAAATGGGTGACTTGGTGAAGAAAGCCATTCACAAGTGTTTAAACAAATTTAACAGAAAGCAAACAGGCTCAAACTAACTATAATGTATGAAATATTTTCAAAGACTGAGAATTCTGATCTTTATTCTCAAATGCATTTTAGTGTTTCTGGTTTCACTTGACTTAGAAGATATATAGTAGAAAGCTTGGGTTTTATAGTCATAATTTAGACTTCAATCAAGGAAAAGCTCTTTAAGATTTTACCCAACCCAGGTCTAGTACCTGGAATATAGGAGGCACTCAATTAATGCTGCTAAAGGAGAGAATTTTTCTGGCCCATACATTTCTGAAAAACCAAATACTCTCACAAGAACAGATATTGAGATTACAGGTTGAGAGAGCTTTCATTTTGTCTAAGAGACTTCCTATGGCAACAGAAAATGTATCGCCAGAGCCCCTCCTCTTCCGCAGCCTGGTCACCTAACAGCCCACCAGCTCCGGGCACAGCTGTCCAGAGACCCTCAGCTTTCTCTGTCCTGAAAACTCCCCTCTGGCCAGTCCAGAACCATCCTGTCAGACAGGGGCCAACATATCCCTGCCTCCGGCTGCTCCTGCCAGGGCATCTCACCTTTCCTCCTCCTGCGCCTCACCCCCGCCCCCCGATCTTCAGTGGGAGGAGATAGATTTGACAGCTGATAGTGCATTTTCTCTGACAAACACATGACTACAGCCATATCAATAGCTTTCAGCACATCAGTTCCTGTTTTCATGGAAACACACAAGTGAGAATGAAAAACCCAAAGCTTCAATTTACCAGTGGTCTCCTAACCACCTGCTTTCCATGTATACCAGTGGGTAACTTGGCCAGGGCCAGAGCATAGGCCTGTCCTGCTCGTGAGCAAAACTGCTCTTCAGGCCTTTATCCAGACTATCTCCTTTTGCCTTAAAGATTATTCCAGAGTCGGAAATATAATAATTATATAATAGCATATAATATAAACATATGTACTGTATAATACCTATTATATAATTTTATCCTTCAGAATTTCATCCTGTATCAGATATCCTGTAACAGCAGGTTGGAAGGATTTTATATATATGTATATATAAAATTTCATATCTAGTGTATAATATTTTATATATTTCATTTATTAATATTTTATGTATATATCTTATATATAATACTTTATCTATCTTAATATTTTATATATACAGAAATAAGATAACCCAGAGTCACTGAGTCATGCTCTGGGTTCTCCAGGGGGTGGCTCACTGCTGAGAGGGTGCTTTCAAAGCCAAGGGCAAGGCCCAGCAGAAGCACTGTGAGGCTGGAAGTGAGACAGTTGGTGGCTTTAGCCCCAGCTCTGCTATTCACTATGTGGCCTTTGACAAGCCTCTACACCTCTCTGTGCCTCAGTTTCTACATCTGAAGATATGAAAGCAATTTTGAAAGTTGGTTGGAATCCAACTCTTGAGTTAGTGGAAAATGTTACTATATAACTCTTGATTAAAGGCAAAAACTGGTTGTAGAGAAGCAATCATTCTGAGAGAGAGGGGCCAGGGGTTTGAAATCATCAACCCTCCATGACTGCGAGCCCAGGGCAACCCCATTCTGGGCTTCTCTAGAAGACAGCCAATCCTCTCCCCAGCCGAGGTGCAGGTCAGTTCCAACTACCTTCCTTCTCTCTCACCTATCTCATGCCTTCCTGAACTGCTTTCTATTCCTCCTGGATTAACAATCTCGTTTTTCCATTCTCTTTTCCTCAAAGACTCAGCACTGCTTACTTACCTTTCAAGATACTTCAGAACAAAGAAAGGTTGTTATTTTCAAAACCCACAAGGGTGCTATATGGGAGGAAAAGTTACTTTCTTGTGTTCTCAAGAATATCTTTCCAAAATCAAGCATGTTAATTTTAGTGCTTTTAGAGATCCAGAGGTCCATTATGCTCCAGTTAGGTGGCATCCTGCTCTTGGCAGATGCTGCAACAATGTGCTGATCTAAATGCTGGGTTCTGCAGGCCGTGCTCCCGCTGTCTCTGAAGTAAGGTGAGCGAGGTAGAAAGCAAGCAAGCTGGCAGGTCTAGGAAGGACTTCTTTGGTGGACTATTAGTTGGAGGCATTTGCTACTACCAAAAGGTGCAAAAGTCCATAATTTTTCAGAGAGCTCTATGCCAAACCTCAAATCTTTTTTCAAAAGTGAAAGCAGAGGACTTTTTTCACATATAGCACTGGCTGATTAAATTTGTGCGTAAGTGGAGATAATGGATACAATACATATAGGATAGATCTGTCTGTCTCGAAGAGAAGCTAGTCAAGACCCTAGTTAGCACTCTGGCAGAAACCCTGCACAGAAGTCTCCCGAATGGTGTGCAACCACTGTCGTACTCCCAGGAGGGGCAGGCTTCTTTCTGGCAGGGAACCAGGTCTCCCTTTTGAGCCTCCTTCCTGAGCAGTTCTGAACTGTAGAGTACAAGTGGCTCCTGAGAGTGTGCCCCCTGAGCTACGAAAGATATACTCAAGGCAGTGAAAGCTGGACACGCAGATGAGAAACCAGGCGGTACAGAGTGTCATCCTATTGCTACAATCCTAATGGAACTAAAACATTAAGGCCTTTAACTAAGACTGCCTTTAGTCTTCTCTTAAAGGTTTTCCATTTGATTCAAACTCTTTTCTATACTTATCCTAATCATCTTTAGAAATCATTTGAAAGTTCTTTAGAAGATGTTTTCTTAAAACCGAGGCAGTGTAAGTTCTAAGTCCCTAGTCAAAGTAGTCAAAGTTTTAGAAAAGTCTCATTAGGTTCTGGTGGAAAAATAAGCAAAGGATCTCTTCTCCTTTTGACATTCTTGAACCTCACTGTTCTGTCCCCAACAACACAGGCCATCTGCCTCCATCTGCATACACAGCTGGTGTCTGTCTTCTTGGCCTCATCACCTCTGTTCACCCACAATGCCCAGCAGAGATATGGTGATTTATGGGAGGTTTCTTGACTCCCAGAGCCCAGAGACACTGGTGCTACTCTTAAACTTCCAGTTAGAGTCAGGACCCAGGAGGGTTCATGGCTATTCATTATATACATGTCCTTCTAAAGGCCCTGACTATGGGCCATCAAGCTCCACAGTGCAAAGAGGAAGCTTTTGTAGTCTTGGATTCTGGTGCCTCGGTCTGGGTCAAGGTTTTCCTGGAAAAACCCTAAAAAAATCAACAGCACTTCTAGAATTCAGCCTGAAAAAATAAGAGATGAATTCAAAGATCTATACAGATGACTTGCTGCTACTGTACTGATATAAGTAAAAAGAATGAAAAGGTAGGGGATTGATCAGCTGTGGCACAAATATGCCCTACGTTCCTCCACAGCTCTCAAGCTCATGTTCTAAAATACTACTGAAGGATTTAAGGAATTGCTAGTACTATATGTTAAGCATAAAGAGGTTAGAAAAGAGTATCACTAGTTGGTCCCTATTGAAAAAAAAAGTATTAAAAAGAATCTGGAAATATAGTTACCAAAATTGTAATAGTAGTTCTCTCTGGCTGATGGTTGATGAAAAAAAACCATCAACCATTTTTGTTGAATGCATATAACTTTTACAGTAAAAAGCCTTGATAATCAGAAAAAATATGGGAGAACCAAAAAAGCTGCTTGGACAGAGCTCCTCATATAAATCGCCTGGAGATCCTGTGAATGCAGATTGATTTAGTGGGTCCAGAGGGAGGCCTGAGATTCTGCATCTCTAACAGGTTCCCAGTTGAGGTCCATGCTGCTGCTTCACGGACCTCACTTTGAGTGGCAAGGGATGAGAACAGGTCCTGGCAGAGGCTGAAGACAGGTTTATCTGAGCTGGATTGGGCTCAAGCTTAAGACATACCATCCAGGCTCCATGACTCTGTCCTACAGTAGAATGAGAGGACACACCAGGCCTGACCTGGCCGAGACATATTCCCTCTCCCAGGTTCATAAAAAAGAGAAGAAACTGATGAGTTTCTGCGGCCAGACTCACATCAGAGCTGTCAGCATTCCAAAGAGGTTCTGACCCTGCACATTCAAGGCCAAAGGCCCCTTAGAGAAACTTCGTCCAAGGCCCAGCTCTCTCTCAGAAGCTGCCCCTCATCTTCCCAGGCCCACCTCCTGGGGCACCTGGCCCTGATCCAGGAACTCACCTCCAGCTGTGTGGGGACATGTCTGTCTCCTCACACTGCTACCTTCCAGGAGAAGGGCTAAATGGGAGAGTGCTGGGGCTAAAGCAGCACTGTCCAGGCCAAAGGATGGACATTCATTTTCTCAATAAGCATGTGGGATTTCCAGGGAAACCTAGATTCAAAAACTATAAACTATAGGAGTTAAGAGCAGACTCTGATTATGAGCTCATGTACCTAAGATTCCCTCCACAGACAGAAGAGCTTGCATAGGATAAAGAAATAGACATGGGCTGTAGACAGGTAACCCTGCATTCAAACCCCACTCTCTCATTAACTTAGTTGAGTGATTTGCTTCAGGTACCCTTTCAATAAAACCCTCCAATGGAAAAGACATTGGGAGGTTTCGGTAAAAGGCTACTGCATTTGCAAGTAACTGGGAGAAGCTGTTTCCTGTGACAAGCAGCCTCCATTCACATGGCAGGAATACCTGAATAGCTGGACCACAGGTGAGCAAACTCACCTTCTCCACTTGTCCCCCTGGAAAGAAGAAATCAAAAGGAAATCTCTCTCTCCAGTGTTCAAAATCGAGCTGGCCAGTGGCTATCTGTAGCATTTCTCTTTCTAGAACACAACTGAGAAGGAAACCTTCTGCAGGGCTGGAATTGAGCTTAGGCGTATCTACAGGAGCCACATGTGCTTGAACAAATTCCTGGGCGGACTTGACAGGAATCTCAGCAGCTTGGCAAGCAAGGTAAGCTGTGCTATGCCAACAGCCTGCCTTCCAATGGATGGCAGTACTACTTCTTAAAATATTCCTCCTTATGACTAGCAGTACACTTTTAATCAGCTTGTTCATTCATTTGACAAATTTTATTTGTTGAGACTCTGTGAGTGTTGCTTATAGGTACTGTTCTAGGCACTGGGGATACATTTTCTGCTCTCACAGAATGCTGTAATGGGTCAGTGAGAAAAGCATATAGCATATAGCATGACGTCCAGTAGTGATAAGTGCTATGAAGAAAAAGGAGTAAAGAACATAGGGGTCAAGAGGGAGAGGGCTGATTTAGTAGCTGGCGACATCATCTAAGCAGATATTTGAATTAAGCAAGAGAGTTGGCCACATCACTAACTTGGAAGGAACATTCCAGGCAGAGGGAATGGGTGTACAAAGGCCCTAAGGTAAAAATGAACTTCATGTGTTCAAAGATCAACAGGAGGGCCAATGGGGCTGGATCTGAGTAAGTGAGGGGCTTTTAGGAGGAGACCACACAGGGCCTATGGATTCTGCCCCACACATGGTGGGAAACTCCCACAGGGTTCTGAGCAGAGCAGAGACTATCACCTGATTTATGTGATTTTAAATGATCATTCTGGCTACTGCATGGTAAACAGACTGAGTAGGGGTAAGCACAGAAGTAAAATGGCTTGTTGGGAGGCTACCACAGTACTCCAGCTGCAGACGATGGTGGGTGTTGCAGAGTAAGAGTGGCAGACATTGCTGGATTTTGGCTATGATCAAAAATAGAGCCAGAAGGACTTGCTGACGGATCTATGGTGCAGGGTAATGGAAAGAGTAGAGGATGGTCTCCTGGTTCCTAACCTGGGCCCCTTGGTGGATGGTTGGTGCTGTTTACAGATATTGAAGACTAGGGGTGATCAAGGCTGGAGGCTGTGAAGATACTGACAGGACTGTTGAAAAAGTCTGAAGCTTAAGGGAGAGGTCAGAACTTGTGGTATTAAATGAAGAGTTCTCAGAAAGATCTTTAAGTCACAGACCTGAATGACACAGAGAAAGGACAAGATCCAAGGACTGAGCCCAGAGGCACTCATATAGAAGTCAGGAAGAGGAGGGACCAGCAAGAGACCGAATAGTAGCCAGTGAAGGAGGAGGAAATCAGAGTGTGCAGTATCCCAGAAGGCAAGTGAAGAAACTCTTTTAAGGAGGAGGGAGTGTGTCGAATGTACTGAAAGGTCAAGTAAGATGAACACTAAGAATGGACATTGAACTCGGCATGATGGAGGTTACTGATGGTGCTGACACAGAGATGTGGGAATGAAAGTCTGAGAAGAGTGGGTTCCATAGAGAACAGGTGTGGGGAGGAGTGAAAAGAAAGGGGTACTGAGTATGAAAAACTGCTTTAGGGTATTTTTCTATAGGGTTGCAGAGAAACGGAACAATAGCTGAAGGCAGGTATGAAGTGAAGGAAGTTCTTTTAAGATGAGGTCTATACGGAGCATGTCAATATACCAGAGGGAATGACCTAGTAAGAGGGGAGAACTGATGATGTAGGAAAAGTGGCAGAGCCAAGAGCGGATGTTGCCTAATGCCAAGTAGAGGAACTGGGGACGTTCATCCTCTCTCTGGGCACGGTGCTTGATTTATAAGGTAACAGAACAGGGAGCAGATATTACACTCATTGTCTCTTTTGACCCTCCTAATGATCTTAGTAAGTAGGCACTATTGTTGCCATTTTTATACAAAGTAGGAAACTGAAGCTTTTATAAACTAAGTAGTTTGTCTTAAGCAATGCAATAAACTGGTAGAGCTGAGATTCAAACTGAAGCAGTGGCCAGGTGGTAGGCAGCAGGAATCCTTCCCAACTGAAGTGCTGCCAACCTGTTATGTTGCTGTTTAATGGGCAGGATGGCAAATGGACTGAATCTCTCAGTAGTCCAGGTGGCCACACAGAAGGCCCAAGACGGCAGTGGGCAGGTCTGAGCCTCCACATCCCTGCTATGCCCCTGAGCAGCACCTAGCTTGACACCCCAGTCCAGGGATGGCCACACCCTGAAGGCAGACAGTTACAGGTTTACAGTGGCCATTTCTGGAATGAAAGCAGCATGCACGAGAAACAGCTAAACCCTGTTAGCCTAGCAGCAGAGTCAAGCCAGACTGGCAGCCTTGGTTTGATCACCGTTCAAGTGGCAAGTGCAAGCGCAGGCTTGACCTGGGTAGACTGGCACAAGCAAGATTCAAATACTTAGCAATGCAAACTAATGAAATATTTTTTTTGTAGACCTGTTCTGTGAATGAAGCCAAGACGAGTACAAGTACGCTGAAAGACCTCTTGGAAAGGCTAAAGACTATTATGAAGGAGAAATACTCAAAGTGTTGAAGCTGAATATTTTAATTTATGAGTTTTTAATAGCCTTATTTTAAACATATTTATATATTTATAACTCATCATAAAATAAAGTATATGTAGAACCTGATGCATGATGTCACTTTAATGGCATAGGCTATATATATTTGCTTGCCAACTGTTGGGAAAACCAAGTTACTGAAGAGACCAAAATTGGTGTGAGAGTCAAAAATGAAACACTACTTCCCTCTCAAGTTTTCTTATTATGGGGACATAATGCATGGTATGATTAAAGAATACAAGGCCACACAAGATGTAAATGATAATTAAAAGAGCTTGCAGATTAAGTCCATAAATCACATTGATTATCGAAAAATTCTGAATTGAAAAGGTGTCAACTGGATGCTTAGAACATTCTTCTCCTATTGGCACAAGGGTTGTTATATTTAGTCCACGAGCTACACGGCACTACAGTAAACAAGAGTTAAAGTCCTAATAATGTAAATTCCTTTGATTCTCAAGTCTTAGAACCAACCAACAAAGCATGGAAGACTTAATTATGCTTACGGAACAGACTGTAAATGCTATCAAACTGACAACATAAAAATAAGCTGAAAATGATTAAGCGGTAAAAAGCAAAAGAAGAGAGAGGCAGGTGCACCAATACCCCCCACTCAGGGAGAGGTCAGCAATATTGTCAAAGGTTGATGGAACATGAACAAATCAAATATTTATTCAAAATTGCAAAAGTAACAGAAGATGTAAAAATAGCTTACTATATAATTTGGAAAGGGTAGTATAAATAAGGCAGACTCTCATTTTTCAATGGAGAAACCAACACAAAATATCTAAAGTGTGATAAAAACAGTTGGCATGGTGGTCATGAGTTGATGAACATTGCAGTTGGAGAGGGGTACATGAAGTTTGGTTGCATTACTCTGCTTTTACATGTTTGAAAGTTTTTATAATGAAAGTGGGGAGGGGAGAACAATAGTGAGTAAATCAAGAAATCCTTGGAATTATGGTAACCACCAGAGAAACCAAAAAAAGGGGGGGGAAGGTGGATTGTTGAGGATGGGACTTGGAATAAGGAACAGTGAAAGGGCAGGAGATTCTTGGCTTTCTACTTGAAGTCTGTGTGTATGACCATGTGCACAAATGAAAAAATGCCTTTAAAAGTTTAAAAGTTAGGGGACTTCCCTGGCAGTCCAATGGTTAAGATCCTGCACTGCCAACGCACGGAGTGTGAGTTTGGTCAGGGAACTAAGATCCCACAAGCCATGAAGTGCAGCCAAAAGATTAAAACAAATTAAAGTTTAAAAGTTAAAGCACTAAAATTAAAAAGACAGTAACAAACATTGGTGCAGATGTGAAAAAACTGAACTATTGCATATTGCTGGTATGATCAGAAAATGGTACAGCCATTCTGGAAAACAGTATGGCAATTCTTCACAAGATTAAACATAGCTACCATATACTCCAGTAATTCTAATCCTAGGTATCTACACCAAGAGAACTGAAAATATGCCCACACAAAAATCTCCACACGAATGTTCACAGCAGCATTATTCATTTATAGCAAAAAAGTAGAAACACCACAACTGTCAATCAATCATTTATAGCAAAAAAGTAGAAACACCACAACTGTCAATCAACTGATGAATGGATAAACAAAATATGGTATCAGTTCAGTTCAGTCGCTCAGTCGTGTCTGACTCTTTGCGACCCCATGAATCGCAGCACGCCAGGCCTCCCTGTTCATTACCATCTCTCAGAGTTCACTCAGACTCACATCCATCGAGTCTGTGATGCCATCCAGCCATCTCATCCTCGGTCGTCCCCTTCTCCTCCTGCCCCCAATCCCTCCCAGCATCAGAGTCTTTTCCAATGAGTCAACTCTTCACATGAGGTGGCCAAAGTACTGGAGTTTCAGCTTTAGCATCATTCCTTCCAAAGAAATCCCAGGGTTGATCTCCTTCAGAATGGACTGGTTGGATCTCCTTGCAGTCCAAGGGACGCTCAAGAGTCTTCTCCAACAAAATATGGTATAGCCATACAAATATTACTTGGCAGTAAAAAGAAAGTATTGGCATATGCTATGATATGCATGAAGCCTGGAAACACTATGCTAATTCAAAGGAGCCAGACAATAATGCCACATATGGTATGATTTCATTTATAAGAAATGCCCAGAAGAGGCAAGTCCACAGAGGCAAAGAGTAGAATACTGGTTGCTAGAGGCTGAGGAGATGAAGGAAGATTGAATCACTGCTAATAGATAAAGGCTTTCTTTTGAGAGTAATGAAAATGGTTTGATATTAGATAGTCATAATGGCTGTACAACTCTGTGAAACTACTAAAACCCAATTATATACTTAGAAGGATGAATTTTACAGTATGTGACATATCTCAATAAAGTTGCTATTTTAAGAAATTAAAGGGCAAAAAACAAATGTCAAGTCATTGAAATTTGCCTTTAAAGACATGTCTGCAAGAATATGGATCTAGTAACAGTGAATGAGCATTCTCTTTTCATTCTTGCTCACACACATATGACAAAAATTAGTACTAAAATTATACCAAAACATGTAACATCTTTTTAACCCTTTCAAAATAAGGGAAAAAATCAAAAGCTTAAAGTCTCACCCTGACCACAGCCAGTTTCACCCTGCCCACATAAAATACCAGCATGCCAAGGGCAACAAGTACCTAAGAGAGTCATGGAGCCTTCTAAGGCCACAATGAAAACTTTTAATTCATTTGCATTCAATGGCTAATGTGAGCTGTAGTCTGCCACAGGATATGACTTGTGGGTTATAGTTTGTGTATGAGGCCAGGATGGTAAAAAGAAAGGCAGTCGGAACAAAGAGTTAGAACAGGCCACGGAAGGGTTGTACGTAGGCTCCAGGCACGTCTGTCTGTCATGGATGGAAATATCCAACAGTAAGCGCTGGGGTTTAGCAAGGGAGTGAGAGAACATGAACCGAGGAGGACACACGTAAGAAGGGCGAGCAGAGAAACGTCAGGATTAAGTGAAAGTTGAGATGCTAATCGCTTAAGCACGCTCACTTAGGAAACTTGGCTGCAGCCCACACCTACTTCATGGGACGTGCATCTTGTCTACACATGGAATGTGTGACACCGGCAGCACAGGCGGATCCTACCTCCACCTTTCACCTATGGGCACAGTCTATCTCTAACTGGCATGTGTAGGTAATAAATACTTACTGAATAAGCAAACGAAAGAAAAGGCAGGTTTCTCCAATCTATAGCTGAATGATCTTCATTGAAACACAAGCTAGAAATGCCAGCCTCTGATAAAAGTGCACCAAGGGCTCTCTTGTTGCTAGTCGCCAGTGCCCTGTCTGACTTTTTCCCACCCTTCTCGGCAGGTCCTCTTGGTCAGCTTCTTAGGGTGCCCAAATCACCTGAGAATGCAGAGTTTCAGGGCAAAGCGCAGGGCACAGTTTTCTCACGGCCTGGCCTCCCAGCATACAAGGTTAGCCTTGCAATTCCTACCACCTTCCATTGAGGATAAAGCAAGCACTTTGCCTAGTCTCGGAGTTGATTTCCCGGTTCAAGTGATCAGTGCAACTGGAGCTCCATTCCCTGGTGGAGTTTTCAAACCTCCTAGTTAGCTGCCTTTGCCCTTGAACACTCAAAATTTTCTCCTCAGCTCTAGTGTTTCTTTTGATCCATCCTTCATGTCAACTTCTTCCTTGTTCAATGTTCAGTCTCTAGGCTGTCCCTTCCTTGCTTGCTTCCTATTAGCCAGCATTAAACCAAACACAAGCATGTTCAAATGTTTTAGGTGGTGACTGCATGCCTGGGTACCTGTTATGCAACATCAATAAAGCAAAGTAAAGATACATAGGTTCCCTGAGCCTAGGGACCGGTCTTGAGGGCAAGACAGCCAGCGAGGAGAGGAGGACATTGGCTCCTCTGGCCCATGACTGTCCCAGCCTCCAAGGCACAGGTGTGTACATCATCTGCTCTCCCAGCTCCTCCGAATCTAATCCTTCACTATCTTTTCAGCAGTTGCTTTTCTAAAATACAAATAAAGTGAGTCACCCCCTTAAGATCCTTCTGTGGCTTCGCATTGCTTAAAGAAAACTCTTCAACAACTGGATCCTGGCTTGTCTCTTTCCTCTTCAGGATCATCAGTACCTACCTCTTTTGCCTTACTTCAAGCAGACCACCAATGCACGACACTCACATTACTCCTTCTGCCTGGAATGCCTTGCCGTTCCACTGCTTTAACACCTTGAACAGCACTTCTGGGGCGAACCTTTTCTGACCCTCCAGTCAGACAGACATGTGCTAGGCATTGGGTCAGCTGCTAGGGAGGAATGCTGTGCCTGGTAGCTCACCATTCACCCTCCTTCACTACAGCCCTTGACCATGTCATTCTCCACTCATATGGGCATGAGCCATGCATGGGTCCACAGCAAATACAGAAGACACCTGGTGATTGAGCGGCATAACCCATGATGGAATAGAAATCAAGGTCAACATAATATTTCTGTAATGACTCTAGCAGTTTAGGTTGGGTTAGGCAATATCCTCTTGTTAAGATTGGTATCAACTCTGAGAAATATTTTATTCAGTTGTAAAGTCCCAGTTAAATTCCTTTGTAAAGCTGGAGAAATAAAGTCTTTGATTAAAAACTAAAATTTCCCCAGGCCTCTAAAAAGGGGTGGGGGAGGGGAGCAGGTGTAGAAGAATGTCTGATCTGTCATATTCTTTAGTCAGAGCCATAAACGTGTTTGGGTAAGACAAAGTGATGTTCTGATAACATTGATAAAAGTAACTTTAAGATTGGGTCACAGGAAGCCCAAGATAAATGCTGAGAGGAAACAGGTTCTTTTTGAAGTAGCCTCTTCATAATCATTTTCCCACACATGTGTTCAACTTCTGAAGGAGGACTGAATACTTGATTTGCTTTGCAAATGAAACAGTTTAAGAATGATACATTCAGATAATCTTATAGCTTGTTTAGAAGGCTCACTTTAAGTTTAGGCTGCAGCTTCAGAACTGTGTTAACAGTTCCTGTAGGCACATGTGAACTGAGGTACCTTAGGCTGGTACTTGGGATTTTTATTTTGCTCTGTTTTTAGTACTTGAATTTAAAACAGACTCTCGAGGGTCTTCATAAGAAGGTGGGATGAACAATGACTTCAGCAGCATCCTGACAACACAAGCAGCAACAGGCTCCCTGAGGGTGTGCCTTAGTGGTGTTGCTTGGTGAAAGTGAGTATCTTAGCTCCAGAATTCAACTGGGGAGGAGAGGCGGCAAGTGCGACGGTGCACTACTGATTCTCTTGCTCACACTATGGCAGGCCTCTGATATAACTTTCATATTCTACACATGTGTAGCACTTTTACACCAACAAGCAGTTGGGAAGAGCGAGAGCAAGATCTGAAATGACCAGAGGAGTCCCCTCTCTATACAAAAGGCACACGGAAATCCTTTGAAACTTGCCGACAAATCAAAACTTCATAATGTCCACTGTGAACTTCTTGTGGCTGCCTAATAATCAAAAAGTGTTTGTGAAAAGAATGCATGATTAACGATAATTCAAGCAATATTATGGCTTGAGATATTTTAAGCAAATTAAGTTTTTGAAAGAGATGATGATACCATTACCACTAAGATATGTCTTTTACCTTTTAGTGAGATACATTTTCCATACAGACTTTTTTAAGTTTCTGTTCTCAAATACCTAATGACAAGGATAATAAAACTTAGATTACATTTTTTTTTGGTGAAAATAAATTTTTATCAATGAGAAGCATTTTTAAAAACATCTCTCCCAGGTTTCTGTATCATGATGACTTCTGTTTAAAGACCCGCAACATTAAGAGTTTCTGGTACAAAACTACACAGGCTTCTCTTAACCTCATGAAATTGAGATGTCAAGCACAAAGAACCTGCTTATTAATTATTAAGATCAAGATGGACGCAAACACAAAAATAGTTGAATAAAGAAGCAGACCACAATTACAGGCATTAGGCTAAAGATTTTTATTTCTTACTTAAGCATGCTGTATGTATACATACAATATCAATATATACAACTTGAACAAATATAATTTATACATAAAATACAGGGAAAGTGTGGCTTTTGAAATTAATGCAACAAATTCATCATACAATTTGTAATTCTGGCCAGTATACAGTATTGTAGTAATGCTATTGAAGTTACTGATGATTTAAATTAGACTACAGTAGAAGTTCAAAGGCACTAGGAAGATCTGTTTTCTTCTAGCATTTATATCAAAGAGTAACTAAAAAGGAACACAGATGCATACATTAATAAACTGGGCAGACACTGATGTACTTAAATGCAAACTCTATCCATCCTTTAATTTACAGCCCTGCAGGAAAGAGGGGGACTTTCCTTATGATAACAATTAAGGGAAAAATGTTATTAAAAGATGAAAAAGAAACACAACAAACTAAAGCTATAATCGTAATTTTAAAAAATATGTTACAGTTGAAGTAGCACCACCCTCTCCCCCAAAGTAACCTTAAATTTCTTGTGGCAAAAAAAAGATCCCCTTTTCTCAAAAAGTAGATGACACAGGATGTGAAACTGATTCTACTTGTGGGACGAACACATGGATGTAAACCTCCCACATTAATTACCCCTACACTTCACAAGAATCTAAACAAAAATGGGGAATACTATCATATTTTAATATCCCAGTTATTACTACATATATTTGCAAGGTTTACTAAAGAACATACCACAAACAACATTCTTCCAAGGCTCCTCTTAATGAACATTACTTTTTTAAATTAAAGAGAAAAAAATCGCCATTCACATTCAATAACCTACTTATATGTGACACTCATTTTAAATGTTTCTTATTTCAAATAATGAGCAAATTTATCTATATCTTCTCATGAAACTAACACTGAAGTTACAGAATATTTCATTTGTGAACAATGACACAAAGTAAATGTGAAGAAACCACAGAACTGCTATGATTGGAGCTAAGTGAACAGCTTTAACGTTAGGTTCCCATGCTTTCACATGGAAACTCAGTCCTGGCTCCATTATCTAATCTTGATATCAATTCTAATGTAATGCTAAAGCAGCCTATTTTTAAAATTTCTCAATATTTTGACTTTTTATAGCTTTTTGTTACTGGAGTGATATGGAAAAGAAAAAAATCTAAGATACTGACTTAAATTTTCCTTAATGTTTTAAAGCTTAATGCAAAAGTTATCCCTTTTCTATTAAATGGATGGTTAAAGGCTAGACCTGTGGACTTTTAAAAAGAAGACATTTTTTTTTTCCTACTGATAAAATTAAGATTTCTCTAGAGTAGTTACTAATAGAGTTAAGTGTGCATCTATAACTGCCAAGATATTCTGCTTACACAAAGCTTTTACAAGACATAAGTTCACCTCAAGTCTTCACAGTATCTAAACAATGCCCCACAAAGTTATAAATGTCTAACTATCTTGCACATCACAAAGAAAATGCTGTTAATTAAATCCAATTCTTCTTACCTAGAAAATATTCACCATACATAAGATATTTAGTACATCACCTTTGAAATGTACTTTAAGTTTATGGACACATTTTTACACAATTCACAAGTATGCTACCTTCACTCCCATTCTATACATGGCTTTGAAATTGTAAAACAATATTTAACCAAACTTACTAATTTATGCAGTCTTAAAACATATAGCCAATGTATTTCAGGGGTGACTACATAATTTTAAAACTCATATGGTTTTAGAGTAGCATAACTTAAAAAAATAAAAATTTTACAAGCAGCCAACAAAAACCCAATAATTCTATCTATGACAACTTTTCTTTTTTACTATAAAATAAAAATAATTTTTATTTTAGAGGTATGGTCTAATTGGAATTGTCAATGGAAGAAATCAGGGAAGACTATTTTCTTTATAAAATAAGAAGAAAGACAAAACAAAGTTTTTTAAAGGCAAAGAATTAAATGGTATTTTTCCTGCTTTGGTTGTATTTTCCAGAAAATGGAGATCTTTCTTAATTGGGAGAGACAGAGCAATTCCCATCAAAATTTAGAAGTCAGACACAGGAAAGTATCCATTAATCAAGCTTCAAAGTGAATTTAAAAAATAATACCTACAGAGGCAAATATTAGTGACCAATACTTAGCTTGTTAATTTTCTGTAACTGGGTGGCTCCTTTATATTTAGTTACAAATTCAATGTTTCAAGAAACATGAAATCAAACAAAATTTTTGACCTGAATTTAAAGTGGCAGAAAAGGTCACGAGAGGTCCAGATGAAACATATTTTTAGCTTTTGTTTCTTAAACATGTATGTATACTTCTAGACTATCAAATCATAAGTGTTCTATAGATCAACAAGATCACCCATCTCATACATTAAATGCAATGAATGTGAGAATAAAAATTAGAATATATTTTAGAAGGCCAGGTGGGTGTTAGGATTCCATCATCTCTTAGATATGCAGCCCATACGTTCATATGCAACAGGAAACCACAGGACAACTAGACCTACAACTTTCCATGTGCAAAACAGGACTTATTCTTTTTTTTTCTATTTTGAATATCTGTCCAGTTATCTAAATAGATAGTAATTGAGTAAATCACTAGTAGACTCATGTATACATTTAAACTGCAACTCTCTATAGTATGAACTGCTCCTTCAACTTCCCTGCACAGTATAAGTTGAAAAAGTAATTATGACAATTTGAACAATTACCAGTGGTACAATTTTAATGTTATTATTAACTTAATATATATGGACTAAAAGATATTAGGCAAATTATTAGTTCCAGTCTTACTCCATGATTTACAAGTTGCATTACTGGAAATTACACAAAAGTCTTCAATGTTTTAATTAAATATTTTATCCAGGCATGAGAATATCACTAATTTTTATTTTGACTTTAAGTCTGTAACGTTTACTGAAGTAAAGAGTCAATTACAGTTTCAGGCTTTGCAGAACGCTTTCTGTTTGGAGAAGAGAAAAAGAAAACATGAATGCTTCCCTAAAAGACAAAAGTACAAACACTTTACATTATGCAGCAGATAATATCAAGCAGCCAGAGAATCTAGAAACCAGTCAAGGTTTGACATGCTATGTTAAGAGATCAATTAATGCCTGCCTTTTCAGGCTAGGGAAAAGTCACTTAGAGTGAGCCCACGAGCATGGCACTGCACTCCACCACCCACAGTGATGAGGGAATGAGTGAATGATAAATCAGACTAGACAATGTGGACAGGCCGAGTGGTCTGCATGCCTGCCAGATTTGAACTCCTTGATTATCTCTTCTGGAGTGTGCTCAAGGTTCCAGCTTATTCACTGAAAATCAGAGCCACAAATCCCCTGAAGCAACCCCTCATAGATGACTGTGTAGGAACTGATGGAAATGCTCCATTAATGTATCATGTTCAGTGCAGTTTTGCTTAGTACACTGAACTGTGTGTTTCTAATGAGGAACATCACATTGAACATTATCAAATAATGTAACTTAATATCAAAAAACCATTTAATGTGCATGTTTGTCTATATTTATGACCCTTTACTGTTTTCCCAATACAGCAAGCTAATTCTGGTATACAGAGGTGCTGGGTTTGGCTCATCTAATGTTCACTCACTTTTTTTTTTTTTTAGAGTAACAAAAAAGTACACTATTTTAAAATGAGCATTCTGAAATCTGTATCCAAATACCTTATTAAATTATTTGCTTGGCTGTTTTAGGTCCACATAGTTTCTTAAAAGTGACTAAAAACAGAGACTTCATATAAATAATTCTTATTTCTGGTTTCTCCTTTGATACAGGGAGATCCATAAACAATAGGCCCTCTTCCCCCAAACTCACTAGAAACAGGGCAGCAGCTACTCAGACCATGCTCTGTTCCATTTTACCCCAGCACATCAATGCCTATTCTTCTCCTGCATTGAGGCCAACTGTCTTACCATTTATCATCACACTTGTCTGTTACTTTTTTTTTTTTACTAACTGCAAAGTTAGGAGGGAAATACCTCCATTAAAAGTGAAAAACTTAATGACCTAGAGGAATTTGTATTTCTTTGAACCAATTTGCTTCATTCATTAATAATACATGCATGGCTTCCTTTGGCATATGAAAAGCTTTTCATGTCTGACATCTAAATGCTGGAGAATGTAAAAATTTGTATACTTTTAATATGCTGATTTCTCCTTCCAAAATTTATAAAAGTTAGGTTATGCCTATAAGATTATGTAACACAAAAACATTAAAACTTAAGACTTCTGAGTTACATGTAGGGTGAAGGCTATGGACTCAAAGTAGGGAAAAATAAAAGCTTATTATTTCCTATCATTTTAGGAGCCCCAAAGTCTTACAGTCAGTTTAAATAATCTGAACAGTATTTGATGTAAGGAAGGGAAAGAATAAACAAGCTCCAGCCCAGGACTTTCATATCCTGGCTTCCCTGGGCTACATTACAATACATTTAAACTACTCAACAGTCAAAACGAGACCACAAAGGAGAGGGAATGGTAGTCAGAGAAGTTTTCTTTAACTGGTAACTGAGGAAATCAAGGTTCCTGAGGCAATATTCATGACAGAAAAAATGAATCAGTTGAATACAATACCTTGAGAGTCTAACCAGGCAAATTAATTGGCATCTCACCAGAAAAATTAATACAAACATCGAGGAATTTGCCTTATTACACATTTGGAAAGAACAAAGTAAATTAGAAACAAATTCTACTAGTCAGGAGGGCTAGAGAAGTTAGAAGACCTTATTTCTTTAGCCAGATCTTTATTCACTCAAATCCGAACTATATAAAGGACTTGAATTATTTAGTTAAATAGTTACCATGTTAATTGGGTTTCCCTTGTGACTCAGCTGGTAAAAAATCCACCTGCAATAACGGAGACCTGGGTTCGATCCCTGGGTTGGGAAGATCACCCACTTCAGTACTCTGGCCTGGAGAATTCCATGGACTGTACAGTCCATGGGGTAGCAAAGAGTTGGACACGACTGAGTGCCTTTCACTATCATGTTAATTAAATTTCCTTTCAGTTCAGTTCAGTTGCTTAGTCATGTCCGACTCTTTGCGACCCCATGAATCACAGCACACCAGGCCTCCCTGTCCATCACCAACTCCCGGAGTTTACTCAAACTCATGTCCATTGAGTCGGTGATGCCATCTAGCCATCTCATCCTCTGTCGTCCCCTTCTCCTCCTGCCCCTAATCCCTCCCAGCATCAGAGTCTTTTCCAATGAGTCAACTCTTCGCATGAGGTGGCCAAAGTATTGGAGTTTCAGCTTTAGCATCAATGTATCTAATTAGAAAATCTCATTGCCTTTGGCTCATGGGACCCAGTTCTTACCTCCTCCCAGTCTTTGGCCTTGCTTTTCCCTTTGAAGTCCGTGGCCTCTCTAATTTCATCAAGGACTGCCGAAGGCTCTCCTCAGTATAGGCAAGATACACATGAGAAAGGTCCACTTCAAAGGGCTATATAAAGGAAAGGAATAAGACATTCTAACACAGATTTGAGGGAAGATTTAAAATACTGAATAAACTCCTAGAAAAAAGCCAGAGACAAAACCAAATAAGTATCTACAGACATATTTTTCTAATGCCATATACTGCAAATGTATTCAACAATCATTGGTGGAGAAGCCCTGACCCACTATAAATTCCTCAGTAGTAAAGAAAAACTATTGGTTTTTCCCTAAAGCTGTTGCTTTCCCTTGTTAACCTAAGATTAGGACCAGCTTTGAGAGGGACAGACACATTCCAGTCTCTAAACAAATCCCCAAGACCCAGAGAGGTGGTAAAAGAGTTTCTGAAGAGGACTCCATGCCCCTCTTGTGATACAGAAATGATAAGCTGCCCCCATGACTGCAGGCGAGCAGAACTGTCCTAATAATCGCCCAATTCTAGAGCCTCTACTCTCAACAGATTAGCCCATTTTTCAGCAGAGCTGATGAACAGATGTCATGATAACACAATGTAGTGACCACATTCCTATAAAGAACCAACTGTAATTTCTTTTCTTTAAAAAAAAAAAAAAAAAAAAAGCACTCTTACATCTTTCTCCTTTTTATCTGGAACTGGAGTCTGCTTTCTCATGTTATTTCCTGTGTAGGCAACACATTTCTTAAAAAAGGAAAAAAAGACAGGGAGGAGAATTATCTTAATTAGCAATTAATACTATGAATGAGGCAAATTACTATGAGATATTCTGATGGTACACTCATAAAACATGATTTGAGGGATTTCCCTGGTGGTCCAGTGTTTAAGAATCCACCTGCCAATGCAGGGGACGTGGATTCAATCCCTGGTCAGGAAACTAAGACCCCCACATGCCATGGGGCAACTAAGACCCAACACAGCCAAATAAGTAAATAAATGTTTTTTTAAAAAAGAACAAAACATGACTTGAATGCTGGGACAGAAAGGGAGACCCAGAGGTCATTCAGTCGTACACACCAACCAATAATACCATCTCTCCTGAATATTCTGTGTTATAACCTTTAATCATCTTATCCATCCTAGTGGATGACCATCAGATTCATCCTCTGGACCAACCTCCCCACTGTGGCCAGCACAACTCCCGTCTATAGGAAGCATTCCATTAACTTTTTCATAAAAGGATGAAGGTTAATACTCACTAGCTGCCATTCTCCTATGTCTTCATTCCAATGGACATAGTTTTCAATCATTTCCTTTTAAAAGAGTCAAAGATGATCTACTTTTAATATTTAGTAACATTTAAAATACTGAGTTAAACATGGAACTAAAATCTTATATTAAGTGAAAAAAGTTAAGTTTCAAAACATTATGCATTCCATGATGCCCTTTTTGGGCTTCTCAGATGGCTCAGTGATAAAAGAATCTGCCTGCCAATGCAGGAGACACAGGAGAATGAGGGTTCAATCCCTGAGTTGGGAAGATCCCCTAGAGAAGGAAATGGCAGGCTACTCCAATATTCTTGCCTGGAAAATCCCATGAAAAGAAGAGACTGCCAGGCTACTGTCCATGGGTTTCCAAGAAGTTGGACATGACTGAGCAACTGAGTAAGCACATGCAATGCCCCTTTTATAAATTTAAAAATATATACCTTCAAGGAATATAAGTAGATGCAATTAAACTATATAAAAATAAAAAGCAAGGAAATAAAGAATTTAGGATTCAGGATGGTGGATACCTTGAGTGTGAAGAGGTAAAGGGATGGAAGAGGGGAGAGAGAAACCATTTGGTTAGAAATAGATCACTATAATGGTCCTAGATTTTGTTCTGTGACAAGTTAACTACAAAATAAGTAAATAAAAGAAGGCCATCCAAGGACCATCAAGGACAGTGTACTGTGAACCAAATGTTAATTCTAAAAGAAAGAAAGAAAATTAAAGAGAAAAAGAAAAAAATATTAAGCTTATATTTAGACAAATTTCTTAAAACTGTACACAAATTTAAAAGGAAAATAAAGAAAAAAAATTAAAGCTTATATTTAGACAAATTTCTTAAAACTGTACATAGATTTAAAATAAAACTTAAAAATCAATGTTAAAGTCTACTAAAATGTACTGCAAAGAGATTTTGGTGAAAATAATAACAGAGGCTCTGATTTTAAAATTATTCTAGTATTCAGAGTTAGCATCTATCTAGAGATGGATGGTAGTGATCATTGCACAATATTGTGAATGTACTTAATGAAACGTACTCTTAAAAAGTTAAAATGGTGAATTTCATATGTCTATTTTACCACTTCACCTCAAATGCACAGAATTAGCATTCATAAACGGGAAAAAAAAATTAGCACAGTTCTGTTTATTCTATTCATAGGTAAAGAATGTTGAAAAAATAAATAGGACCTATGCCTTTACATGAATTACATGAATCTGGCCTTTCTCCTAAGGAATGAGGAATTCTTATTCAGATACTTAGTTACTCAAACGGAGAATAATATATTAAGAAAAGTTAACAGCTGGAGTGAAATGTGATGGAATTAAAGAAAATTTTATCAGCAAATGACATGCAAATATTTACTGCTAATTAAATAAGAAATTGCATTTCTTTAGTCCTTAACCCCAGCCAAGTGACCTAATATTTAAGTCAGAGAACTTCCCACTTACTTGATAATCCTGAGGTATAAAGTTATCAATAATAAGCATCTGAAGTCTCAGTTCCCGGCTAAGTTGTCGAATGTTCTCCAAGAGGCCTTCAATTTCCCTCTGATGTTCTTGTTGGAGATCGGCCATCTACCAGAATCAATGAAAATACTAAGGACAAGTAAGATTTTAAATACAAAACAATTTCATCTGACAGGGCAGTAGACTAGGAAACCTTGTAAAAGCTTAGCCAGTTCTTACACAAAAACAATGGACAGAATAATATAACACTATCACTGTTTACTCCACCACATTAATAGTTAAGGCTGAAATAAACTATTTTTACTAGCTTAACAGATGAAATTTAAAATTGCACAAAAGGCGAAAATTTTATTTCTGTAAAATTGTAAGCACACTTTATGACTCCTTTAGGATTCTTAATCATACTTGCTGCTAAGTTGCTTCAGTAGTGTCCGACTCTGTGCGACCCCATGGACTGCAGCCTACAAGGTTCCTCCGTCCATGGGATTTATCAGGCAAGAGTACTGGAGTGGGTTGCCATTGCCTTCTCCTGTATAATCATATTTAATCAAAGCTAAAAAATTCAAACAACAATAATAGGTAATTTCTAAGAGATCAACCTCTGACTTTGCAGCCATCAGCATAGTCCAAACTTTCTTTAATTTCTTGGTCTTTCCTTGTGCTTCTTCTTGCAAACTGGTATACTTTTCTTCAATATCCAAGCGTTCTTGCTATGACAAAAAGTGGTGAACTTCAGAATAATTTGCTTCATTAAAACCTAATTATTTAACAAATGATATAAATGTTTAGCAAGTATTATCTTTCAAAGTGAAAGTGAAGTTGCTCAGTCGTGTCCGACTCTTTGCGACCCCATAGACTGTAGCCTACCAGGCTCCTCTGTCCATGGGATTTTCCAGGCAATAGTACTGGAGTGGATTGCCATTTCCTTCTCCAGGGGATCTTCCCAACCCAGGGCTCAAACCCGGGTCTCCCACATTGTAGACAGACGCTTTACCATCTGAGCCACCAGGGAAGTCATTATCTTTCAAAGCAATCCATAGATATGTTTTAAAATTTTATTAAGATTATAGACACTCAGCTTTTCACTATAAAAGTAAATAACTCAGATGAAACATCAACCAACAATAAAAATTCACATTACTTCAATTTCCCTCTGATGTTCTTGTTGGAGATCGGCCATCTCTGACTTTGCAGCCATCAGCATAGACCAAACTTTCTTTAATTTCTTGGTCTTTCCTTGTGCTTCTTCTTGCAAACTGGTATACTTTTCTTCAATATCCAAGCATTCTTGCTCTTTTTCCTCAAGTTCTCTACGAAGTTGCTCTGCTCTTTTTCTCCTTTCTTCCAGTTCCATGTTGGATTCTTCAAGAAGTTTCTCTTGTTCCTCAGCTTTTGCCAACAAATCAACACCACCAACAATTACCTTCTTCTCCAGTGCAGATAATTTCTCTAGCAAAGACTGATGCTCCTGTCTGTTAATTAAAATGGGAATACACAATATCCATCAATTATGTACTATTCTACTAAATTTACCCAAATGTAACAAAAATTTAGATATATAATTTCAAAATTGGAATGTAGTTACATCTCTCTCAAATTACACAACTGGGTAGTATTGCTTTTAATTACAAGTCAATTTTCTTGCTTATGAATACTGTTAAGAAAAAACCCAGAAATTTAAATCACAAATTCATCTCAATTCAGTAATACTCACTGGGCCTTAAGAAGATCTTTTTCCCGTTTCTCTAACTCAGCTCTAGCCTTGTTTCTTTCTTCTTCTTCCATGTCAAGCTTTGTTTCAAGTGCTTTTCTCTCTTCATCAATTTTTGCTTGCATTTCAACCATCTTATCTGGGGAAACTTTCTTTTTACCTGTTTGAGTCATTTAATTGCAACAATCACTTCAGAGTCAGTATTTCAGACATACACATTACCTTCAAAAGATACACTCCTCAAGAATACATAATCAAATCTCAACATTTTAAGGAAATCAACTGAACAGTATTTTTTATTTCTACTTATTATGTTCCTAAAGGATTTTTTTTAACTGCTAAATTCAAACTGTTGTCCAACTGTGCAATGATAACTAAGAACAAGAGAAAGTAAAAGAGAAACATGAGACAAGTAGGCAAAAATAAGAGAGAGAGATTAACAGGAAGACCAAATAAATAAAAAGCAAAGATCTCTCTATCTCCAAATAACATACTTCATCAAAAAAGCAAAGATCTATCTCCAAATAACATACTTCATCAAAAAAGCAATATCATTAGTTAGTTACTTTTTTCTGATAACCAGGTACAAAACCAAGTTGCTTCTCAAAACACCTTCCCACAAAATTTATTAAAATAAATGAATAAGTAAAAGTCACACACAAATCAGACAGAATTTATATCAAGTAGTTTTTAACACTGTGCTAGAAATACAATTTCCAAATGACTATTTTGATTATAATGCCTAACACAATGTTTTATATATATATACACACACAAAATGTTCATTAAAGATTTAAAAATCATAAAATTAAAATGAAAAATAAAAAAAGAAAAACCAGCTTATTAAACTCGTTATGAAACCGAATTAAAGATAATTCATTTCTGGTAATACAATTTCTTTGAAATGTACTTTCCTTCAGAAAAAACAATCAAATTTTTCGTAGAACTGGTCTGAGGCTCTCCTGAAAGCTTTCTGTCATTCTTAACTTCCTTCCCAAAGGACCACAGAAGAGTGTAGAAGAATTTATAAACTGCTAATGTCTCCACCCAAAAACTAACCCCACATGCTGACAAGGAAAGAGAACTGAAAAATAAAGATGATGGAGATATATATATCTGAATAAACTCTTTCAGGAACCACAAGACGATGAATCATTCACAGGCTTTAATTCTTTGGGTTAAAATCATATAAAACCCCCAAAGGTTTAAAATACATTACCCTTCACTTCTTCAGAAATATAAGTCCAAAGCAAACTAAAGCCACAAGACGAATAAGTTAAATAAAAGAGTAAACAAAAGCACTGATCCAAATTCATGCTTTGGTGTGGTGTGATTCATTGCATCCCAAAGTCAGGATATAGACCTGACTCTATTGGCTTTTTTGGCACAATCACCTGTATTGAACACTCTGAACTATACTGCTAAAAAGTAATATTAAAAAGTAATTTAACTCTTATTCCCAATGAATTCCTAGAAAGAATTTCCCATCAGTAGTAACTATTTCTTAGAAATTTGAGGGGGGAAAGTGTAAGTTCAGGTATAAAGTAAGTGTATGCACTAAAATAATTATGACTTCCTTTAGACTCTAAAACTATGGTAAAGAAAAAATGGCAAATACGTTAAAAATTGTATGTGTGAAAACTGTATGTGTATAGAGGAAATGGTCCCGTCAACACACGTACATTCCTTTTTTAGGCTTCTAGGGTTGCAACTGTGTTGTTAGTTAAAAATGCATAGTTTCCAAATGCATTAAAAAGCAGCTAAATAAGAAAATATAAGTATGTGTAGAGATACAAAAGCACATGCCTACTGATGAATTACTACTATGCCTGAACTGCCTCACTTATTCAAAATCATTCAGGCAATATTTTCAAACTGATGTTTTAGCAGCAAAAATCTTACTGTGTTCTCATAGCATTTTCACAAAATGACCATATATACATAGTTTCAGTTTCAAAAGTCTGATATTTAAGTAACATATTATTTTAGCCAGAATTAGTCTGATGAATTGTATTTATTGTAAGCTAAATGTGGATATGTACCAACTCCAACAAGGCACTTAAAAACATGATATTATGAAAAGTCACTTTTGGATTTTTTTTTAAGATTTAAAAAAATATTAATGAATCAAACCAACCAACCAAAAAAAAAAAAAAAAACTTCTAAAATTGTAAAAATTTAACACAAAGTTTCAGGTAAAAAAATCTAAAAAGAATGTTAATGCCACAGAATATTTAACTGAGCCAAAGAGGAGTGATAATATTTTAAGTCCCATCTACCACATCCTCTAACCAAAACTAAGATGAACTTCAGCAAGGCAAAATTAAAGGGAAGAATTTTAGGAACTGTTAATTGAATTAACTTTATTTTTATTACATGAGTATCCATGGCCATACGTAACTAGGCATTTGAGTCCTTGCTTTAAAAAAAGGAGAAAAATGCTCATATATGAAATCATTTATATTTCTAAAATTTGGCTTACTAGGTCTTTAAGAATTTAGAGAAATGATTATGCCATGTGGTTCTGGTGATATATTTATTTTTATTGTTTATTTTGTTAATTAGGTCTAGAATATACAATGTGTTTGTCAATGTAAAGCTGGTAGTTCAGAATTGTTTTCTTAAGGAGATAATTTGGAAACTAAAATGTTCCTAATACCTTTGTTAATAAAAACTGAAGTAAGTTTTTTAAAAAAGAATTTAATAAAAAAGGAATTAAAAAAAAGCTAAAGCTGAAAGATACTTTAAAATACAAGACAGATACTTACCTTGTAAAAAAATGAATTAAAAAATTGTAATGTGGTTAAATAACAAAGTTCTCTATAGTTTAAATAATTGTACCACGTGGAGTGCAAACCAATCACACCAACCTGCTTGATCTTTCAACAAGTAGTAGTAAGCAAATCGGAGACAGGAAGCATATGCACAGAGATGAAGAGGAAAAAAGAAAAAAACATTATTTCTTTTGTAAAACAAAGAAAAATGTATTATAGCATTTATTCATAGTATAAGTATAGGAGTAAAATTATTATACAAACTGAAATAGAGCAGTTTTATGCAAAAAGAAAAGTATATTCAACATAATCAGAGATGATAATTTAAGCAAGGATAGTAAGATTAATTTAGTCATATTTCTAATCAACCTTGACTCCCAAACTTGCAAATATAACAGTTGAGCAACAAATGGAGGACATGGAATTGGGAACCTGCTAAGACCTGGCAAGTAATATAAAGAGCAAAACAGGAAATAAAGCCAATTTTAAAAATTAGTAAGTTAAAAGTAGCAAAAGTCACACTGTCCATTTTCAAAATTTCCCAATTCAATGACCTCTAATAAGGATACATTACAGGTGTGCCCCCCTTTAAGAAAATTGAACGCAAAACCTTCAACCAACTAAACAAACTAGAGAAATTTGCAGTAATCATGTGACTAACAAAAGCACTTAAATAAAGAATTTTTAAAGACAGCAATTCTCCCAATACAACTGATTTCCCAACTTGATTTATAAGCATTTTCAAGAAATGCTTATTGCATAAAGTGAAGTACACCTGTACAGTAACAAACTTGCATTCAATCTATTAGTAGATTGTTAAGGGTAATTATAATGATTCTACAGAAGTAAATGATCAATTGATGATTCAAGCAAACAACACCTAAAAAAAAAAGGGCCATCCATATTTTTAAAAAGGAAGATACATACAAGTTACACACAGCAACCACATGCTGGGGCAACCATCTTTCCACGTCATCAACATACCCACAGTGCAACAAAAGAACTTAACATTATACACTAGGTACACAAAGAGTAACTAAAACTGCTTGAACTACAATTCATTTCATAACAAATTTTCATGTAAATACTTTTTAAGAATCAAAGTAAAATTTTAAAACAGAAAACTATAGTACCTCCCACTCAGATATTTTCTTACATTTAGCAATGTATAATATACAAAATGAGACTTCTATATGGTTTCTAAAGCAACGTCATGTCTTTTGAGTTAGCTTATAAAATTAATTGTCTTGAAAAAATATAAGAACAATAGAGAAAATAATTCCTAATATTCTGAGAATTCTTCCTCTAGAAAGCTAAAAGCATGAGAACCAAATGTTTTTGTTATTAGTTTTGGAAAGGTAAGAATATATAGATAATGCTTTAAAAAGCAGTAAGCTGCAAGCTAGTAAAAGAAAGCATCAATTCTCTTTTCTTCTGAAACTAAAATATAAATAAAATTAATAATACCTTTCAAAATAATCGATGAAATTATGGTTTAAGAAAAAGCTTTAGGTTTGAAATAAGTCAAGACAGATCCTGCACAATTTCTTGTGGATCTGAATTCTCTAATCATAACATAGAAAGTTTCTTAAAATCAATCAGGTCATTTAGAAAGAGAGATAAATGGTCATTTGATATAAAATACCATTCAATTTATCTTTACTTGCTTCAAAGTTTACATTTTTCTTTATTTGGGAGCTTTTGGTCTTAAGTTACCCCTAAGAATAGGACACCAAAGCATAAAATCTTTTTAACTACAAGATATGTTATAATGGGCACCATTGTACTTCCAAATATAATGTGTACCTTATGAAATTCAGGATTTTGTTATTATAGGTAGGTCTCTTACACTGACTAGGATGTATGATGAAACACGAAAAGGAACCATAAGAGTTATTCTCTTATACAGCTTACTAGCTCTCTTTACATTATCTCAACTGCAAAAGCATGAATCTCTCTTCCATTGTCTCAAACATAAGCTTAAGCATATGTTTTAACAATTATGGTTAACTGGAAGCAATGAAGAGGGGAGGAAAAATCACCACATGCTTTGTTTTACTGAGAAGTCCAACATATATTCTTTAAGTCATGACAGGGAGCGGTGCAGCATTTCTCAAATGAAGCCCATGAGTTATGGAAAAGCCAAAGCTCTGTTAGAGAATTTAAGAGCTACCACTCACTAGGCAAGAACTTATCCAGAGGTTTCTCTATGACAGAACATGTGGAGTCTGAACTACTGCTGCTGCTACTGCCTGGAAGACAAAGAAATGAGCCCAACGGGAACCAAAGAAAGAGGAAACAAGAAAATGAACACATACACAGAGAAAGAATTTTAAAGGACAATCAAGTTTTGTATTAAAGAACCAAAACTTACTTTCCCTTAAAATCAGTCTTGGCAGTCTATGTAGTATTCTCCAATTACAAAGCCACATAGGGGAATTAGAAACTGTATTCCTTTAAGTATCCACTGTAGGCAAACCTCACTATTCCCTTAAAGTATAGTAATTCAGAGGTTTGGAATGACAAGAATAAAAAATAAGTCACTTGGTGACAAGTAAGTCTATTTAAACCATTTACGTTGATAAACTAAAAGAACTAAGCTTTAAAGTTCTGCACAATTAAAGTTATAGGAATGATAAATTGCCCTTTAATACAAACAGTTTGGGTATGTCTTCAATTTCACTCTTTTATCTCCAAACATCAAACTAACAGATATACATGTTCAAGGTTTCACAGCAAAACTTTAGAAGGCTTACTGAAATTTTGAAAATTTCTAAGCCTGGAAGGAAGATGTTACTATTAAATATTTTAATATAGTAAGTAAGCAGTAGCATTTTTCTAAATTCAAATTTTCATTTTTAAACAAATCTGTTATCTGTCTTAGCTTTGAATAGCTTACTCTGAAAGAATAGGTTTGGACACAAAACCATTTCTCTAATTCAGGGATCAGCAAACACTTGCTGTAAAGGGACAGAAGATAAGTGCTTTAGGCTTCACAGGCCATACAGACGCATGTGAAGACAGCTGTAGACTGTATGTAAACAAATGAACATGGCTGCTTAATAAACTATATTTACAAAAACAGGTGGTGGGCTGATTTTGGTCAACAGACTACTTGCCAACTCTTGCTCTAAATTATATTTTTCCTGCCTTTTGAAGGATTCTCTATGGCTTTAAATTTGGGACACCTGATCAAACAGTGATGAGTTATTTTCAGCAAGAACATTTTAATAAGACAAGCAAAATATGCACCAGCTCGAAAACAATGATCCACATTAATGGAAGAGAGTTCTGAAATAAATATTCAGATAAAGAGATCTGAAATGTAGGCCATTATAATGTGTGTCTCTCTTCTGCACTGTCATCTATATCTTTATCACAATATACAGCTTTAATTGATACTTGGAAACAAACACTCTGCGTTAACAAATCAGTACATTTTATACAGAAAATACATTTTACATGCTATTATATAATAGAATCCTTCTACAAATTTATTAAAAAATCAATGACTTCTAAAGCTTAATCATATTTGAAAAAAATTCACATTATCTTAACTTCTTAAAGTATTCAGATTCCTAACACAGATAAAAGTCCCCACATTAAAATCCCACAAGAAATTTAAAAATGGAATATCCACTATCACAGATTTTTATAATTCTAAGTAGTATAAAAAACTAGAACATACTGTATGCTGATTCACCTAGAAATAACAGATCAGTATAGGAGGAAAACATAATGCAAAGTTAGCCAGGCATATGGCAAATCCTCTGCTCAAACTGCTACCACAATTAAAAAATGGCAAAATAAAAAGCATGTACTCAACAGCCTTAGGAATGCTAAACCATCATTAGGCAGCAATCTCATTTAATTTCTAGAACACTGAAATGAACTTACTCCTTCTTTTTTTCCTTTTCTCTCCATCTTCTCCAACCTCACCCTCTTCATCATCCTCTTCCTCTGAACCGCTGATATCAGAGCCTGATATTTCTTCCCCTTGAACAGAAATTTAATACAATGATATTTATTCTGTAACAGGTCACTGCCTATTCAGGAAACGCCTATATCAACTTTCTTCATTAAGTTTTTGTGCCCTAAACAAACCTTATTTTAATATTCCTAGAGAGTATATCAGATATGTTAGCCTCAGAAACAAATATACACAGAGGTTTTATTTTTAAAGTTCCTAAAGAGAAGTTAGACCTTGACCTATTTAAACTTTCAAGTGATTAGTTTACAGTTTTAAATGTTACATGTTAGAGGTATTATTTCAATGTTTGAAAAATATGATCACTTTGGAAAGCATTTTTTCTCAGTTTTCTATTTAAGATTTCATTTATTTATTTTTATAAAGGCCACATCTCACTGGCTCATTTCTTTTGCTTCTTTATTTTTTGGCTGCACTGGGTCTTCGTTACCATGTGCAAGCTTCTCCGGTTGCAGCTGGCAGGCTCTAGAGCATGTGGGCTCTGTAGTTATGGCACACAGGCTTAGTTGCGGTACGTGGGATCTCAGTTCCCTGATCAGGTATTGAACTTGGGCCCCTTGCATTGAGAGCATGGAGTCTTATCCACTGGACCACCAGGAAAATCTCTAAGATTTTAAATAATTTATTCAACCTTTTTATATTTTAAGAGCCATACAACTGTCATCTAACACATGATCCCACTCTTAGGACTACATTGCATCAAGTAATAGAAGGGCTTATTTGTATAACAAATATGTTAATTAAAAAAATTTTTTTAAGGAAATTATAAAGCTAATATTAATGCAAATCAGTACTATGGCACCTTCAAAGTAGTTATTTAAAATTACCACTGTCCACATATGAAATGTCTAGGAAAATAAAGATAACTGGGTGGGAGGGAGTAAAATATACACTAATCGTTAACAGTTGAACCTAAAAAAAAAAAAAAAGTGGAAAGAATTCAGAGTCTTGGGAGAAGAAATTCATTAAACATATATTTCTTCAGGTCCAGAAACAATAACACCCTGGCAGCAATGAGTACACCTAATGCCTATATCTTGGTTTCTAAATACCATTCTCTAACGAAAGGAACCAGGGAGAAACAGATGATTTTAAGAACAAGGTAAGGAAAATATCAAAATGAGCCCCAAACACCTATGGTGCCAGAATATGAAGAAGTGATAAGCAAACAAACTGATGAGAGCATGCTGAAAGGATACAGGAACTACCCTGAAAGATCTCCTAATGGCCAAAGCTGGAACAATTGGAACAATAAAATAAATATTATTATTGTATTATAAACCCACAGACTAAAATAAATATCCATGAGTCCATACTGACATTAAAAAATACTCAAACAAATAGGGGAGAGGAGACTGATCTTCCTTACGCTAAAATTCAGAACACTAAACATTAGAAAGAAAAATGGGAAGAAAATGTTATCACTGAGCAAATCCACAGAACTACTGTTGGATACTAAAATTAGTGGAAGAAAAGTATGATGAGAAACAGAAGTTTTGTATAATGTCAAAAGTATATCTCCACAAGATATAAATTAATTACAAAGGAAATAATAAAATAAATTTACAGTGGAGAAAATCTGCAGAATAATTATGAGAAGTGAAGTCAAAGTCACTCAGTCGTGTCTGACTCTTTGCAACCCCATGGACTATACGGTCCATGGAATTCTCCAGGCCAGAATATTGGAGTGCATAGCCTTTCCCTTCTCCAGGGGATCTTTCAGTGGTGAAAATTTGCAAAATAATTATGAGAAAACTACAGATAAATTCAAATTGAGGAACATTCTACAAATATATGACCAATACTCTTCAAAAATGTCATGATTACAAAGACTGAGGAATCAGAGACTGAAGGAAATTAAACAGACATGACAACCATCAATAAATGCAATGCATGATCTATAACTGGATCCTGAACTACAAAAAAAGGGCAGTAAAGAGGAAACTGTCAAAATTCTAGTAAGAATCTATGGATTAGTTAATAAGTCTGTATCACTGCAAATTTCCTGGTGTGATAATCATCTTACATGATTACGTGAGATGTTAACATCAGGAGAAGCTGGGTAATAGGTACATAGGAACTCTCCTTGCTATACTTGTGAGTTTTCTATAAACCTAAAATTATTTTGAAATAGTTTAAAAGTTATTCTTTTAATATTTTTGCCTATTTTTAGATTACTCCTATGATCAACTCTATTAACTGGATTATAATAAATGTCCTAAGAGTGTAAATAAAATGAAGTTTATTAAAAATAAAGTTACCATTACCATATATCTAGCAACTTCACCTCTGGATATATATCCAAAAGAACTGAAAGCAAGGACTCGAACAGGTATTTGTATACCCACATTCATAACACCATTATTCTCAATAGTCAAAAGGTAGAAGCAACCCAAGTATACATCAATAGATGAAAGGATAAAAAGAAACATGGAAGAATATTCTGACTCATGCCACAATTATGGATGACTACTGAGGACCTTATGCTAAGTAAAATAAGCCAGACACAAAAGGAGACATATTGTATGATTTTACTTATACGGTGTACTTAAAATAGTCAAATTCATAGAGACAGAAAGTAGAATAACAGTTACCAGGGGTTGAGGGAGAGAGAGGGATGGGGATTTAGCATTTAATGGGTACAGAGAGAGGTTCATTTTGGGATTATTAAAAAGTCCCGGAGATGGATGGTGGTGACAGCTGCAGAACACTGCCACTGTACTTAATGCCACAGAACTTAACACAAAAATACTTAAAATGGTGAATTTTATGTTATGTGTTATATATTTTACCACAATTTTTAAAATGTAAAAACTGGGTCAAAAATATAAAGGTATGAACTCAATACTAACAAATCTAAGAAATTTTACATCTTTTAAACATACTGACTATAAATACCACCTAGTGGTCACAGTTAAAATACCAAATTCCATTATCTAAGAGGCAGCTAAATTTTAGCCCTTCCTCAACAATCTTACTCAAATTTATTGAATCAGCACCTTCTTCAAATGTTTGCGATGTCTGGATCTGGATTTTACATCTGATTTAACCAGTTTCCCCACAGACTGGAGAGAGGCAATTTCAAAGCCCTTTATTCACCAGGTATGTAAAGGAGCCCTGTGCCAGCTAGTTCGGAGCATGAAGATTCAGGCAGTTACTGACCACCTAACGATGGTTGGTAAATTTCTCACCCTCATGACAAGGTCTTCAAATTTTCTAAACGTCTAACATCATATCTTGTTAGAAAAGGATTTCCAAAATAGAATCTCATGTTCAAATTTAAATATGAAGGCATATTTTCAAGGCCATGCAATCAATTTTTACTTATAGTAAACTAGGTTTACATGAGCAGTCAAGGCATCGATTATGTTAGAGCCTTTGTTTGTGTGGATCACAACTGTGGAAAATTCTTAAGGAGATGGGACTACCAGACCACCTTACCTGCCTCCTGAGTAACTTGGATGCCGGTCAAGAAGAAACAGTTAGAACCAAAACAACTGACTGGTTCAAAACTGGGAAGGAAGTACAACAAGGCTGTACACTGTCACTCTGTTTATTTAACTTCTACGCAGAGAATATCATGCGAAATGCTGGGCTGGATAAATCACAAGCTGGAATCAAGATTGCTGGGAGAAGTTTCAATAACCTCAGATATGCAGATGACACCACTCTAATGGCAGAAAGTGAAGAGGAACTAAAGAGCCTGTTGATGATGGTGAAAGAGGAGAGTGAAAAAGCTGGCTTAAAACTCAACATTAAAAGAACTAAGATCATGGCATCTGGTCCCATCACTTCATGACAAATACAAGGGGAGAAAGTGGAAACAGTGACAAATTTTATTTTCTTGGATTCCAAAATCACTGTAGATGGTGACTATAGCCATGAAATTAAAAGACACCTGCTCCTTGGAAGGAAAGCTATGACAAATCTAGACAGCATATGAAAAAGCAAAGATACAAAAGCAGAGGTATCACTTTGCCAACCAAGTCCCACATAGTCAAAGCTACGGTTTTTCCAGTAGTCATGTATGGATGTGAGAGTTGGACCATAAAAAATGCTGAGTGCCGAAGAATTGATGCTTTTGAACTGTGGTGCTGGAGAACAGTCTTGAGAGGACCCTGGACTGCAAGGAGATCAAACCAGTCAATCTTAAAGGAAACAAACTCTGAATACTCATTAGAAGGACTGATGCTGAAGCTCCAATAATTTGGCCACCTGATGTAAAGAGCCAACTCACTGGAAAAGACCCTGATGCTGGGAAAGACTGAAGGGGGCAGCAGAGGATGAGATGGTTAGATAGCATCACTGACTCAGTGGACATGAATTTGAGGAAACTCCAGGAGACAGTGAACAGGGAAGCCTGGTGTGCTGCAGTTCATGGGGCTACAAGGAGTGGAATGCAACTTGGCAACTGAACAACAATAACAAACAACAAACTAGGTTTACCCATAACTCTGTGATTGCTTTATTTACTTCAAATAATAGTGCCTGACACCTATTACAAAGAACTCTGGTCATAATAACTAACTACATGTATGGCAGAACTCACTCATATAGAGAGAATCAAAACTCCTTGTTTAATAAGTGGTCATATGAAATCTTTACAAAAGATCATGAGGACTGAGATGGAGGCTTAAATCAAATGAATTTTTAAATCACTGCACAAATATTACATAAGTTTACTTGAGCTTAATGTGAAAATGCTTAATAATGTAAGTAGCAAGTTACTTTGCAAAAATATTCCCTTAAACATCAATATCAGAGGTTCAGAGAATTTTTAATAGGTGGTTTTATTAGAACACTTATTGGTTAAAAACACATTTTAACCAACATTAAGATTAATATTTTCAAGAAAATGTTACCTTCTTCAAGCTTTTTTTTCAGTTCTTCTATTTCCTTCTGAAACTGACGAAGCAAAGCATCCTTTGGATCTTCATTAATTCTAGCTTTATTTTTAATATTCTTAGCACGATTAGCATACCGCAATGTACTGATGGTTTCATCATAATTGTAATCTGCTGGCCCAATATTTGCACACTGTTGAATTAGGAACACAAAACATTTTGCTGTACACATGATACAGTTAAAAAACTTTATTTTTATAAGTAAATAATATTTATAATATTATTTTTATTATTACATTTTAATTTTTAAAATTTATTTATATTTTGGCCATGCTGCATGGCATGCATGATCTTAGTTCCCTGACCAGAGATGGAAACCGCAGCATCCCTTGCAATGGAAGCACGAAGTCTTAATCACTCACTGGACTACCAGGGAAGTTCCAACACACTTAAAATTAATACTACCATTATGAATATATCAAAGAATTCTTGAACATATTTCCACTCTGGCTGTGAAAAAGAGGGCATCACCCCATGGGCTTCCAAAAAATCCAATTATGGGCTAGCACACATGGTGTGCTGAAAAAATAACCACAAATTTTAAATAGTAAAATAACCGATAGTTTTTAAAATGTTATGAATATCAATTGCTGGCATAAATCAGAATCTTAAAATTTTCCTAATGGTAACTAACCACCAATTAAGTCTTACCATCATGGTTTTTGAATTTCCTCCTAAGGAATCCTGAAGAAGACGAGTCAATTTAGAGTTACGATAAGGCACATGAGTGCTTTTTCCATCAACCAAGGCAGAAATAACATTACCAAGGGTGGAAAGCGAAAGATTGATTTTTGTAGCTTCTTTCAGGCGCTGTCCAGTAGCTCCAGTTTTTGCTTGTCTTTCTGAACCCTAGCAATAAACAGAGACAGAAGTGAAGCTAAAACAAAAAAATACAGAATATTCCTCCCAAAGTTAAAAAAAAGTATTTTAACAGTTAAAACTCTAATATGATATCTGGAATTCACTTCAAAATAATACTGGAAGAGAAGTGGCTGAGGGTAGAGAAGAAATAGAACTGGACATGAACTGATAACTATTAAAGTTAGGTGATGAGTACATGGAAAATTATACTATTCTTTGTATAGGTTAGAAACAGTTCATAATTAATAGTAAGTTAAACACACATATAAAACTTATATATATATATATAAAATCACTCCTAATAACTTTTGAGTTATTACTCATTTATAAAATAAAAAGAAACTACCAGAGTTATTCTTAACTAGCATCCTCTTACTTACAGCAAGATCTACAAGATGAAGCTTCCCCATCCTGACATGCATGTTACCATCAACACCTTTCTCACTGCATTCTATAGTAATTGTAAAGATGGCATGGGAACGGGAACTATGTTCATTCATATTAGTTGCACCAACAGAGCGATTCTTGTGGCCCAGTGTCATAATTCTATCCATATCATCAGCATTATTGACCACATAAGCTGACAAATCCTTGATATAAACTCCCACATCAGGTCTTTCTTTAACCTCTAACCTCTGTGTCTGATCCTTGCCCAAAAGGTCACGAACTTCTTCATTATATATTTCCAAATAAGATATTCTATAGTAATTGTAAAGATGGCATGGGAACGGGAACTATGTTCATTCATATTAGTTGCACCAACAGAACCTTGAATAAAAGAAGGAAACTCTTTAAAACTATTAACAACAGGGAATGCCTCTAAAAATAATATCCAAAATACTAAATTTCATCACAGCCAAAAGCCAGAGAACATGGTTAAAACACAAAAGCTTAGGTGTATTTAGCTATGAAATTTCTGACATTTATGTTGGTAACAAAAAAACTAGTTTTTTCACATTAAAGAGGTACTTTTAGGACAAAATAATTTCATGTATTACTGGCTTAAAAAATTAACTGACTTTAAAATATATGTTAAATAGTTCAAAAAATAAACTTCTGTTTCAGCTGTCTCTAAAAGTTACATTCTGGGAAACAATCACAGGAATACTTTCATATATACATTAGATGATAACAAAAATCGTCAGGGTAAAACCGTTTGCAACAGCAAGACATCAAAAACAATCAATAGGGCAGCAGTTAATCAATTATGTTAATAGAATAGTCACACTATGTATGACGAAGCAGTCTCTTAAAAAAAATAAGGTAGATCTTAATGACATGGAAAGATACCCAAAACATATGAACTAGAGAGAAAAAAGTTAGGAGTATGGAGTATAATCTCATTTCTGTAAAAAGCATCCATTCAAAATATGGTAAGAATCTGAGTGTGTATAAATGTTTTACATGAATATATTGTGCAAACAAAAAGATGCTTTCCATATGACCCAGCAATCCCACTGCTGGGCATACACACCAAGGAAACCAGAATTGAAAGAGACACATGTACCCCAATGTTCATCGCAGCACTGTTTATAATAGCCAGGACATGGAAGCAACCTAGATGTCCATCAGCAGATGAATGGATAAGAAAGCTGTGGTACATATACACAATGGGATACTACTCAGCCATTAAAAAGAATACATTTGAATCAGTTCCAATGAGGTGGATGAAACTGGAGCCTATTATACAGAATGAGGTAAGCCAGAAAGAAAAACACCAATACAGTATACTAACGCATATATATGGCATTTAGAAAGATGGTAACAATAACCCTGTATGCAAGACAGCAAAAGAGACAGATGTATAGAACAGTCTTCTGGACTCTGTGGGAGAGGGCAAGGGTGGGATGATATGGAAGAATGGCACTGAAACATGTAAAATATCATATGTGAAACAAACCGCTAGTCAAGGCTCAATGCATGATACAGGGTGCTTCAGGACTGGTGCACTGGGACGACCCAGAGGGATGGGATGGGGAGGGAGGAGGGAGGGGGGTTCAGGATGGGGAACACACGTACACCCATGGTGGATTCATGTCAATGTATGGCAAAAACCAATACAATATTGTAAAGTAAACTAAATAAATAAAAAAGATGTTTTGTTTTTCACAGTGGGCATGTATGGGTTTTTTCCTTAAATTCCAAAGTATTTTAAAAGCAATATGTTAATTTCATCCAACACCAAAATTATTTTCCTACTATACATTCATGTACAGGCCAGCTGTGATTTTAGAATTTGAACATTAAAAGGGTACTCTTTATCAGCAAATAGCTATATTAGAAGTCAGATAACTAGAATGTAAATTGCATAGATAAGGAAAAGTAAAGCTCAATGAAAGAACGTAAATGGAAATCAGTGAGGGAAAATGGAAGGATTTGTGACTCCTTGTACATAATCTTTTCCTATTTTCTTTCAAATCATGAATTTTTAAAAATCAAATTTATGAATTTTTCCACAAGATATAAAAAAACAAATAAATCTAACATCACTTCAAATCATCTAATCAGAAGAAACACACTATACATATTTCCACAGTGTCAGTTCAGTCCAGTCACTCAATCATGTCCGACTCTTTGCGACCCTATGGAATGCAGCACGCCAGGTTTCCCTGTCCATCACCAACTCCCAGAGCTTGCTCAAACTCATGTCCATCAAGCTGGTGATGCTGTCCAACCATCTCATCCTCTGCCGTCCCCTTCTCTTCCTGCCTTCAATCTTTCCAAGCATCAGGGTCTTTTCCAATGAATCAGTTCTTCACATCAGGTAGCCAAAGTACTGGAATTTCAGCTTCATCATCAGGCCTTCCAATGAACACTCAGGACTGATCTCCTTTAGGATGGACTGGTTGGATCTCCCTGCAGTCCAAGGGACCCTCAAGGTCTTCTCCAACACCACAGTTCAAAAGCATCAATTCTTCAGTGCTCAGCTTTTTTTACGGTCCAACTCCCACATCCATACATAGCTACTGGAAAAACCATAGCTTTGACTAAACGGACCTTTCTCGGCAAAGTAATGCTTTTTAATACACTGCCTAGGTTTGTCATAGCTTTTCTTCCAAGGAGCAAGCGTCTTTTAATTTCATGGCTGCAGTCCCCATCTGCAGTGATTCTGGAGCCCAAGAAATAAAGTCTGTCACTGTCTTCATTGTTTCCCATTTGCCATGAAGTGATGGGACTGGATGCCATGATTTTCATTTTTTTGAATGTTGAGTTTTAAGCTAATTTTTTCACTCTCCTTTTTCACTTTCATCAAGGGGCTCTTCAGCTCCTCTTCACTTTCTGCCATAAGGGTGGTGTCACTGCATCTAAGGTTATTTATATTTCTCCCACCAATCTTGATTCAAGCTTCTGCTTCATCCAGCCCGGCATTTCACACTGATGTCTGCATCAAAGTTAAGTAAGCACAGTGACAATATACAGCCTTGACGTACCCGTTCCCAATTTGGAACCAGTCTGTTGCTCCATGTCCTGTTCTAACTGTTGCTTCTTGACCTGCATACGGATTTCTCAGGAGGCAGGTAAGGTGGTCTGGTATTCCCATCTCTTGAAGAATTTTCCACAGTTTGTTGTGATCCACACTGTCAGAGGCTTTGGCATAGTCAATAAAGCAGAAATTTCTCTGGAACTCTCTTGCCTCCTCTATGATCCAACGGATGTTGGCAATTTGATCTCTGGTTCCTCTGCCTTTTCTAAATCCAGCTTGAACACCTGGAAATTCTCAGTTCATGTACTCTTGAAGCCTTGCTTGGAAAATTTTGAGCATTACTTTGCTAGCGTGTGAGCTGAGTACAACTGTGCAGTAGTCTGAACATTCTTTGGCATTGCCTTTCTTTGGGATTGGAATGAAAACTGACCTTTTCTAGTCCTGTGGTCACTGCTGAGCTTTTCAAAACTGTTGGCATACTGAGTGCAGCACTTTGACAGCATCAATATTTAGGATTTCAGGGTTCTACAGCATAGGTCTTATTTTATCTTTTTTTTTTTTTGTACTTAACATTATCTCTACATATATTTCCATGTTAAAAACAACTTAAAATTTTTACTAAAATTGATTTTGTTACTGTCTTGCTAAGAGATAACTGGAATTGCTTCCTAGTTATATTTTATAAAGGAAACTATTATGAGCATCTTTGAGCAGATACCTTTTTTCTCTTTAGAATTATATCCATGGGATGTATTTTTTAAACTGGAACTACCTTATGAAAGGACAGAAATAGTTTTATAGCTATGTGATTATCCAATCAAACTATAGCAGTGTTTTAATTTGGAGAGGAAGTCTAATTTGAAAAAGTCATATTTAATATTTTAATACCTATTATTTTTGCAATATAAGTAAAGCATGCTACTTATGATTATGATTTTTCTCTTTCCAGTTATGAAAACAAAGCAATGTGACAGACATTGTATCAAAAGTGACCTACATTAAATTTTACAGTGCCTGGGAGAGAACAGCTTGCAGCAATTGAGTAGATTCAATACCCAACCTAATGATACATCACATAATGGAAATAAAACTAAACACTTCCATTGCTGTAATTTTTGTCAAAATGTTTAGTTTAGAATATAAAATGAAATGTTTTTGTTTTTCAAGATGATACAGAAAAACTGATCCCAATCCTCCTCCCCACCACCCTCTCTCCTCCTCCATGGCAATCACTAGTCTGTTCTCTGTATCTATGAGTCTGTTTCTGTTTTCATAGATATGTCCATTTGTGCTGTATTTTAGATCCCACATATAAGCCATATTACATGGTGTTTGTCTTTCTAACTTACTTCACTTACTATGAAAATCTCTAGGTCCATCCATATTGCTACAAATGGCACTATTTCATTCTTTTTTGTGTCTGAGTAACTGAGTTTCCCAGATGGCACTAGTGGTAAAGAACCCACCTGCCAATGCAGGAGATATAAGAGACACAGGTTCAATCCCTGGGTCAGGAAGATCCCCTGGAGAAGGACACACAAACCACTCCAATATTCCTGACTAGAGAATCCCATGGACAGAGGAGCCTGGCAGGCTATGGTCCATGGGGTTGCAATCAGACATGACAGAAACAATTTAGCATGCACATACGCAATATCACATTATATGCATATAGATATATATATAGATTCATATTAATATGTACATACTTTATGTATTAATATGTGTACATGTGTATGTTAATATATACATACATATATTACTTTATATACCACATAAATATATATATATTAGTATATACACACATATATTAATTTACAAACACACACACCCCACATACTTTTTATCCATTTATCTGTCAATGGATATTTAAGTTGTTTCCAAGTCTTGGATATTGTGACTATTAATGCCATGAATACTAGGTTGCATGTATCTTTTTTTTTTTAAGTTGCTCAATATATATTTTTTTAATTGAAGGATAATTGCTTTACAGAATTTTGTTGTTTTCTGTCAACCTCAACATGAATGACTCTCCCCTCCCTTTTGAACCTCCCTCCCATCTTCCTCCCCATCCCACCCCTCTAGATTGATACAGAGCCCCTGTGTGAGCTTCCTGAGACCATACAGCAAATTTCTGTTGGCTATATTTTACATATGGTAGTGTAAGTTTCCATGTTACTCTTTCCATATATCTCACCCTCTCCTCCCCTCTCCCCATGTCCATAAGTCTGTTCTCTGTTTCTCTACTGCTGCCCTATAAATAAATTCTTCAGTACCATTTTTCTAGATTCCTTACATGTGCATTAGAATGCGATATTTATCTTTCTCTTTCTGGCTCACTTCACTCTGTATAATAGGTTATAGGCTCACCCACATCATCAGAACTGACTCAGATGCGTTTTTATGGCTGAGTAATATTCCATTGTGTATATGTACCACAACTTCTTTATCCATTCATCTGTCAATGGACATATAGGTTACTTCCATGTTCTAACTATTGTAAATAGTGCTGCAATGAACAATGGGATACATGTGCCTTTTTCAACCCTGGTTTCCTCAGGGTATATGCCTAGGAGTGGGATTGCTGGGTCATATGGTGGTTTTATTCCCAGTTTTTTAAGTAATCGCCATACCATCTTCTATAGGGGCTGTATCAATTTATACTCCTACCAACAGTGCAAGAGCGTTCCCTTTTCTGCACACCCTCTCCAGAGTTTACTGTTTGTAGATTTTTTGATGACAACCATTCTGACTGGTGAGAGGTGATATCTCATTGTGGTTTTGATCTGCATTTCTCTAATAATGAGCGATGTTTAGCATCTTTTCATGTGTTTGTTAGCCTTCTTTATGTCTTCTTTGGAGAAATGGCTGTTTAGGTGTTTTGCCCACTTTTTGATTGGGTTGTTTGAGTTTCTAGCATTGAGTTGTATGAGCTGCTTGTATATTTTGGAAATTAATCCTTTGTCAGTTGTTTCACGTGCTATTATTTTCTCCCATTCTGAGGGTTGTCTTTTCACCTTGCTTATACTTTCCTTTGCTGTGAAAAGCTTTTAAGTTTAATCAGGCCCCACTTATTTACTTTTGTTTTTATTTCCCTTACTCTAGGAGGTGGGTCATAAAGGATCTTGCTTTATGTCATTGAGTGTTCTGCCTATGTTTTCCTCTAAGAGTTTTATAGTTTCTGGCCTTACATTTAGGTCTTTAATCCATTTTGAGTTTATCGTTGTGTATGGTGTTAGGAAGTGTTCTAATTTCATTCTTTGACATGCAGCTGTCCAGTTTTCCCAGCACGATTTATCAAAGAGGCTGTCTTTGTCCCACTGTATATTCTTGCCTCCTTTGTCAAAAATAAGGTACCCATAGGTGCATGGGTTTATTTCTGGGCTATCTTGTTCCATTGGTCTGTATTTCTGTTTTTGTGCCAGTACTGTCTTGATGACTGCAGCTTTGTAGCATAATCTGAAGTCAGGAAGGTTGATTCCTCCAGCTCCATTCTTCTTTCTCAAGACTGCTTTGCCTATTTGGGGTCTTATGTGTTTCCATATGAATTGTGAAATTTTTTGTTCTAGTTCTGTGAAAAATGCCGTTGGTAATTTGAGAGGGATTGCACTGAATCTGTAATTGCATTTGGCAGCATAGTCATTTTCACAATATTGATTCTTCCTACCCAGGAACATGGAATATCTCTCCATGTTTATGTTGTCTTTGGTTTTTTCATCAGTGTCTTTTAATTTTCTGTATAAAGTTCTTCTGTCTCCTTAGGAAAGTTTATTCCTACATATTTAATACTTTTTGTTGCAATAGTGAATGGGATTGATTCCTTAATTTCTCTGATTTTTCATTGGTAGTATATAGAAACGTAAGTTATTTCTGTGTATTGATGTTGTATCTTGCAACTTTGCGAAATTCACTCGTGAGCTCTAGTAATTTTCTGATACTTTCTTTAGGGTTTTCTATGTACAGTATCATGTCATCTGCACACAGTGAGAGTTTTACTTCTTTTCCAATCTGGATTCCTTTTATTTATTTTTTTCCTTCTCTGATTGCTATAGTTAGGACTTCCAGAACTATGTTGAGTAATAGCAGTGAAAGTGGACACCTTTGTCTTGTTCCTGATCTTCGGGGGAATGCTTTCAGTATTTCACCATTGAGAATACTGTTTGCTGTAGGTTTCTCATATATGCCCTTTACTATGTTAAGGTTCAATCCCTCAGTCATGTCCGACTCCTTGCGACCCCATGAATCGCAGCACGCCAGGCCTACCTGTCCATCACCAACTCCCGGATTTCACTCAGACTCATGTCCATCGAGTCAGTGATGCCATCCAGCCATCTCATCCTCTGTCGTCCCCTTCTCCTCCTGCCCCCAATCCCTCCCAGCATCAGTCTTTTCCAATGAGTCAACTCTTCGCATGAGGTGGCCAAAGGACTGGAGTTTCAGCTTTAGCATCATTCCTTCCAAAGAACGTCCAGGGGTGATCTCCTTCACAATGGACTGGTTGGATCTCCTTGCAGTCCAAGGGACTCTCAAGAGTCTTCTCCAACACCACAGTTCAAAAGCATCAATTCTTCAGCACTCAGCCTTCTTCACAGTCCAACTCTCACATCCATATGACTACTGGAAAAACCATAGCCTTGACTAGACGGACCTTAGTTGGCAAAGTAATATCTCTGCTTTTGAATATGCTATCTAGGTTGGTCATAACTTTTCTTCCAAGGAGTAAGCATCTTCTAATTTCATGGCTGCAGTCACTATCTGCAGTGATTTTGGAGCCCCCCCAAATAAAGTCTGACACTGTTTCCACTGTTTCCCCATCTATTTCCCATGAAGTGATGGGACCAGATGCCATGATCTTCGTTTTCTGAATGTTGAGCTTTAAGCCAACTTTTTAACTCTCCTCTTTCACTTTCATCAAGAGGCTTTTGAGTTCCTCTTCACTTTCTTCCATAAGGATGGTGTCATCTGCATATCTGAGGTTATTGATATTTCTCCCTGCAATCTTGATTCCAGCTTGTGTTTCTTCTAGCCCAGCGTTTCTCATGATATACTCTGCACAGAAGTTAAATAAGCAGGGTGACAATATACAGTCCTGACGTACTCCTTTTCCTCCTTGGAACCTATCTTTGGCTGCAAAGAATATAATCAATCTGATTTCAGTGTTGACCATCTGGTGATGTCCATGTGTAGAGTCTTCTCTTGCATTGTTGGAAGAGGGTGTTTGCTATGACCAGTGCATTTTCTTGGCAAAACTCTGTTAGTCTTTGTCCTGCTTCATTCTGCATTCCAAGGCCAAATTTGCCTGTTACTCCAGGTGTTTCTTGACTTCCTACTTTTGGATTCCAGTGCCCTATAATGAAAAGGACATCTTTTTTGGGTGTTTGTTCTAAAAGGTCTTGCAGGTCTTCACAGAACCGTTCAACTTCAGTTTCTTCAGCGTTACTGGTTGGGGCATAGATTTGGATTACCGTGATATAGAATGGTTTCCCTTGGAAATGAACAGAGATCATTCTGTCGTTTTTGAGATTGCATCCAAGTACTGCATTTCGGACTCTTTTGTTGACTATGATGGCTACTCCATTTCTTCTGAGGGATTCTTGCCTGCAGTAGTAGATATAATGGTCATCTGAGTTAAATTCACCCATTCCAGTCCATTTTAGTTTGCTGATTCCTAGAATGTCGACGTTCACCCTTGCCATCTCTTGTTTGACCACTTCCAGTTTGCCTTGATTCATGGACCTGACATTCCAGGTTCTTATGCAATATTGCTCTTTACAGCATTGGACCTTGCTTCTATCACCAGTCACATCCACAGCTGGGTATTGTTTTTGGTTTGGCTCCATCCCTTCATTCTTTCTGGAGTTATATCTCCACTGATCTCCAGTAGCATATTGGGCACCTACTGACCTGGGGAGTTCCTCTTTCAGTATCCTATCATTTTGCCTTTTCATACTGTTCATGGGGTTCTCAAGGCAAGAATACTGAACTGGTTTGCCATTCCCTTGTCCAGTGGACCACATTCTGTCAGACCTCTCCACCATGACCCGCCCGTCTTGGGTTGCCCCGCGGAAATGGCTTAGTTTCATTGAGTTAGAGGTTCCTTCTATGCCCATTTCTGGAAGAGATTTAATCAAAAATGGGTGGTGAATTTTGTCAAAGGCTTTTTCTGCATCTATTGAGATTATAATATGGTTTTTATCTTTCAATTTGTTAATATGGTATATAACATTGATTGATTTGCATATAACAAAGAATCCTTGGATTCCTGGAATAAACCCAACTTGATCATACTGTATGAGCTTTCTGATGTGTTGCTGAATTCTGTTTGCTAAAATTCTGTTGAGGATTTTTGCATCTATGTTCATCAGTGATATTGGCCTATAGCTTTCTTTTTTGGTGTTGTCTTTGTCTGGTTTTGGTATCAGGGTGATGGTGGCCTTGTAGAATGAGTCTGAAGTGTTCCTTCCTCTGCAATTTCTTCAAAGAGTTTTAGAAGGATGGGCATTAGCTCTTCTCTAAATGTTTGATAGAATTCTCCTGTGAAGCCGTCTGGTCCTGGGCTTTTGTTTTTTGGAAGATTTTTGATCACAGCTTCAATTTCAGTGCTTTATAATTGGGTTGTTCATAATTTCTATTTCTTCCTGGTTCAATCTTGGAAGACTGAACTCTTCTAAGAACCTGTCCCTTTCTTACAGGTTATCCATTTCATTGTCATATAATTGTTCATAATAGTCTCTTATAATCCTTTGTATTTCTGCATTGTCTGTTGTAACCTCTCCTTTTTCATTTCTAATTTTGTTGATTTGATTCTTCTCTTTTTCTTGATGAGTCTGGCTAAAGGTTTGTCAGTTTTATCTTCTCAAAGAACCAGCTTCTATCTAATTTTATTAATCTTTACTATTGTGTCTTTCATTTCTATTTCATTTATTTCTGCTCAGATCTTTATGACTTCCTTCTACTAATTTTGGGGGAGTTTTTGTTCTTTTTCCAGTTGTTTTAGGGGTAAAGTTAGGTTGTCTAGTCTATGTTTTTGTTTCTTGAAGTAGGATTGTATTGCTATAAACTTCCCTCTTAGGACTGCTTTTGCTGCATCCCACAGGTTTTGAGTTGTCATGTTTTCATTGTCATTTGTTTCTAGAAATTTTTTGGTTTCCCTTTTGATTTCTTCAGTAACTTGTTGGTTATTTAGAAATGTGTTATCTCCATGTGTTTGTGTTTCTTACAGTTTTTTTCTTGTAATTGATATCTAGTCTCGTAGCATTGTGGTTGGAGAAGATGTTTAATATGATTTCAATTTTCTTAAATTTACTGAGGTTTGATTTGTGACCCAAGATGTGGACTATCCTGGAGAATATTCCATGTGCTCTTGAGAAGGTGTATTCTTCTCCATTTGGATGGAATGTCCTGAAGATATCTATGAGATCCATCTCATCTAATGCATCATTTAAGACTTTTGTTTCCTTATTAATTTTCTGTTTTGATGATCTGTCCATTGGTGTGAGTAGGGTGTTCAAGTCTCCTACTATTATTGTGTTACAGTCAATTTCTCTTTTTAGGTCTGTTAGTGTGTCTTATGTCTTATGTATTGAGGTGCTCCTATGTTGGGTGCATAGATATTTACAATTGCTATGTTTTCCTCTTGGATTGATCCCTTTATGTCCTTCCTTATCTCTTGTAATCTTCTTTAAGGTGTATTTTGTCTGATAAAAGGACTGCTACTCCAGCTTTCTTTTGCTTCCCCTTTGCATGGAATATATTTTTCCATCCTCTCACTTTCAGTCTTTATGTGTCTTTAGGTTTGAAGTGGGTTTCTTGTAGACAACATATATATGGGTCTTATTTTATTTATCCATTCAGCCAGTCTGTGTCCTTTGGTTGGAGCACTTAATCCATTTACATTTAAAGTAATTATTGATATATACGTCCCTATTGCCATTTTCTTAATTGTTTAGGATTGATTCTGTAGATCTTTTTTCTTTCCTGTATTTCTTGACTGTATAAGTCCATTTAACATTTGTTGTAAAGCTGGTTTGGTGGTATCGAATTCTCTTAACTTTTGCTTGTCTGAAAAGCTTTTGATTTCTCCATCCATTCTGAATGGGATCCTTGCCGGGAACAGTAATCTTGGTTGTAGATTTTTCCCTTTCAGTACTTTAAATATATCCTGCCATTCCCTTCTGGGCTGCAGAGTGAGTTTCTGCTGGAAGATCAGCTGTTACGCATATGGGGTTTCCCTTGTATGTCACATGTTGCTTCTCCCTTGCTGCTTATAATATTCTTTGTGTTTAGTCTTTGTTAGTTTGATTGGTATGTGTCTTGGGGTGTTTCTCCTTGGGTTTATCCTGTACAGGATTCTCTGTGCCTCTTGTACTTGATTGGCTATTTCCTTTTCCATGTTGGGGAAATTTTCAGCTAAAATCTCTTCAAAAATTTTTTCATATCCTTTCTTTTGCTCTTCTTCTGGGACCCCTATAATTCAAATGTTGGTGCATATGATATTGTCCCAGAGGTCTCTGAGACTATCTACAGTTCTTTTCATTCTTTTTACTTTATTCTGCTCTTCAGAAGTTATTTCTACCATTTTATCTTCCAGGTCACTGATTTGTTCTTCTGTTTCAGATATTCAGCTATTGATTCCTTTTAGAGTATTTTTAATTTCAGTAATTGTGTTGTTTGTCTCTGCATGTTTATTCTTTAACTCTTCTAGGTCTTTGTTAACTGTTTCTAGCATTTTCTCCATTTTCTTTCAAGGTTTTTGATTAACTTTACTATCATTATTCTGAATTCTTTTTCTGGTAGTTTGTTTCCTCTCCATTTATTTGGACTTCTGTGTTTCTAGTTTGTTCCTTCATTTGTGTAGTATTTCTCTGCCTTTTCATTTTTTTTTTAAACTTATTGTGTTTGAGGTCTCCTTTTCCCAGGCTTCAAGGTTGAATTCTTTCTTCCTTTTGGTTTCTGCCCTCCTAAGGTTGGTCCAGTGGTTTGTGTAAGTTGTGTATAGGGTGAAATTTGTTCTGAGTTTTTTTTTGTTCTTCCTCTGATTGGCAAGGCTGAAGTGAAGTCGCTCAGCTATGTCCAACTCTTTGCAACCCCATGGACTGTAGCCTATCAGGCTCCTCTGTCCATGGGATTTTCCAGGCAAGAGTGCTGGAGTGGACTGCCATTTTCTTCTCCAGGGGATCTTCCCATTCCAGGAATCGAACGTGGGTCTCCTGCACTGCAGGCTGAGTGAGGTGGTAATCCTGTCTACTGATGATTGGGTTTGTATTTTTGGTTTGTTGTTTAAATGAGGGTTCCTGCACAGGGTGCTACTGGTGGTTGGGTGATGCCGGGTCTTGTATTCCAGTGGTTTCCTTTCTGTGAGTTCTCACTATTTGATACCCCCAAGGGTTAGTTCTCTGGTAGTCTAGGGTCTTGGTCTCCCACTCCAAAGGCTCAGGGCTTGATTTGTGATCAGGAACAAAAGATTCCACAAGTGGTTTGTTATGGCATTAAGTGAGATTAAAACAAATATCCAAAAATGAGAAACCAAAGATGAGCCCCAGACAAATGGCAGTTACAAAATCAGGCAAATAATAATTATAATAATGGAGTATACACATATACATATACACCCACGAGCAAAGTCAAAACAGTCCAACAAAAATCAAGTACAATAGACTGACTCAGCAAACAAAAGAAATCAAAAATTATATTTACCAGTCAGGAACAAACTAACTAAAGCACAAACTGGAAAACAAAACTAAGGCAAGGTGGCAAGTGGGGAATAAAGCAATGAAAAGAAAACTAACAAATATGTTGAGAGGAAAGGAAAGAAAGGAAGACTAGATATGCAAAGTTAAACAGAGGCAGATGAAGAAGATTTACATACCTTAAAGATTAACTGCAAGGGGAAAAGAACAGTAGGAAAGGCAAACAAAGGAATAAATGCAGAAAAAACATAATAGGTTTTAAAAAATTAAAAATTAAAATTATAAAAAAAGAGAACAAAAAACAGAAGGAAAAAAAAAGGAAAACGCCACAGAACTGCAAAAGCCCAACACAGATGCAGAGGTTTATAACAACAATAAAAACGTGATTGAATATACACATCTACATACATACCCATAAGCAAAATCAAAACAGTACAACAAAAATAAAGTACAATAGACTGACCCAGGGAACAAAGGGAACCAAAAATTATGTCTCAGTTCAGCTTAGTCGCTCAGTCATGTCCAACTCTTTGCGACCCCATGGACCACAACATGCCAGGCCTCTCTGTCCATCACCAACTCCCAGAGTCCACCCAACCCATGTCCATCGAGTTGGTGATGCCATCCAGCCATCTCATCCTCTGTCGTCCCCTTCTCCTCCTGCCCGCAATCCCTCCCAGCATCAGAGTCTTTTCCAGTGAGTCAACTCTTCTCATGAGGTGGCCAAAGTATTGCAGTTTCAGCTTCATCATCAGTCCTTCCAATGAACACCCAGGACTGATCTCCTTGCAGTCCAAGGGACTCTCAAGAGTCTTCTCCAACACCACAGAACAAAACTAACTAAAGCACAAACTGAAAAACAAAACTAAGGCAAGATGCCAATTGGGGTATAAAGCAATGAAAATAAAACTAACAAATATGTTGAGAGGAAAGGAAAGAAAGAAAAGAGAAAGAATAGAAATGCAAAGTTAAATAGAAGTAGATAAAGATTTATATATATTAAAGATTAGCAAGGGGAAAAGAACAGTGGGAAAAGCAAACATGGGAATAAATGTAGAAAAATAATAATAGATTTTCAAAATCAAAATAAAGAGAAAAGGAAAAAAAAAGGAAAACTCCCCAGAACTGCAAAAGCCCAACATAGAGGCAGAGATTTACAACAATAAAAAAAATGTGACTGAGGGAAAAAAAAAAAAGAAAAAAAGCTCAAAAGCTTAATTAGATTTCATAGTGCCAATAAAATCGACAACTACAATGGGACGGGGAGGAAAAAAAAGGAAAAATATCCAAAAGAATATACAGAACAAGTTAAAACATAAGAATAAAAGATGTTTTTCTTGAGTCACTGCTGTCAGAGTCCGTTCCCTCACTGGGAGTCACAGTCCACCTCACCTCCCTAGGATGCCCTCTAACACTGTGCTGGTCTCTGGACCTGCTGTGGGGGCAGCTCAGATCCTAATCTGGTCCTACTCCTACTCCTCACAGCCATCAGAACTAGTGCGTTTTCTTTTATGGGAGCTCTCAATGACCCTTTATATATTCCACAGACACAGAGTCTGCCTAGTTGATCATGTGGATTTAATCTGCAGCTTGTACAGCTGGTGGGAGGGTTCTGGGTCTTCTTCCTTAGTTACACTGCCCCTGGGTTTCAACTGTAGTTTTATTTCCACCTCTGCACGTGGTTGCCCTGGAGGACGTGGGTCTGCCCCAGTGAGGACAAGGTGTGGAGGTGGTGCAGTTGCTTGGGTCGCAGGGGTTCTGGAAGCACCGGGTACTCAGGGGAGTCAGTGGCCAGGGCAGCAGGAAATATAGTGCTCTAGAACCATGAACTTCCAGATGTTCAAGCTGGTTTTAGAAAAGGCAGAGGAACCAGAGATCAAATTGCCAACATCCGCTGGATCATGGAAAAAGAGACTCCCAGAAAAACATCTATTTCTGCTTTATTGACTATGCCAAAGCCTTTGACTGTGTGGATCACAATAAACTGTGGAAAATTCTGAGAGAGATGGGAATACCAGACCACCTGACCTGCCTCTTGAGAAACCTATATGCAGGTCAGGAAGCAACAGTTAGAACTGGACATGGAACAACAGACTGGTTCCAAATAGGAAAAGGAGTACGTCAGGGCTGTATATTGTCACCCTGCTTATTTAACTTCTGTGCAGAGTACATCATGAGAAACGCTGGGCTGGAAGAAACACAAGCTGGAATCAAGATTGCAGGGAGAAATATCAATAACCTCAGATATGCAGATGACACCACCCTTATGGCAGAAAGTGAAGAGGAACTAAAAAACCTATTGATGAAAGTGAAAGAGGAGAGTGAAAAAGTTGGCTTAAAGCTCAACATTCAGAAAACGAAGATCATCGCATCCAGTCCCATCACTTCATGGGAAATAGATGGGGAAACAGTGGAAACAGTGTCAGACTTTATTTGGGGGGGCTCCAAAATCACTGCAGATGATGACTGCAGCCATGAAATTAAAAGAAGCTTACTCCTTGGAAGAAAAGTTATGACCAAACTAGATAGCATATTGAAAAGCAGAGACATTACTTTGCCAACAAAGGTCCATCTAGTCAAGGCTATGGTTTTTCCAGTAGTCATGTATGGATGTGAGAGTTGGACTGTGAAGAAAGGTGAGGGCCGAAGAATTGATGCTTTTGAACTGTGGTGTTGAAGAAAACTCCTGAGAGTCCCTTGGACTGCAAGGAGATCCAACCAGTCCATTCTAAAGGAGATCAGCCCTGGGTGTTCTTTGGAAGGAATGATGCTAAAGCTGAAACTCCAGTACTTTGGCCACCTCATGCGAAGAGTTGACTCACTGGAAAAGACTCTGATGCTGGGAGAGATTGGGGGTGGAGATCCAACCAGTCCATTCTAAAGGAGATCAGCCCTGGGTGTTCTTTGGAAGGAATGATGCTAAAGCTGAAACTCCAGTACTTTGGCCACCTCATGCAAAGAGTTGACTCACTGGAAAAGACTCTGATGCTGGGAGAGATTGGGGGCAGGAGGAGAAGGGGACGACAGAGGATAAGATGGCTGGATGGCATCACCGACTCGATGGACATGAGTTTGAGTGAACTCCAGGAGTTGGTGATGGACAGGGAGGCCTGGCGTGCTGTGATTCATGAGGTCGCAAAGAGTCGGACATGACTGAGTGACTGAACTGAACTGAGAAGGGTATGACAATACTCTTTGGTCAATACCCTAGTATTGGCCAATACGCTCCGGTATTCTTGCCTGGAGAAGCCCCCTCACTGCCAGAGAAGCCTGGTAGGCCACAGTCTACAGGGTCGCAAAGAGTCAGACACTACGTAAGCGACCCTGCATGCATAGGCACAAGATTTTTTGCCTGTGGCAGCTTTGCCCCAGTGAGAATTGAGCGTGAAGGTGGCGCAGCTGCTTGGCTCGCGGCGACCCTTGCCGCACCAAGTGTGCAGGGACAGGGACTGCCTCTGCCGCAGGAGTTATGGCCCTATCAGAGTCTTTTTTCTAGCCTCTTGTAGCTGGCGATCAGAAGGCTTCCTTGGCCAGTCTCTCTCGGTACAATGAGGCACTGAGAGGCTTGCCTGGGGTCCTTTCCTGTTGTTCAGAGCATCAGGCACATAAAAGAGCCCCCCTGGCTGGGGTCCTACTCTGTAGTTCTGTGCATCAGGCGTTTGATGGGCCAGCCTCTCTACTGTTCAGCTGCACATGCTGGCATGTGGGGGGAGAGAGGCTATGGTAATGGCTTCACCCCCTACGTGTGACTCAGCAATATGACCTTGCTTCCATAGCTGCCCCGCTTTCCTCCACAGGCGTTTCCCACCATAATCTCCTCCCTCACATCCCCTCCATCTCTCCGCAGTCTACAGCAGCCGTGGGGGATTGCTCCACAATCCCTAAACTCCAGCCCCCAGCCACTGCGCCACCTGGGGTAAGTATGGCTGCAGCAAGGACTGATTCTCATTCCATTTAGGCTGCCACAGATCAGCTGTTTCACTCTCAGCCTTAAATGTTTCTCCTCTGACTCAGACAATTGCCCCAATGTGGGGACCGGACCTCTGCTTCAGCTCCCCCACCTGCCGAAGGCAGGTCCGGTCCTACTAACAGTCCTGTTTTTCCCCCTAGTTCCTTCCTCCTCCTGAGTTTTGTGTGAGTCAATACATCCTTTTCTGCCGGTCAGGTACTCCTGTCCACTCTCAGCTGGTGTTCCGCACACACTTCTGTCTGAAGGTGTATTCCTGGAGAGAGATGTACTCCACATATACCTACTCCTCCACCATCTTGTTCTCTGCATGTATCTTTCAAATTATACTTTTGTCTGGATATATTCCCAGGAGTGGGGCTGCTCAACTATATGGCCAACTCTAGTCTTCTAAGGAACCTCCATACTTTTTTCCATAGTGGCTGCACCAAATTTACACTGTCACCAATAGTGCAGGATTCCCTTCCCCCCTCCCACTCCACCCTAAGTATTTAATTTTTGAGCTCAATCTACTTATTAAGATTATTTTCCTTCCTGCTATCTTAGGTGTTCAAATCTCTTCACATTCCTTTCATTTCTCCCATTAGAATTTTTTTCATTTTCCTTGGACAAATCTCACACATCAAGTTAAATTAATTTTTAAGTAGTTAATGGAAGGTTTTGGTCACTATTATGAATAAATTATGTTAAATTTTTTAATTAAATAAGCAATACATGAACATATTCCTAATACCAAAAAATCTAAAAATTCAAACATACATAAAGCAAAGAGAAAGCTCCCTTACAGCCCTTTCTTTCAATCTTATTTCCCTTCCACTAAATGTAACCACTATTAAATGTCTTTTCATTCGTACTTCACATACACACGTGAACACACACACACAACGCCTAAATATATAATAGTTTAATAATTTGGCTTTCTTAACACATACATAAATAGGATAATGCAGTACATACTTTGCTAGTTAGCTTTCTTTTTCACTTACATCTGTAAAGTCTTTCGAGTCTCTACATGTAGATTTAACTCAGTGTTGTTTTTTATAGCTTCATTATAGTCCATAGTATTTTTGCACCATAATTTATATAATCAATATTTTACTGATGATTAGATTGTATCAAACTTCTTGCTCTTACAAATAGTGCTGCAATAAGGTATTTTTTGTTCTCATCAAAAAATATCTTTCTAGAATATATTCAATATATCTAGAAATAGAAACAGTGGGTCAAAGGACTGCATTCTTAAAATTTCAACAGATACACTTATATTACCCTTCAAAAAGGCTGTATATTTCCATCACCACTGACCATTTCTTCAGAGTATCACCAACCTGGATATCCTTTCATCCAAACTGATGAGTAAAATATCTCCCATTATTGTTTTAATATACATTTCCTGATTACTTGTGAAGTTGAACGTCCTTTCATATACTTACTGCTGTGGATAGTTGTTCGGGGAACAACATATTCACATATATCTTTTGCTTGTTTTCCTATAAAAATTTTGGTCTTCTACTTTTCTATTATTTGGCTTATAAGAAGGCAATTGATTTTTTTTTAATTTTTGCTTCATTTCCCTGAGTTTGCTAGATTTTAGTCTAGTCACAAATTAAAAAAAAAAAATGTTTACCTGAGACTGGTTCAAGATGGTAGAGTAGGACGTGCACTCATCTTTTCCTGCGAGAGCACCAAAATTGCAACTAGCTGTTGAACAAACAACAGGAAGACACTGGAACACACCCACAAAAAGATACCCCCACATCCAAAGACAAAGGAGAAGCCTCAACGAGACGGTAGGAGGGGTGCAATCATGATAAAACCAAATCTCAAACCCACTGGGTGGGCAAACCACAAACTGGAGAATAGTAATACCTAGGCCCCCCATCATGCTTTCCAGCCTAGGGATCCAACAAAGGGACTGGGACTCCCTAGGGAATCTGTCTTTGAAGGCCAGCAGGATTTGATTACAGGACTCCCACAGGACTGTGGGGAAACAGAGACTCCACTCTTGGAGGGCACAAATAAAACCTTGTGTGCACCAGGACCCAGGGGAAAGAAACAGTGAGCCCACAGGAGACTGAGCCAGATCTACCTGTGAGTGTTTGAGGGTCTCCTGCAGAGGTGTCAGTTGGTGGTGGCCCCTCACAGGAACAAGGGCACCGACAGCAACAGTCTTGGGAGATGCGTCTCGGCCTAAGTCCTCTTGGAGGTAGCCAAGAGCCCTATCATAGAACCTACAGACCCCAGGACTCGGTTGCCTCAAGCCAGGCTAACAGGGAGGGAGTGCAGCCCCTCATCAGCAGACAACTGGATTAAAGTTTTACTGAGTATGCTCTGCCAACCAGAGCAAGACCCAGTGTTCTGCAAAACCAATCCCTACCACCTGGAAGCTTACACAAGCCCCTTATCCTCATCTACCAGAAGGCAGACAGAAAAAGCAGTAACTATAATCCTGTGTTCTCCAGAACTAATACCATAATCACAGAAAGCTAACCAGAATGAAAAGAAATAGGACTATGTCCCAGATAAAGGAACAAGATAAATGCCCAGAAAAACAACTAAATGAAGTGGAGATAGATAACCCTCTAGAAAAAGAACTCAGAATAATGACAGTGACAACAATTCAGGATCTCAGAAAAAGAATGGAGAAGATGCAAGAAATGTTTACCAAGAACTAAAGAACAAACAAACAGAGATGAATACACTACAAGGAATCAACAGCAGAATAACTAAGGCAGAAGAATGGATAAGTGACTCATAAGACAAAATGGTGTAAATCACTGCTGCAAAACAGAATATAGAAAAAAGAATGAAAAGAAATGAAGACAGTCTAAGAGACCCCTGGGACAACATTAAATGTACCAATTTTCGCACTGTAGGGATGCTAGAAGGAGAGAGAGAGAGAAAGGACCTGAGAAAATATCTGAAGAGATAACAACTATAAACTTCCCTAACATGGGAAAGGAAATAGTCAACCAAGTCCAGGATACAAAGGGAATCCCAGGACAAACCGAAGGAGGAACATAACCAAGGCACATAGTAATCAAACAGACAAAAATTAAAGACAAAACTAATAAGGGAAAAAAGACAACATACAAAGGAAATCCCATAACATTATCAGCTAATTTCTCAACAGAAACTCTACAAGCCAGAAAGGAATGGCACAACATATTTCAAGTAATAAAAGAGAAGAACCTTCAACGAAGAATATTCTACCCAGCAAGACTGTCATTCAGATTAGATGGAGAAATCAAAAGCTTACCAGACAAGCAAAACCTAAGAGAATGCAGCACCATGAGACCAGCTGTGCAGCAAATGTTAAGGGAACTTCTCTAGGCAGGAACACAAGAGAAGGAAAAGATCTACAAAAATAAACCTAAAACAATTAACAAGATGGTAATAGGATCATACATATCAATAATTACCTTAAATGTAAATGGATTAAATGCACCAACCAACATAGACTGGCTGGCTTGGTAGATACAAAAATAAGACCCATATTTATGTTGTCTATAAGAACCCACCTCAGATCTACGGATACATATAGACTGAAAGTCAGAGGATGGGAGGAAGTATTTCATGCAAACGTCAATCATAAGAAATCTGGAGCAGCAATACTCATATCAGAGAAAATAAACTTTAAAGCAAAGATGGTTATAAGAGACAAGGACACTACATAATGATCAAGGTTCAATCCAAGAAGATATAACAATGATAAATATATATGGACCCAACACAGGAGCACTTCAGTATGTAAGGCAAATACTAACAAACATAAAGGAAGAAAGACAGTTAACATAAAAACAGTGGGGTACTTTAATACTCCACTTCTATCAATGGACAGATCATCCAGACAGAAAATCAATAAGGAAACACAGGCTTCAAATGACACTATAGACAAGTTGGATTTAATCGATATTTAGAGATTATTCCATCCAAAAGCAGCAGACTATGCATTCTTCTCAAGTGCACACAGAACATTTTCCAGGACTGACCACATGCTGGGCCACAAGGCGAGCTTCAGTAAATTTAAGAAAATCAAAACCGTATTAAGCATCTTTTTGCATCACAATGCTGTAAGATTAGAAATAAACTACAAGGAAAAGACTCTAAGAAACACAAACATGTATTTTTAGCTAAATAATATTCTACTAAACAACCAATGGATCACTGAAAAAAATCAAAGAAGAAAAAAAATACTTAGAGACAAACGAAAATGAAAATACAATGGTCCAAAAAATAATGGGATGCAGCAAAAGCGGTTCTAAGAGGGAAGTTGACAGCAATACAATCCTACCTCAAGAAACAAGAAAATCTCAAATAAACAACCAAACTCTACACCTAAAACAACTAGAGAAAGAAGAACGAACAAAACCTAGAGTTAGTAGAAGGAAGGAAATCATAAAGATCAGAGAAGCAATAGAGACAAAGAAAACAATCATAAAAATTAATGAAACTAAAAGCTGACTCTCTGAAAAGATAAACAAAATGGATAAACTTTCAGCCAGATTCATCAAGGAAAAAAAGGGAGAGGACTCAAATCAGTAAAATTAGAAATGGGAAAGGAGAAGTTATAACTGACTCCACAGAAATACCAAGGATTTTAAGAGACTACTAGGAACAACTGTATGCCAAAAAAATGGACAACCTGGAAGAAATGGACAAATTCTTAGAAAGGTACAGTCTCCCCAGACTGAACCAGGAAGAAATAGAAAGTATGAACAGATCAAGCACTGAAACTGTGATTGAAAATCTCCCAATAAACAAAAGCTCAAGACCCAATGGCTTCACAGACAAATTTTATCAAACATTTAGAGAAGAGTTAATACCTATCCTTCTGAAACCGTTCCAAAAAGTTGCATAGGAAGGAAAACTTCCAAACTCATTTTATGAGGCCACCATCACCCTGATATCAAAACCAGACAAAGATACCACAAAAAAAGAAAATCACAGGCCAATACCACTGATGAACATAGATGTAAAAATCCTCAGCAAAATACTAGCAATTTATATCCAACAATACATTAAAAAGATCATACACCATGATCAAGTGGGATTCATCACAGGGATGCAAGGATTTTTCAACATCCACAAACCCATCACTGTGATATACCACTCAACAAACTGAAGAAAAACCACATGACCATCTCAGCAGATGCAGAAAAAGCTTTTGACAAAATTCAGCACATTTTTATAATAAAAACTCTCCAGAAAGTGGGCACAGAGGGTATATGCTGCTGCTGCTGCTAAGTCGCTTCAGTCGTGTCCGACTCTGTGCGACCCCACAGATGGCAGCCCACTGGGCTCCGCCATCCCTGGGATTCTCCAGGCAAGAACACTGGAGTGGGTTGCCATTTCCTTCTCCAATGCATGAAAGTGAAAAGTCAAAGTGAAGTCGCTCAGTCGTGTCTGACTCAGCGACCCCACGGACTGCAGCCTACCAGGCTCCTCCGTCCATGGGATTTTCCAGGCAAGAGTACTGGAGTGGGGTGCCATTGCCTTCTCCGCAGAGGTATATACCTCAACATAAAAAAAGACCATATATGACAAGCCAACAGCTAGCATCATACTCAATGGTGAAAAGCCGAAAGCATTCCCTCTAAGATAAGGAACAAAACAAGGATGTCCACTCCCACCACTTTTATTCAACATAGTTTTGGAAGTCCTAGCTACAGCAATCAGAGAAGAAAAAGAAATAAAGGGAATCCAAATTGGAAAAGAATAAGTTAAACCATCATTGTTTGCAGATGACATGATACTATAAGTAGAAGATCCTAACAATGCTACCAAAAAACTACTAGAATTCATCAATGAATGTGGCAAAGTTGCAGGTTACAAAATTAATACATAGAAATCTGTTGCATTTCTATACAATAACAATGAAAGATCAGAAAGAGAAATTCAAGAAGCAATTCCATTTACCACTGTATCAAAAAGAATAAAATACCTAGGAATAAACCTAAGGAATAAAATACCTAAGGAGACAAAAGATGTGTACTCTGAAAACTATAAGATGCTGATGAAAGAAATCAAAGACATAAACAGATGGAAAGATAAACCATGTTCACGGACTGGAAGAATCAATATTGTCAAAATGACTATACTACCTAAGGCAAGCTACAGATTCAATGCAATCCCTATCAAATTACCAATGACATTTTTCACAGAACTAGAATAACAAAAAAAAATCTCAGAATTTGTATGAATATACAAAAGACCCCAAATAGCCAAAGCAACCTTGAAAAAGAAAAACAGAGCTGGAGGAAATCAGGCTCCCTGACTTCAGACTATACTACAAAGTCACAGTCATCATAACAGTATGGTACTGGCACAAAAACAGAAATATAGATCAATGGAACAAGACAGAAAACCCAGAAATAAGCCCATGAACCTATGGTCAATTAATCTATGACAAAGGAGGCAAGACCACACAATGTTTGAAGTCAGTCTCTTCAACAAATGGTGCTGAGAAAACTGGACAGCCACATGTCAAAAAATGAAATTACATCATTCCTTAACTCCATACACAAAAATAAGCTCAAAATGGATTAAAGATCTAAATGTGAGAAGGGACACCATAAAACTCCTAGAAGAAAACATAGGCAGAACACCCTCAGACATGAATCACAGCAACATCTTTTTTGATCCATCTCCCAGAATAATGGAAATAAAAGCAAAAATAAACAAATGGGATCTACTTAAACTCAAAAGCTTTTGCACAGCAAAGGAAACAATAAACAAAATGAAAAGACAACCCACAGACTGGGAGAAAATATTTGCAAATGATGTGACCTATAAGGGATTAATCTGCAAAAGTTATAGTTTATGATGCTTAACAGCATCAAAACAAACAACATAATGGGCAGAAGACCTGAATAGAGATTTCTCCAAAGAGGACATACAGATGGCCAATAGGCACACGAAAAGATGTTCAGTGTCGCTAGTTATTAGAGAAATACAAGTCAAAACTATAATGAGGTATCACCTCACACCAGTCAGAATGGTTATCATCAAAAAATTCACCAACAACAAATGCTAAAGAGGGTGTGGAGAGAAGGGAACCCTCCTGCACTGTTGGTGGGAATGTAACTTGGTACAGCCACTATGGAGAACAGTGTGAAGGTTCCCTAAAAGACTAAAAATGGTTACTGTGTGATCCTGCAATCCCACTCCTGGGCATACACCCAGAGGAAAACATGATCCAAAAGGATACATGCACCACAATGCTCATTGCAGCACTGTATGCAATAGCCAAGACATGGAAGCAACCTACATGTCCATCAAAAGAGAAACGAATAAAGATGCAGTACATACATACAATGGAATATTATTCAGCCATTAAAAAGAATGGAATAATGATATTTGCAGCAACATGGGTAGAGCCTGAGGGCATCATACTGAGTGAAGTAAGTCAGAGGAGAAATATCATATGACATCCCTTATATGTGGAATCTAAAAAGAAATGATACAAATGAACTTACTTACAAAACAGACTCAGAGACTTAGAAAATGAACTTATGGTTGGTGGGGAGGAGGTGGGGGACTTAGGGACTTTAGGAAGGTAATGTACATACTGCTTTGTTTAAAATGGATAACCAACGAGGACCTACTGTACAGCACATGGGACTCTGCTGAATGTTATGTGCCAGCCTAGATGGGAGGAGGGTTTGAGGAAGAATGGATACATGTGTATCTACAGCTGAGTACCTTTGCTGTTCACTTGAAACTACCACAAGATTGTTAACCAGCTATACCCCAATACAAAATACAAAGTTTCATGTTAAAAAAAAAAAAAGTTTACTTTCTATGTTCTCATCTTTTACCTCAAATCTCTAATTGCTGTTAGCCAACATCATTTGTACTGGGACAGGGAGGGGGAGAGGGAGATCAGCAATACTGCAGAAGTTTTTCATTCTTTATAAAAAACCTGAAACTTACTAAAAAGAATATCACTTTGTTTGCTTTCTTAGCAATAAAAGGAAGGCATTATAGTGCTGGGGGTTTTTTTAAGCTGAATATATATTTTTAATTTTTTAATTGGAGGATACTTGCTTTACAATGTTGTGTTGGTTTCTGCCTTACAACAACATTAGTCAGCATGACTATATATATATATGAACTGAAGTGAAGTGTGAAGTACAAGTTGCTCAGTCGTGTCCAACTCTTTGCAACCCCATGAACAATACAGTCCACGGAATTCTCCAGGCCAGAATACTGGAGTGCGTAGCCGTTCCCTTCTCCAGGGGATCTTCCCAACCCAGGGATCGAACCCAGGTCTCTCGCACTGCAGGCAGATTCTTTACCAGCTGAGCCGCCAGGGAAGCCCAGATACACCTATCGCCTCCCTCCCAAGCACCCCGCCAGTCCGCCCTCTTGGTTGTCACAGGGCGCCCGGCTGGGCTCCCTGTGTTACACGGCAGCTTGCCGCTAGCTAGCTATCCGACACACGGTGGTACACGTAGGTGGATGCTGCTTTCACAATACACCCCACCCTCTCCTTCCCCGGTCGTGGCCCATAAGTCTGTTCTCTGCATCTGCGTCTCGACTGCTGCCCTGCAAATAGGTTCATCAGCACCACTTTTCTAGATTCTATGTATGTGTGTTCATAAACAATATTTGTTTTTCTCTTTCTGACTTACTTCACTCTGTATAAAAGGCTCTAGGTTCATCCACCTCAGTTCACCTGACTCACATTCGTTCCCTTTTGTGGCTGAGTGGTTACTGCTAACTAACAGTGTAGATTCACATACTCATTCTGACACTTATTAAACAGTATATGACCTTAGATAATTTATTTTAAATGTCAGTTTTCTCAGCCATAACATAGGAATTTAATACCTTAATAAAGTCCATTCTGAGGATTAAAAGAGACCATTCTTACAAAGCATTTGCACAAGCACTTGCCACATGGTAAGTACTCAATAAATGTTACCAATATTATTACAGTTAACAAGAGACAGTGATATGAGCATCTCAGATACAGCATTATCAATAAGCAACAAAATTGTGGACAACATGGAAGCAATCTGTAATATCTTTCATTCATATATCCTTTCCACACAGTAAATAATCAAAGAGAAATGGTTTACAAGAAACTAAAAAATCCAATCTTTATGGTGCAAAGTCCCATAGCAACTTTGCTTCTAAACCAGACTACTCAACATGTAACTGTTTAATCACAATTAAGCACTACACTTACGATTCTTGTGGCCCAGTGTCATAATTCTATCCATATCATCAGCATTATTGACCACATAAGCTGATAAATCCTTGATATAAACTCCCACATCAGGTCTTTCTTTAACCTAAAAAAAAGTTAAAATACAGATTTTACACATATATCCATAATTCTTCCACAGGTATTTACCGAGTATCTACGACATGTTGGATACTGCTAGATAGTGAGGATAGGGCGATGAACAAGGCAGAGTTTCTACACGGTGGAAGTAAAAAGCTGCAGGGAGAACATACAAATAAATAATTACACACAAAAATTATTTTAACTGTGATAATGCCATGAAAAAAAAAATACAGGAAACTACAGGAGAATACATTATGGAGAGACTTAAGCTAGTGAAGCAGGGACAGAAAAAGTTTCCCCAAGATGATGGTTAAGCTAAGACTTCTAGAAGAAATAGCAGGTTCAATCTGTGTGTTAGAATAGGATGAAAGTGTATGTGTAAGAAGCCTGAAATAAGAAAAAACTAGGTAATTTAAAAAATGAAAACCAACTAAACAAACAAAAGCCACGTAAAGAGTAGGCAGCACAGGGGGAACAGGTGGGATATCTGGCTAAAGAGGTAAGCAGAAATAAGACTAAGCATAGTTATTGGACAAATCTGATTTTATTGAACTATAGGTGATTTACAATGTTGTGCTAGCTTCTGGTATACAGCAAGGTGACTCAGATTACATACATATACACACATACACACATTCTCTTTCATATTCTTTCCCATTATGGTTATTACAGGATATTGTACCATATAGTAGGACCTTGTTGCTTTTTATTCTATATACAGTAGTTTGCACCTGCTAATCCCAAACCCCTAACCCATCCCTCCCGCACTCCCCACACCTTGGCAGCCGCAAGTCTGTTTTCTATGTCTGTGAGTCTGTTTCTGTTTCACAAATAAGTTAATTTTTAGCTATATTTTAGATTCCACAAAAAACCAACATTGTGGTATTTGTCTGACTTGCTTCACTTAAAGTATGGTAGTCTCTAGGTTCATCCATGCTGCTGCAAATGACATTCTTTCATTCCTTTTCACGACTGAGTAGTATTCCATTGCACAGATATACCACATTTTTATCCATTTATCTGTCAATGAACATTTAGGTTGCTTCCATGTGTTGGCTACTATAAATAGTGCTGCTGTTTATATTCTGACTTGGACCCTCTATCCACATCCTTCTCTGCTTCACCAAGAAATTAGTGTCCACTTAAAAATATGCACAACCTAAAGTTAAGAACTGTGTTTTTATTCCGTGGACATACTGAAGATTTAAGCCCGAGAGACAGCCTCTCAGATGGCTCTGAGGGACTGTTCAGAAGAGGTAAGGGAGCATGTATATTTTCAAATTAGAGTTCTGACTGGATATATACACAGGAATGGAATTGCTGGGTCACTTTGCAACTCTATTTTTAGTTTTCTGAGGAATCTCCACACTGTTTTTCATAGCAGCTGCACCAATTTACATGCCCACCAACAGTGCAAGAGGACTCCCTTTTCCGCACACCATCTCCAGCATTTACAAACTTTTTAATGATGGCCATTCTGACTGCTGGGAGGTGATACCTCACTGTAGTTTTGATTTGCACTTCTCTAATTATTGGTCTTTATCTTAAGAGCAATTTGAAACCACTAGAGTATTTCACACAGGTGAGTGAAATAATCAGATCTATGGTATCTATGTAAAAGTATTATCTTTCTGTGACATAAAGAAGCCACTTTATGAGAACTTTGACCCAACTTGAAGGTTGTATTTAGGATATGTGTATCTAAAATACACATAGTATTTTAATACTAACTGTAAAATACACATAGAAATATAAAACTCATTTTGCCTGGACTACAAGTCACCTCCAAAAATCAACAGAATAAAGTGAAACTGAGGTAGAGGTCTGTGGCTGCCAGTGGGGCAAGCCATTTCCACAGGTAGTAAGACCTCACGGACAAAGATGACAAAACTTTAAAACATCAGAGACAAAGTCACAAAAGCAAATACTCTGAATTCTAGGTGTTGATTTTAAATCTAATTAGCGTGTGGGGGCTTTTTTATAAGATATATTTATACATTACAAAAACTGCCTTTTCTCTGTCATGGGATATATGTTAATTCCTAATTTTGGTAGCAGTAAATAAATGTGTTGGTCTCCATAAAGCAGTGGGTTTCAGACTGTGCTCTGACAAGCACTAGATGGCCTAGTGGTGGCAATGAGGGGCCACAGTGTGAGTTTGGGGTTTTTCAGACCCAGACAAATTCTAAAGAGAACTTTACTTTCATGTATTTTATAGACTGGGCTTCCACATAAGGTCTGGTTTAAGTGTTAAAATGCTTTAAACCTTCTTTTGAATATTACTGGTCTATATCAATGCTCAGAAAATCTATGTTAAAAAATAATGTGTATATTTCTAATGTGGAAAAGTGACATCTCTGGAAAAAAAATCATTCCCTTGGATGTCATGAAAATGTCTAATTGCAATGAAAGTTTTTAATCATGTACTTTCACTTCTATGCTTATCTTACTGCAGATGGAAAACATTCTTCAAATTGGCATCAGTCTGCAAAGTCTAAGGTCATTTCCAATCACAAGTTATTAATTCTATATACAATTATTAAGCATAGATAAATTATATATGAAAAATGAAAAAACTGAATATGATTCTGAAATAAAGCAGGACCCTGAGACGAGATGGTGGAGGAGAAGGATGTGACCTCACACCATATCAAGAAAACACCGAAGTCACAACTAACTGGTGAACCACCACCATCAACAAAAGAAAAACATTCAAACTTACCAAAACAGATATCCTATATTCAAAGACAAAGGAGAAGCCACAAGACATAGAAGGGGTGCAATCACAATAAAATCAAATTCCATTTGCACCAGGTGGGCAACACACAAACTGGGAAATAATTACATCATAAAGGTCCTCCCACAAGAGTGAAAGTTTTGAGCCCCGTATCAGGCTTCCCATCCTGAGGGTCTGGCATTGGGAGGAGAAGCCCACAGAGCACAGGACTAAGGGAAACAGAAACTCTGCTCTTGGAGGGCACACACAAGGTCTCGTGCAGAACAGTATCCAGGGGGAAAAGCAGTGACTTTATAGAAGCCTGGGCCAGACCTACCTGCTGGTCTTGGAGAGCCTCCTAGGGAGTCAGGGGCTGCTAAGTCGCGTCAGTCGTGTCCGATTCTGTGCGACCCCATGGACGGCAGCCCGCCAGGCTCCCCCGTCCCTGGGATTCTCCAGGCAAGAATACTGGAGTGGAAACCAGTGACTTTATGGAAGCCTGGGCCAGACCTACCTGCTGGTCTTGGAGAGCCTCCTAGGGAGGCAGGGGCAGCTATGGATTACTGTGTGGAAAAGACACTAGCAGCAACAGTTCTGGGAAGTACTCATTGATGTGAGCCCTCCTGGAGGCCATCATTTTCTCACAAGACCCAACCCCACCCAACAGCCGGTAGGTTCCTGTACTGGAACACCTCAGGCCAAATGACCAACAGGACAGTAACACAGGCTCACCCATCAGCAGACAGGCTGCATAAAATCTTACCAAGCCTACAGCTGCATGTTAAACACACCCTTTGACACAGCACCGTCCACCAGAGGTACATGGTCCAGCTCTACCCTCCAGTGGGCAAGACACAGCCCCTCCCACCAAGTAGTCTGCACAAGCCTCTTAGATCAGCCTCACCCACCAGTGGGCAGATAGCAGAAGCAATAATAACTATAACCCTGCAGCTGGTGGAATGGAAACAGCAATGACATAAAGGCAGGCAAAATGAGATGGCAGGAGAGTATGTCCCAGACAAAGGAACAAGATAAAACTATAGAAAAACAACTAAGTGAAATGGAGATAGGCACTCTAACTGAAAAAGAATTCAGTGTAATGAGAGTAAAGCTGATCCAACATCTCAAAAAATAACAGAGGCACAGACCAAAAAGATAACACAAAATGTTTAAAAAGAGCTAGAAGATCTAAAAAACAGAGATGACCAACACAACAACTGAAATAAAAAACACAAGAGAAGGAATCAGTAGCAGAGTAAATGAGGCAGAAAAACAGGTGAGTAAGCTGGAAAACAGAATACTGGAAATCACTGCCATGGAACAGAAAACAGAAAAAAAAAAATGATAACAGTATCAGACACCTCTTGGACAACATTAAACACACTGCCATTTGCATCAGGGGTCCTAGAAGGACCTGAAAAAATATTTGAAGAGATAACAGCTGAAAATTCCCCGAACATGGGAAAGGAAACAGTCACCCAAGTCCAAGAAGTACAGAAAGCCCCATGCAGGGTAAACTGAAGAAGGCACATACCAAAACAAAACAGTAATCAAACTGACAAATAATGAAGACAAAGAGAAAATATTAAAAGCAACAAGAAACAAGCAACAATTAACATACAAGGGAATCTCCGTAAGATTATCAGCTGATTTTTCATCAGAGACTCTGCAGGCCAGAAGAGAGTGGCAAAACATTTAAAGAGATGAAAGGGAAGAACCTACAACCAAGAATACTCTACCCAGCAAGACTCTCATTCAGATTTGATGGAGAAATCAAAAGCTTACTAGACAAGCAAAACCTAAGAGAATTCAGCACTGGAAGACTAGCTGTGCAACAAATGCTGAAGGAAAATCCCTAAGTGGAAAAGGACACAAATAGAAAAAAGAAAATTGCAAATGGAAGCACTCACCAGTAAAGGCAAACACACAGTAAAGGTAGAAAATACCCACACACAATTGAGATATCATAATCGTAAGAAGAGGAGAGCACAAAAGCAGGGTACTGGAAAGGACCAGCAACTTCAATCAATCTTCTTTATATACAAACTACTATATCAAAACCTCATGGTAATAGCAAATCAAAAATCTACGATAGATACACACACAAAAATGAAAAAGGATTCCAAACACAACACTAAAATTAACCATCAAATCACCAAAAAAGTGAATAAAAGAAGGGGATCAAAAAGACCTACAGAAACAAATCCAACACAGTGAACATACATACCGATAATTACCTTAAATGTAAATAGATTAAATGCTCCAACCAAAACAACAGACTAGTTGAATGTATACAAAAACAAGACCTATATATATGCTGTCTACAACAGATCCATTTGAGATCTAGGGACATATACAGACTAAAAGTGATGAGGTGGGAAAAGGTATTCCATGCAAATGGAAATCAAAAGAAAGCTGGAGTAGCAAAAGTCATATCAGACAAAACAGAATTAAAGACTGTTACAAGAAAGAAAGAACACTAACATAATAATTAAGGGATCAATCCAAGAAGAATATATAAAAATTGTAAATATATATGCACCCAACACAGAAGTACCTCAATATATAAGGCAAATGCTAAGACCAGGAGAAACTGACAGTAACACAGTAATTGTGGAAGACTTAAACACTCCACTTTCAACAACAGACAGATCATCCAGATAGAAAATCAATAAGGAAAAACAGGCCTTAAATGACATTGGAACAGATAGACAACTGATTTTTATAGAGTATTTCATCCAAAAGCAGCAGAATATACATTCTTCTCAAGTGTACATGGAACATTTTCTAGATTGATCACATACTGGGTCACAAAGCAAGCCTCAGTAAATTTAACAAAATTGAAATAATATTAATCATTTTTCTGACCACAATGCTATAAGATTAGAAATCAAGAAAAGAAAAGAAAAAAAAAAACAAGCTGTAAAAAACACAAATACTTGGAGGCTAAACAATATGCTACTAAGCAACCAATGGATCACTGAAGAAACCAAAGAGGAAATACAAAACTACCTAGAGACAAATGAACACGAAAGCAAGACTATCCACAAGCTATGGCATGACATGAAAGCAGCTCTAACAGGGAAATTTACAGCAATACAATCTTACCTCAGGAAACAAGAAAAGTCTCAAATAAACAACCTAACCCTGCACCTAAAGCAATCAGAGAAAGAAGAAAAAACAAAACCCAAAGTCAGTAGAAGGAAAGAAATCATAAAGATCAGAGCAGAAGTAAATGAAATGGAGACAAGGATAACAACAGATCAATAAAACTAAAAGCTGGTTCTTTGAGAAGGTAAACAAAATTGATAAACCTTTACCTGGACTCATCAAGAAAAACGGAGCTCAAATCAGTAAAATTAGAAGTGAAAGGATTAATTACAATGGACACCACAGAAATACAAAGGATCGTAAGAGACTACTACAAGCAACTATGTGCCAATAAAATGGGGCACCCTGGAAGAAGTGGACAAATTCTTAGATAGGTACAACCTTCCAAGACTGAGGTAAAGGTAAGGTAGGTAAAGTCGCTCAGTCGTCTCTGACTCTTTGCGACCCCATGGGCTGTAGCCTACCAGGCTCCTCTGTCCATGGGATTTTCCAGGCAACAGTACTGGAGTGGATTGCCATTTCCTCCTCCAGGGGATCTTCCCGACTCAGGGATCGAACCCGGGTCTCCCACACTGTAGACAGACGCTTAACCGTCTGAGCCAGACTGAACCAGGAAGAAATAGAAAACAGGAGCAGACCAAACCCATGTACCTGTGGTCACATAATCTACAACAAAAGAGGCAGAAATATACAATGGGGAAAAGACAGTCTCTTCAATAAGTGATGCTGGGAAAACTGGACAACTACATTAAATAAATGAAACTAGAACACTCCCTATCACCATACACAAAAATATAAACCCCAAATGGATTAAAGACCTAAATGTTAAGGCTAAATATTTTAAAACTCTTAGAGAAAAACATAGGCAGAACACTCTGACAAAGATCACAGAGAGATCTTTTTCAATCCACCTCCCAGAGTAATGAAAATGAAAACAAAAACAAACAAATGGAACCTAATTAAAAGCTTTTGCATAGCAAAGGAAACCATAAACGAAACAAATGGACTATCCACAGAAAGAGAGAAGATATTTACAAAGTATGCCACCAACAAGGCATTGAAGGTGAAGTCGCTCAGTCGTATCCGACTCTTTGCAACCCCATGAACTGTAGCCTACCAGGCTCCTCCGTCCATGGGATTCTCCAGGCAAGAATACTGGAGTGGGTTGCCATTTCCTTCTCCAGGGATCTTCCTGACCCAGGGATCGAACCCAGGTCTCCCGCATTGGAGGCAGACACTTTAACCTCTGAGCCACCAGGGAAGCCCAACAAGGCATTAACCCCCAAAATATACAAACAGCTCATGCAGCTCAGTAACAAAAAAAATTAACAATCCAATAAAAAAAATGGACAGAAGGCCTAAATAGATATTTTTCCAAAGACGACACGCAGATAGCCAAGAGGTACATGAAAAGATACCCAACATTAAAGAAATGCAAATCAAAACTACAATGAAAATATCACCTCACGTCCTCAGAATGGCCATCATCAAAAAGTCTACAAATAACAAATGCTGGAGAGGGCATGAAGAAAAGGCAACCCCCTTCTACACTCTTAGCGGAAAAGTAAATTGGTACCACCACTATGGAGAACAGTATGAAGATTTCTTAAAGAACGAATACAGAACTACCATATGGGACTTCTTGGTGGTCCAGTGGTTGAGAATCCACCTCCCAGAGGGGACACAGGTTTGATCCCTGGTCTTGGAAGAACCCATATGCTGTGGGGCAGCTAGGCCTGAGTGCCACAACTAATGAAGTCCATGTACCCTGGAGTCCACACTCCACAAGAGAAAACATTGCAATGAGAAGCCTGCCCACTGCAACTACAGAGTAACTCCTGCTCACTGCAACTAGAGAAAGTCCGCACACAGCAGTAAAGACCCAGCACAGCCAAATAAGTAAACAGAAAAAAAAAAAAAAACTACCATATGATCCAGCAGTCCCACTCCTGGGCATAAACTCAGGAGAAAAACTTCACTTGAGAAACACATGCACTCCATTGTTCACTGCAGCACTTTTACAATAGCCAAGACATGGAAGCAACCTGAATGTCCATCGACAGAGGAATGGATTAAAAAAGATGTGGTACACTTGTACAATGTAAAATCATTCAGCCATTAAAAAAAATGAAATGCTGCCAGTTGCAGCAACATGGATGAAACCAGAGATCATACTAAGTTGAGTAAGTCAGAGAAAGACAAAGATATTTGCTTACATGTAGACTATTAAAAAAAAAAAAAAGTGCAAATGAATGTATTTACAAAACAGAAAGAGACTCTCAGACTTCAAAAACAAACTTATGGTTACCAAAATGGAAAGGCTGGGGGGCAGGGTGGAAAGGATAAATTAAATGTTTCAGACTGACACATACACACTAATATATTTAAAATAGATAATCAACAAGGACCCAGGGAGCTCCACTCAACAGTCTCTAATAAGCTAAATGGAAAGATAATTTGAAAAAGGATACATGTACATGTACAACTGAATTACTTTGCTGTACACCTGGAACTAACACAACACTGTAAATCAACCACACTCCAATATAAAATACAAAAGTTAAAAAAAGACAGGACCCTGCGGGACCCTCCCGTGTACAAAAGTCACTCCATGTTCCCTGTTTCTTGTTTGTACAGAAAGGATGTGGTCTGCTAGGCCTTTTCTGAATTCCAAAGAGCAGAGTCAAGCAGTCACTAATTAAGGAAGAGAAGGAATACAAAATCAAAGAAAAAGGCACGATATTGCTCTTTGTAGTTGAAACAATAGCTCATCTATAATCAGAGTCCTAGTTCCTCCTTGAGGAATATATTCAACAATCTTATGCATATCTTAGAACTGTCCTGCAGAAACTAAGACCCCTATCCAGCCTGAGGATGACGACTACATGCTGACCACAAGCACTAGACCTCAGACTGGACTAAACTAGGAGGTTAATGATTAAGATTCCTAAAACATCACCCAGAAGAAAGTCAAGTACCCTGCGACCCTCAACACAAATGTTGCCTTTAAAAACCCTTTCCTGAAGGACTTCCCTAGTGGTCCAGTGGTTATGAATATGCCCTGCAATGCAGGTGACACGAGCTTGATCCCCGGTAAAGCAACAAAGATCCCACACGCTGCGGAGCAGCTAAGCCCAAGCTCAGCAACTAGAGAGTCCATGCACTGCAATGAAGATCTCACATGGCACAACTAGGACCCCAAGCAGCCAAATTAAAAAAAAACCTTCCCCGAAAAACAATCATTAGGGAGTTTGTGCCTTTTGAGCATGAGTTGCTCGTTCTCCTTGCTTGGCACCATGCAATAAAACACTGCGCTTTCCCTCAACACAAACCGCTGTCAATAGATTGGCCTTGCCGTGTGACAGGCAAGCAGACCTAAGTTTGATTCAGTAACAACTCTGGTGACCATGAAGGCACAGCCACCCTGAGAGGCATTTCATCCACTGTACATCAGCCCCCGACTGAAGTGGCACTCAGATCTTGTCCACCAGGTGCCTGAGCACTTCTGTCTCAGGGACACCCCAAGTGCTTACCACTAATGGCATCACTGGCCCACAGTGTTTTCAATGCCCCGGTAAAGGATCTCTAGTAAGTGGTGCAACCGCTCATGTCCAGGGCATTCTTCCCTAGTGGGTTGCCTTGACTGGAATTTTACTTTTGGTTGGGGGTAGGTATAGGACTCGGTCATCTGGTTTTGAGCACACCACCACTTTAATTGGACTTTCCAGATCAAAGAGTCCCTTCGCTGTCCATCACTGCCTGAGCAGTAAACGAGAAACTCCCTGTTACAGCAAGGCTCATCTGTACCCCCATTCTCATGCCAGGTAACTGTGACCCTGAGAAGACTCCAGATACTGATCTGCTAGTCTGTTTCTGCTAACATCACTCATGTGAAAGAATAATGGGTAACGAAAGCTATGTTCCATCTTGTAGTTCCCTAAGGTGCATTTTGCAAACCTGGAAGATCTTAAGCCGTACTCCCATGAAAAGAAAGAGAATGATATAACTGTAACACCACATGGCCCCAATATTCTTTAGGCTCTGATGAACAATGACCCCTCAATTGTCTTTAGACTGTAACACCTACATTCAACTAGAACTGCTTTTTAAAAGGGAAAGAAAATGGGATAAAATTCCTTATGTAAAGGTTTTTGTGGTATTGCATCAAAATGAACTTGACTTTTATCTTGGGAGTCTCAGTACATGAGTGTGAATTCTGTTTTCTCTCTGGTTTCAACCCTCATTAGGGGATCCTGGACCTGATTTGGGAGGAGACCCCACCATAAGGAGAGAAAGGAAATGGAAGGATTCATCATTCTCAGAGGCATCCCTGACCCTGATCCTCATTAGAGGACCCTAGTCTTTACCTTTGTTAGAGTCCTGGTAAGTTAAATGTGGTCTAAACACTCAGAAACTAACAGTCATGAGGCTGAGTCAGAGCTGGCAAGTTCATCTAGAAGTGAGGCATGTGAAGTGTTATATATAACATGTGAGTGTTATATATTACTGTCTATGACTATTATTTGTTTATGAAAGCTCTTAAGAATTGGATGGTAATCCTAGCAAAGAATTTTTATCATAAAAACAAAGAAATTTAATTTGTTGTATAACAAATAGCTTGTGACACCAAAACAATGGATCTCAATGAAGACAGCTACTCCCCTGACCAGACTGTTTTAGAAACTTGAGGGGGAGTTTCTGGTTCAGTTAAGGACACTATTAGTATTTGCAGGCAGGAGACTGGGACATTGAACACCCTGAAATAAGTGGGATGGTCGCAATCATGAATTGTCCCATGCAACTTTGAATGTCCTACCAGATAGTCAGATGGGTGAAAAAAAACAACTTATTAATTTAATTATCTGAATTTAGATCCTAACTCTACATATAAAGACAAAGTGCTTTCCCATGGTAATAATATATAGGAATGCAGGAAAATGGAGGAAAGAATACTTTATTTTCCTTAGAACTCCACCAAGAGCTAGATACTGTAAAGGACCATGTCATTGAGTAACACCAAACAAGGTGTTTAGATTACCAACTCAACATACTTGTAACAGTCTGCATTTGTGGGTACTGCAGTCATAATGATTTAAATATGCCTCTATTTATATATGTCATTGAGTATGATAACATAAGCATTTATATATTTAAATACCAGTACTTTTTAAAAGTAATATTATAATTGGACAGTACATTGATATCTTTAAAATTATGTGTATAGATAGATTTTATCATCTATGAATTTTATTTCAGGATAATCAAAGGGGCATTACAAAATATATGTTATAAAAAAGGAACACTGGGTCTACTGTACTTGAGAACCACTGACCAGACTGTTTCTGAGAATAAATGTGATCTATAATTACTATTATAAAAATGGAAATGTTCTTTCCAAATGGCTTTTTTCTAATAATCTGTACAAATAACAAACTTTTAAAAGGTAAAAAGCACAGAATTAAGGGATCCATCAAAACCAAAGATGACCAGAAAAAAAGAAACTTATCTCTATATTTGTTATCTATACATCATTATGGATTAACAGAAGTAATTCCAGGTTGTTTAAGTTTATTATGATTGTGGATTCGGACATTGTATAACGAGGTTTTCAAGTCAAGTATATCATTTAAAAAAAAATTTTTTCGATTTTAAATAATTTATGAAATAATACACAGTTCGTTATTAGAATTTTAAAACATAGTGAAACAATAGAAACCGTTATTATGATATTTCATCTATGATAATAATAAAGGTACAAGTACACCGTTTTGATTCCGAGTATCTCCCATTCGACGAATTCTCTAGTCTCGGTTATAAGTTCGATTCCACAATTTTGGAGTCTTTAGTGGGAGATTAGGAATTAGGTAAATGGAATGTGTTCGTTCAGTCCTTTAAGGAGATCCAAAGTAAAAAATTGTAATTGTTTTAACTTGACGATTTTCCAATTTACTTTATTTTATACATGATGATGGTGGTAAATGATGTGATTTACGGATGACGACGTAATATTATCGAAGAATTATTATTATTAATAATAAGATGACAATAAGAGTCATATAAGGTGTGACAAGGTGTTACCTCCGATGGTGCTAAGATATAAGATAAGATAACAATAAGATTTGTGTAATAAGAGATTAATAAAATAACTGTTATGTTAAGGTTAGTTTTAAGGTTATAATTATAAAATTTTCGATTGGAAACCAGAGTATGTGGTTTTAGAATTATATAAACCGTTATTAATGATCAGTAGATGGTGAGCTAAGTCGTTAGGACAAAGTCCTTAGATAGGAGTCTGTTCGGACGTGTACATACTTTACCACATTAATGTTCCAATCATGTCTTGACAAACATTCTCGTTTTCTAAAATTTGTTAGGTTGACAAGTAGTTATCGTCCCATCGATTCGTTTGATCTTCAATATAGGTATGATTCCTATGATACTTCGTCTTTCCCTTTTTTTTTTCTGTTTTCTTACTTCTTCGTAAAGAGAAACGAATATACTTTCTGACAGTATTAGGTAACGAGTCAATTTTTTTTTTTTTTTGTTTCATGTTACTCCCCCCCCTTCAGAAAGGTTATTTACCACGACTTCCTGAAGGGACCGCCAGGTCACCAATTCTAAGACGTGAAGGTGGAGCCCCCCGTACCCAAGTTAGGAACTAACCCCTCGATTCTGGGGTGTGTGGTGTGTCAATGTTTTTTTATTTTTACCACGACTCTGTTGTCCTATAGACATACGTTCTTACTTCTACGAGGAGATTGAGTGTTCCGTATATTTTTTAATTGAGTTTTGCTTGGTTTCTGGATTTATATTTTCGATTTTGAGAATCCTGTTACCGTATTTAGAAACACTGGAACCTACTTCGTTACTAAAGAATCTATGTTGTGGTTTTTTGTGTTCTTTGTTTTGATTTACGTCTATTTCGTTTATACTAGTTTTAAAATTTGAAAATACGAGGTTTTCCTGTGGTAGTTTTTGCATTTCTCTGTTAGGTATTCTCTTATAAAAACGTTTAAGGATAATAGACAATTGTTCGAACGTAAATCTTATGTATTTCTTAACAAATCAGTGATCCAGTACAGGTTGAGAAACCGCTGGGTGTGTTTGGTACCGGGAGGTCCGAGGAGATAGGTACCCTTAAGGGTCCGTTGTTATGACCCACCCAACGGTAAAGGACGAGATTCCCTAGAAGGACTGGGTTCTTAGCTTGGGTGTGGAGGTCGTGACCGTCCACCTAAGAAACAGTGACTCAGTGGTCCCTTCGAGGTATATTTTTTAATAATTATAAATTATTATTTATTTCTCGGTTAATTTTTACTTGTTACCTAGACTTGACTTTAAAGAGGTTTCTTCTGTGTGTCTACCATATTTTTCTACAAGTTACAGTAATCGGTAGTCCCTTTACCTTTAGTTCGGGTGTTTACTCTATGGTGAAATATGAGGGATTTTAGCGATATTTTTTACTGTTATTGTTCACAACTACTCCTATACCTTTTGACCTGAGGTGTTTACTCCATTGTGAAATATGGGTGATATTACCGACATTATTTACTGTTATTTTTGTTCACAGCTATTCCTATACCCTTTTGACCTGAGGAGTATGTAATGACTATCCTTGTGTTTTACCATGTCGGTGACACCCTTTGTCAGACCGTCATGGATTTTCGTCTTAATGGTGTAATAGATTACTGACGTAAGTAACTATATATTGGTTCTCTTGAAATTTTTATATGTCAAGTTTCTATGACGACCAAGTCAAGGTCTGATGGTGTCATTTCTCATGGTACTTAAAAACAAAGGAGTCACCTATATTTTCAATATCAATATAATATGGTAGGTATCTGATATTTACATGTTATCGTAATACAAATTTTGTACAAACATGGAATTAAATTTTTATAAAATAACGATTTTCTTTACAATTGGTAGTAGACTCGGAAGTCGGTCAGTATTAGAAAAACGACCACCTTTCAAATTTTATGACGTTCTTAATGGTTTTACACTGTGTCTGTGTACTTAATTAATTCGTTTATGACAACCTTTATGTCTCGACGTGTCTGAACAAGGTACGTCCCAACGGTGTTTGGAAGTAAACAAATTTTTTTATTTTTTTGTCATAGTTGTTTATATTATTTCACTTCGTGATGTTACACTCCATACGAACATAAGTGTGTGTTTGAAAAAGTTCTACAATTTTCCTTTTTACTTTATGACTAAGTGCGATGTTGTACTTACCTAGAACTTTTGTAGTATTTTTCATTTTCTTCGGTCTGTGTTTTCTGGTGTTAACATACTGAAGTAAATTTGCTTTACAGGTCTTATCCGTTTAAGTATCTCTGTCTTTCATTTAATGACCAATGGTCCTCCCTCCTCTCCTTACCTCTCACTGTGGATTACCCGTACCTCAAAGGAAGTCCTTATTACTTTTACAGGATATTGATCTATCGTCACTACGAACGTATTGAAAGACTTATATGTTTCTTAGTGATTTAACATGTGAAATTTTCCTACTTATAATGCGATACATTTAATGTAGAGTTAATTTTTTTATTACTAAACTCCTCCTTACCTTAGACTCAGGGAAGCGATCAGAGCACTTCGATGGTGTTGTAACAATTGACCGATATGAGGTTGTGTTTTATTTTCAAATTTCAAACTCCTTTTTTTTCTTTTTTATGACTTACACTTAGTCGATATTACTTGGTTAGGTGTTAAAAACACTAATAGACTATCAATACGTATATTAGAGTGCAAGGGGAAAAGATTCTATATCCTAATTTCATCATCGGTTATATAATGGGTTTTCATATGTTTAATCTCAAAGAGTTAGTCTTTCAGACCAAAAAGGAAGTCCATTTTCTTTCTAATTTTTGTGTTTATAAACACTGTTGTAAGTATTAATCATAATTATGGATGTAAAGACTGTGATTTTTTAATCACTTCTCAGGCGGACGGTTACGTCCTCTGTACCCAAACTAGGGACCAGGTCCTTCTAAGGTGTACGGTGTCTCGTTGATTCGGGTACACGGCGTTGATGACTCCGGTCGGAGATGTCGGGTGTTCGACGTTGATGATTCGGGGACTCGACGTTGATGACTTCGGGTACGTGGGGTCTTGGGCAGGAGGCGTTGTTCTCTTCGGTGGTGTTACTCTTGGGGTGTGTGTCGTTGACCTCTCGTCGAGGGTGAACGGTGTTAATCTCTTTCAGGTACGTGTCGTTGTTTCTGGATCGCGTCGGTTTTTAATTAATTAGTTTAAAAAAAATTTTTGGAGTTGAAGACTGAAATTTAAGACCTCATGAGAACACGTAAGTATGGTCTCTTACTTTTAAATACAAACGCATTTTTAGATACTCACCTACAAGTATCGTCGAAATGAGTATTGTCGGGGTTTGACATGCATCGTCCACTATGGTTGTCCTTCAGCAGGTGAATGGTTAACTACACCATGCACTATTACTCAGACATAAAAAGGAATGAGTAATTGATACAATGCAACAAGTCAGATGAATCTCTAGGGAGTTATGCCAAGTCACAAAAGCCAATTCCAGTAAGTTACATATTATATATTTACATTTACATAACACTTTTGAAATGACAAAACCGTAGATAATGGAAAACAGATTAGGGTTGTCAGGGTTTGGAATGGGGACAGAGGGGAGTGGTCACCAGAGAGGTGGATATGGTTATAAAAGGGCAACATAAGGCATCTTTGAGATGGAACAGTTTAGTACCTTGTTGCAGTAGTGGATATAATAATCTACACATGTGATAAAACAGAATACAACACAAATGACTAGAAGAAAAACTGGGGCATTTGAACAATGGATTCAAATGGATTATTTCTGTGGATTATATCAAGATCAATATCACGATTAAGATATTGCATTATAGTTTTGTAAAATGTTATCTCTGGGGAAAACTGTGTAAAGGGTAATCCTCTATTATTTCTTACAACTGCATGTGAATCTATCTCAATAAAAATTTTAGTTTAAAAAAAGTGCAGATCAATGTATATAGGGTGCTACATTTAGAGTAAAAATAAAATTATATTTGTATTTACATAAAGAACACTGAAAGGATACCGAAAGTGGTTATCTTAGGGTGGGGAGAAATAGAAACGGAACCAATACTTTTCAATGCGTGTTTAAAATAGTTGTATTTTTGAAGCATGTTACCAAGTTTCCTGGTCAAAAATAGTAAAATATTAAGAGTACCTTTTGTTCAAAAAAGAACTTAATTCAGTACACATTCTCCTGCTCTGGAAAGTACTCCAATTTCAATTATCCTTACCTCTAACCTCTGTGTCTGATCCTTGCCCAAAAGGTCACGAACTTCTTCATTATATATTTCCAAATAAGACACTCGAACCAAAAATCTGTAAAGAAAACATCATTCTTAAATACAAAAAAAAAAAAAAAAAAGCAAGCAGTGAAATATTTATTAGAACAGTTTTAAAAACGTGTTTATGAAGGTTGTACATCTTATGTTTGTACTTCCCAATATTAGAAAATAATTATTTTACCTCGTATCACCCTCTGCTTTTGCAATATGACCAAATATGTGAGCAAAGGAATTTGGAATGATTCCTCTAAGTTCAGGAACAGCTCGAACACCTTCCATGGTAAACGTTTTCCCAGTTCCAGTTTGTCCATATGCAAAAATAGTCCCTGAAAACAATGAAGAGAATCACTTTGTAGAGTCTGACGCTACAGAACAAGAGCTCTTAAAATTAATTCTTTTGACACTGTGATGTAATTTCTAGCCTGGATTTAAAGTTTATTCTAATATAAATTTCTCCTTTATTATCAGCAATTACCATGCACACGAGCACAGTACTGTTGAAGTTCTAGAGCCAATGAGATAAATGTAAAATCGAACATTTTAGCTGATCCTAAGAAATTTATGTTTATGTTAATTACTTAATGCGGACATTAAATTGGAGAAGGTAGTATAGTTACAGCAAAAGAACAAAGGTTCCAGAGTAGAAAGACTTCAACGTGAATCCACACATTTGCCACTTTTCAGACATATGACCTTACAAACTATCTACCCAAAGATTATCTCTTCAAAAGTAAAATGAGGATTAGAATAACTATTCTGCATTGGTCACATGAAACAAGTAAGAATCACATGAAACCATTTACTTCAAGCAACCAACATGACACCTAGCAAATAGCTTAATCCTAAAATAAGTATGTTATTTCAAAATAAAAAGTTTTAAGTAACAGCTGTAAGGAATAGGGGGAATTAACAAAAAGAAGTGACAATATATTAAAAGTAATTACAGATACAACTTAGATTTTCTAAATATCCAAATTAATTCATTCAACAAATACTACCCACCTGAGTCTGGCATGGTGCTATGCTTCAGGGACACACCAATATGACAAAGACAAACACAATATGGTATGTGTCATCTTGGGGAGGACATATTAGCCAAATAATTATAACCAAGATGAGTGCTGGGAATGAGAAACACAGAGTTCTACATGAGAGTCAGGGACATAATCGAGGCAAGAAAACTAAGGAAGAAGGAAAGGAGAAGAGGGCAAAGAAGGCTTTCCAGAAGAGTCCATTTAATATATGAGCATGACTTAGAAACAGATGGACAGCAAAAGGCAAAAAAGAGAATGGAGATTTTGCAAAAATGCGAGGAGACCAGAATGGAAGAAAGAGAGATGGAAAAGGACAGTGGATGTGGGTTAGAGCTAAAGAAACTGAGGGGATTAATTACACAGGGTGATGAAGAACATGTTAAGGTTCTAGCTGCTGCTGCTGCTGCTGCTGCTATTGCTTCAGTCATGTCCGACTCTGCAACCCCATAGACGGCAGCCCACCAGGCTCCCCCGTCCCTGGGATTCTCCAGGCAAGAGCACTAGCTTATCTTAAAAACAAACTGAAGACACAGAATGATTTTTCAGTCAGAAGAGTGTCAACATCACTGGTTATACTGTATCCAAAGAACTGGAAAAAAGCATGGGAGAAATGAAGAAACCAGTTAGAGGGCTGACACAGTTAGTTACCCAGGTAAGAGAGAGTGCTGACAAGAGAAGGGGATGAGAAAGATGCAAAGTATTTCACAGATATTTGGCAGTTAGAATCAAGACGCCTGGGAAACAACTAGTCAAAAGGGGACCAGGGAAAAGGAAGAACTGAAGGTGACTTTCAGATTTCTGGCTTGACCAAGGGAATGTAACGTTAAGCTATGTACTGAGATGGTGAACACCACTGGAAGAAGTAACAGTTTGAAAGGAAGATCATACACTGAGTTTGGAGGTACTGAGCTTTAAGTCTACGATACACTCAAATGGATGTGCCAAGCAAGCAGGCCAGTGGATGAGATTCATTTGCCAACTGAAGCTATGGCACTGGGTGAGGTTTCCTCAGGAGAGAGTACAGCAGATAGCCTAGGAAGTGACAGCATAAATGAAAAAGGTTTCTTAACTACTAGCACTCTATTCAGTTAATACAAATGTCATCATTGTCAAACTTCCAATGAAAATAATCACAACATAAACCATTTCTATATGTGGGAATAAAAAAGTAAATTTTTTCTAACTCCCTAAATATTTCAAACTCTGTCATTAAGAATATAACTTACTACATTAAAAGGAGCTAAAAATACCATGAACTCATATACTGCATCTTAGAAAAGACAAAACAGCTATCATTTACTGATCATCTGCTATGTGCTATGTCATATACTTTATATGCATTCCTATTTAATTTTCACCCCAATCCTAAGTGCTAGGCAATAATTATATCCCCACAGTTTAGCTGAGGAAACAAAGGCTTAGAGAGGTTGAATTACTTGCTCTATGTCATTTAAATCTGAACACACTCCAGTTGGCTCCACAGTCCATGTATTTTTTTACCAGTATATAATGACCAAAAAAAATTTTTTAACTCAAAATTAATACCTACTTAATGCAGAACTTCCTTAGTGGTGCAGTGGATAGGAATCTGCCTGCCACCACAGGGGACACAGGCTGGATCCCTGGTCTGGGAAGATTCCACATGCTGTGGAGCAACTAAGCCTGCGTGCCTCTGAGCCAACACACTAGAGCCCGCAAGCCACAACTGCTGAGGCTGTGTGGCACAGCTATGTAAGTCTGCGCATACCAGGGGCCACAAGTTCCAACCACTGAGCCTCTGGGCCCCACTAATGAAGTCTGTGTGCCTAGAGCCTGTACTCTGCAACAAGAGAAGTCACTGTAATAATAAGAGGCTCACACACCACAACAAAAAGTAGCCCCCGCTTGTCACAACTAGAGCAAGCACATGCAGAGCAACGAAGACCTAGCACAGCCAAAAAATACGTAAATAAAATGAAAGCAATTTCTATGACTGTGTTAAATACATGATCATTACTAATTTTAAAAGTATATTAAGTAACTAGAGAAAGAAGAACAAACAAAACCCCAAATTAGTAGAAGCTAAGAAATCAAACAATCAGAGGAAAAGCAGAAATAAAGACAAATAAAGACAAAGAAATAGAAATAGAATGAAATAGAGACAAAGAAAACAATAGAAAAAACAATCAAACTAAAAGTTGCTTCTCTGAAAAGATAAACAAAATTGATAAATCTTTAGCCAGACTCATTAAGAAAAAAGATGATTCACATCAATAAAGTTAGAAATGAAAAGGAAGTTATAATGGACACCGCAAAAATACAAAGGATCATAAGAGACTACTACAAGCAACTTTATGTCAATGAAATGGACAGTCTAGAAGAAATGGACAAATTCTTAGAAATATACAACCTTCCAAGACTGAACCAAAAAGAAATACAAAATACAAACAGACCAATTACAAGTTACAACAGGGATGGTCTTGATCACTGCCTCCAGTAATGTTAAAGAAGCTGAAGTTGAACAGTTCTATGAAGACCTACAAGACCTTCTAGAACTAAAACCCAAAACATTCCTGAAATGTTCACTGATTCCTAAAATGCTCAATTCTCCTGCTCAAAATTCTCCAGCCAGGCTCCAACAGTACGTGAACCAGGAACTTCCAGATGTTCAAACTGGATTTAGAAAAGGCAGAGGAATCAGAGATCAAATTGCCAACAGCTGTTGGATCATAGAAAAAGCAAGGGAGTTACAGAAAAACATCTATTTCTGCTTTATTGATTACACCAAAGCCTTTGACCGTGTGGATCACAACAAACTGTGGAAAATTCTTCAAGAGATGAGAATACCAGACCACCTGACCTGCGTCCTGAGAAATCTCTATGCAGGTCAAGAAGCAACAGTTAGAACCAGATATGGAACAACGGACTGGATCCAAATTGGGAAAGGAGTACATTAAGGCTGTATATTGTCACCCTACTTATTTAACTTATATGCAGAGTACATCATGAGAAATGCTAGGCTGGATAAAGCACAAGCTAAGATCAAGATTCGGAGAAGGCAATGGCACCCCACTCCAGTACTCTTGCCTGGAAAGTCCCATGGACGGAGGAGCCTGGTGGGCTGCAGTCCATGGGGTCGCTGAGTCGGACACGACTGAGCGACTTCACTTTCACTTCTCACTTTCATGCATTGGAGAAGGAAATGGCAACCCACTCCAGTGTTCTTGCCTGGAGAATCCCAGGGACGGGGGAGCCTGGTGGGCTACCGTCTATGGGGTCACACAGAGTCGGACACGACTGAAGTGACTTAGCAGCAGCAGCACCAGACCTTCCATGCCCCCTGGCTGTCTCAGTGAAGGAGGCAGCCTGGCAGGGGACGGGGTGTGGTGTCGAGTTTACAGCCTGCCTGCCTATTTCCTGCACAGGCTGGGATTGACTTAGCAGCAGCAGCAGCAAGATCAAGATTGCAAGGAGAAATATCAATAACCTCAGATACGCAGATGACACCATCCTTATGGCAGAAAGTAAAGAGGAACTAAAGAACCTCTTGATGAAAGTGAAAGAGGAGAGTGAAAAAGCTGGCTTAAAACTCAACATTCAAAAAATTAAGCTCATGGCATCAAGTCCCATCACTTCATGGCAAACAGATGGGGAAACAATGGAAACAGTGACAGACTTTATTTTCTTGGGCTCCAATTTCACTGCAGATGGTGACTGCAGCCATGGAATTAAAAGACGCTTGCTCCTTGGAAGAAATGCTATGACCAACCTAGACAGCATATTAAAAAAGCAGAGACACTGCTTTGCCAACAAAGGTCCTTCTAGTCAGAGCTATGGTTTTTCCAGTGAGAGTTGGACTATAAAGAAAGCTGAGTGCCAAAGAATTGATGCCTTTGTATTGTTGTGTTGGAGAAGACTCTTGAGAGTTCCTTGGGCTGCAAGGAAATGAAACCAGTCAATCCTAAAGGAAATTAGTCATGAATATTCATTGGAAGGATGCTGAAGTTGAAGCTCCAATACTTTGGCCACCTAATGCAAAGAACCGACTCATTAGAAAAGACTCTGATGCTGGGAACGACTGAAGGCAGGAGGAAAAGGGGACAACAGAGGATGAGATGGTTGGATGGCATCACCAACTCAATGGACATGAGTTTGAGCAAACTTCAGGAGTTGGTGATGGACAGGGAAGCCTGGCATATTGCAGCCCATGGGTCACAAAGAATCGACATGACTGAGCGACTGAACTGAAAATTAAAACTAATTTTACAACTCACAACAAACAAAAGTCCAGGACCAGAAGGCATCACAGGCGAATTCTATCAAACATTTAGAGAAGAGTTAATACCTCTGAAACTTTCCAAAAATTGCAGAGGAAGGAACACTCCCAAACTCATTCTATGAAGCCACTATCGTCCTGACACCTAAACCAGACAAAGACGCCACACCCAAAAAAAAGAAAATTGCAGGCTCCAATATCACTGATGAGCACAGATGCAAAAATTCTCAGCAAACCAAATCCAACAATACATTAAAAGAATAATATACCATGATCAAGAGAGATTTATCCTAGGGATATAAGGATTCTTCAATAACCACAAATCAATCAGTGTGATAAATCATATTAACAAACTGAAAGATAAAAACCATATGATCATCTCAATAGATGCATAAAGTTTTTGACAAAATTCAACACCCATTTATGATCAAAACTCTCCAAAAAGTGGGCACAGAAGGACCCTACCTCAACATAATCAAAGGCCATATATGACAAACCCACAGCTAACATCATTCTCAACAGGGAAAAACTAAAAGAATTTCCTCCAAAATCAGGAACAAGACAAGATGTCCATTCTTGACACTTTTATTCAACAGAGTTTTGGAAATCTTAGATACAGCAATCAGAGAAGAAAAAGAAATAAAAGGAAATCATACTGGAAAAGAAGTAAAACTGTCACCATCACAGATGACATGATACTATACATACAAAATCCTAAAGATGCCATCAGAATGCTACTAGCGCTCAGTGAATTTGGTAAAGTTGCAGGAAGGCGACCCACTCCAGTACTCTTGCCTGGAAAATTCCATGGACAGAGGAGCCTGGTAGGCTGCAGTCCACGGGGTCGCTAAGAGTCGGACACAACTGGGCAACTTTACTTTCACTTTTCACTTTCATGCATTGGAGACGGAAATGGCAACCCACTCCAGTGTTCTTGCCTAGAGAATCCCAGGGATAGGGGAGCCTGGTGGGCTGCTGTCTATGGGATCGCACAGAATCAGACACGACTGACGCGACTTAGCAGCAGCAGCAGGATACAAAGTCAAAACACAAAAATCTGTTGCAATTCTATATACGCTAACAACAAAAGATCAGACAGAGAAATTAAACAATCCTTTACCACTGCATCAAAAAGCATATAGTACCTAAAATAAACCTAAAGAGGCAAAAGACCTGTACTCTGAAAACTGTTAAGACACTGATAAAAGAAACCAAAGGTGATACAAACAGACAGAAAGTTATACCATGTTCTTGGATTGGAATAATCAATATTGTCAAAATGACTATACTACCCAAGGCAATTTACAGATTCAATGCAATCTCTATTAAATGACCAATGGCGTTTTTCACAGAAATAGAACAAAAAAAAATTTTAATGTATATTGTAACACAAAAGACCTAGAATAGCCAAAGCAATCCTGAGAAAGAAAAAGGAGCTGGAGGAATCAGGCTCCCTGATTTGAGACTATCTGACAAATCTACAGTCATCAAAATAGCATGGTACTGGCACAAAAACAGAAATATAGATCCATATAATATGACAGAAAAGTCCAGAGATAAACCCAAACCCTATTGTCAATTAACCTATGACAAAGGAGACAAAACTATACAATGGAGAAAAGACACTCTTCAATAAATGGTGCTGGGAAAACTGGACAGCTACATGGTTAAAAAAAAAGAAAGAAAACACTCCCTAACATCATACATGAAAATTAACTCGAAATGGATTAAAGGTCTAAATGTAAGACCAGACACTACAGAACTCTTGGAGGAAAACATAGGCAGAATTCTTTGACATAAATCACAAGACTGTTTTCTATCCACTTCTAGGGTCATGAAAAAAAAAAATAAGAATTGGATCTAATTAAACTTAAAAGCTTTTGCACAACAATGGAAACCATAAAATTAAATGGAATGGGAAAAAAACATTTGCAAAGTATGCCACTCATAAGAGATTAATCTGCAAAATATACAAACAGCTCATGCAGTTCTATATGAAAGAACCAAATAATCCAACCAAAAAATGGACAGAAGACCTAAACAGACATTTCTCCAAAGAAGACATACAGATGGCCATAAAGCACATGAAAAGATGCTCAACATCACTAATTATCAGAGAAATGCAAATCAAAACCATAACGACATACCACCTCACACCAGTAAGAATGACCATCATTAAAAAGTCTACAAATAATAAATGCTAGAGAGGGTGTGGAGAAGGGAGAACCCTCCTACACCGTTGGTGGGAATGTAAATTGGCATAACCACTATGGAGAACACTATGGAGGTTCCTTAAAAAACTAAAAATACAACTACCATATGATCCAGTAATCCCATACCTGGGCATTTACCCAGAGAAAACCATAATTCAAAAAGATATAGGCACCCCAATGTTCATTAGAGCATTATTTACAATACGCAAGGCATGGAAGCAACCTAAATGTCCATCAACAACAGAACAGATTAAGAAGATGTGGTACCTATATACAATGGAACACTAGTCAGCCATAAAAAAGAATAAAACAATGCCATTTGAAGCAGCATGGATGGATCTAGAGATTATCACACCAAGTGAAGTCAGAGAAAGACAACTATCGCATGATATCACTTACATGTGGAATCTCGAAAAAAATTATATAAATGAACTTGTTTACAAAACAGAAACAAACTTACAGTTACCAAAGGGGAAACTTGGTAGGCAGGGATAAGTTAGGAGTTTGGGATTAACAAATACACATACTATATATAAAATAGATAATCAAGGACATACTCTCCAGCACAGGGAAACAATTACTTATAATAATCTATACGGGAAAAGAATCCAAAATAGATGGATATCCGTATAACCTAATCACTCTGCTGTATACCTGCTGCTGCTGCTGCTGCTAAGTCGCTTCAGTCGTGTCCGACTCTGTGCGACCCCACAGATGGCAGCCCACTGGGCTCCACCATCCCTGGGATTCTCCAGGCAAGAACACTGGAGTGGGTTGCCATTTCCTTCTCCAGTGCGTGAAAGTGAAAAGTGAAAGTGAAGTCGCTCAGTCGTGTCTGACTCAGCGACCCCATGGACTGCAGCCTACCAGGCTCCTCCGTCCATGGGAGTTTCCAGGCAAGAGTACTGGAGTGGGGTGCCATTGCCTTCTCCGGCTGTATACCTGAAACTGACACAAAATTGTAAATCAACTATACTCCAATATAAAATAAAATTTAAATTTTAAAAAATTTTAAAATAAAAGGATACTAATTTACAATATTAAATCTGAGAAAGGACCACAAATCTCCTAAAATTGAAGAATCTCATCTAATTCTCAGCAATAAGAATCCAAATTTATTTTGTCACTCTATGTCACTTTACGTCCCTCTTAATAAATCTAATGCTATCATTTCCTTCATATGAACTTTTAAAATGTTAGTTTTTAAAAACTAAAAACAGTGTGAGATTTTACCCAATCTCATTTCTAACTATCACTTACACTTAAAATGACAGAAGGTTCATCAAAAAATTGCACATGGATATTTACGCAGCTATATATAACTGCCAAAACTTGGAAGCAACCAAGATTTCCTTCGTAGGCAGATAAAACTGTTGTACATCAGGACAATGGAATATTATTGCTGATTAAAAAAGAGAGATGAGTTAATAAGTCATGAAAAGGCATGGAGGGAACTTAAGTGCATGTTACTATCAACCTGAAAAGGCAACATACTATATATATATTTATATATAAAACTCCAACTATGTGACACTCTGGAAAAGGCAGAACTGTGGAGACAGTAAAAAGATTAGGGACTGCCAGGGTTAAAGAGGGAGGGAGGGATGAACAGGTGGAGTAAGGAGTGAAACAACTGTGTATGATATTACAGTGGTGAATAACTGTCATTATATATTTGTCCAAACTCACAGAATGAACACTATCCAGAGTGAACCCTAATGCAAACTATGGGGCTTGGAGGATAGCGATATGTTAATACAGGGTCATTCATTTTAACAAATGTAACCACTGTGGTCCAGGATGCTGATAGCGGGGAACGCTGTGCATTTTGGGACATAAGGGAACTCTCGGTACTTTGTTCCAGCAATCAGAATCCAACAACACATTAAAAAGATCATACACCATGACCAAGTGGGCTTTATCCCAGGGATGCAAGGATTCTTCAATATCCACAAAGCAATCAATGTAATTCACCACACTAACAAATTGAAAAATAAAAGCCATATGATTATCTCAATAGATGCAGAGAAGGCCTTTGACAAAATTCAACATCCATTTATGATAAAAACTCTCCAGAAAGCAGGAATAGAAGGAACATACCTCAACATAATAAAAGCTATATATGACAAACCCACAGCAAACATTATCCTTAATGGTGAAAAACTGAAAGCATTTCCCCTAAAGTCAGGAACAAGACAAGGGTGCCCACTTTCACCACTACTATTCAACATAGTTTTGGAAGTTTTGGCCACAGCAATCAGAGCAGAAAAAGAAATAAAAGGAATCCAAATTGGAAAAGAAGAAGTAAAACTCTCACTGTTTGCAGATGACATGATCCTCTACATAGAAAACCCTAAAGACTCCACCAGAAAATTACTAGAGCTAATCAATGAATATAGTAAAGTTGCAGGATATAAAATCAACACACAGAAATCCCTTGCATTCCTATACACTAATAATGAGAAAGTAGAAAAAGAAATTAAGGAAACAATTCCATTCACCATTGCAACGAAAAGAATAAAATACTTAGGAATATATCTACCTAAAGAAACTAAAGACCTATATATGGAAAACTATAAAACACTGATGAAAGAAATCAAAGAGGACACTAATAGATGGAGAAATATACCGTGTTCATGGATCGGAAGAATCAATATAGTGAAAATGAGTATACTACGCAAAGCAATCTATAGATTCAATGCAATCCCTATCAAGCTACCAGCGGTATTTTTCACAGAACTAGAACAAATAATTTCAAGATTTGTATGGAAATACAAAAAAACCTCAAATAGCCAAAGCAATCTTGAGAAAGAAGAATGGAACTGGAGGAATCAACCTGCCTGGCTTCAAGCTCTACTACAAAGCCACAGTCATCAAGACAGTATGGTACTGGCACAAAGACAGAAATATAGATCAATGGAACAAAATAGAAAGCCCAGAGATAAATCCACACACCTATGGACACCTTATCTTCGACAAAGGAGGCAAGAATATACAATGGAGTAAAGACAATCTCTTTAACAAGTGGTGCTGGAAAAACTGATCAACCACTTGTAGAAGAATGAAACTAGATCACTCTCTAACACCACTCACAAAAATAAACTCAAAATGGATTAAAGATCTAAATGTAAGACCAGAAACTATAAAACTCCTAGAAGAGAATATAGGCAAAACACTTTCCGACATAAATCACAGCAGGATCCTCTATGATCCACCTCCCAGAATACTCGAAATAAAAGCAAAAATAAACAAATGGGATCTAATTAAAATTAAAAGCTTCTGCACAACAAAGGAAACTATAAGCAAGGTGAAAAGACAGCCTTCGGAATGGGAGAAAATAATAGCAAATGAAGCAACTGACAAACAACTAATCTCAAAAATATACAAGCAACTTATGCAGCTCAATTCCGGGAAAATAAACGACCCAATCAAAAAATGGGCCAAAGAACTAAACAGACATTTCTCCAAAGAAGACATACGGATGGCTAACAAACACATGAAAAGATGCTCAACATCACTCATTATCAGAGAAATGCAAATCAAAACCACAATGAGGTACCACTTCACACCAGTCAGAATGGCTACGATCCAAAAGTCTACAAGCAATAAATGCTGGAGAGGGTGTGGAGAAAAGGGAACCCTCTTACACTGTTAGTGGGAATGCAAATGAGTACAGCCACTATGGAAAACAGTGTGGAGATTCCTTAAAAAACTGGAAATAGAACTGCCTTATGACCCAGTAATCCCACTGCTGGGCATACACACTGAGGAAACCAGAATTGAAAGAGACACGTGTACCCCAATGTTCATCACAGCACTGTTTATAATAGCCAAGACATGGAAGCAACGTAGATGTCCATCAGCAGACAAATGGATAAGAAAGCCATGGTACATATACACAATGGAGTATTACTCAGCCATTAAAAAGAATACATTTCAATCAGTTCTAATGAGATGGATGAAACTGGAGTCTATTATACAGAGTGAAGTAAGCCAGAAAGAAAAACACCAATATAGTATACTAACACATATATATGGAATTTAGAAAGATGGTAAAGATAACCCTGTATGCGAGACAGCAAAAGAGATACAGATGTATAGAATAGACTTTTGGACTCTGTGGGAGAGGGAGAGGGTGGGAAGATTTGGGAGAATGGCATTGAAACATGTATACTATCATGTAAGAAACGAATCACCAGTCTAGATCCGATACAGGATGCTTGGGGCTGGTGCCCTGGGATGACCCAGAGAGATGACATGGGGAGGGTGGTGGGAGGGAGGTTCAGGATTGGGAACTCATGTACACCCATGGCGGATTCATGTCAATGTATGGCAAAACCAATACAGTATTGTAAAGTAAAAAAAATAAAAATTAAAAATAAAGAGCACCAAAAAAATAAATAAATAAACAACATAACCTGAATATTCCTGTAACCATTAAATAAATTCTATCTGTAGCTAAAAACCTTTCCATGAAAAAAATTCCAGGCCTAGTAGGCTTCACTGGTGAATCCTACCAAACACTTAGAGAAGATATAATACTAATCCTAGGCAAATTTTTCCAGATAATTAAAAAGGAGGGAATACTTCTCAACTCATTCTATGAAACTAGCATTATTCTGATACCAAAACCAGATAAAGACGCTACAAGAAAACTACATTACTTACATCCCTCATGGCCACAGTTGCAAAAATGTTAAACATTTTAGCTCATCAAATCTAACATTATACAAGAGGATAATATACCATGACCAAGGGGCATGCTGATTTCACATTTAAAAATGAATCAATGTAATGGGACCGTATTTAAAAACTTTTAAAAATAATTTAAGTGCAAAAAAAACTGCATTTGGCAAAATCTGATATACACTCTTGAAAAAAAACTCTCAGCAACCTCAGAACAGACAGGAACTCACTCAATCTGGTAAAGTATCTATGAAAAATCTAGAGAGAACGTCACATTGGTAAAAGTATGAATGCTTTCTCCCTAAGATTAGGAACAATACAAAAATGTCCCAAAATCTCACATATTGCTGGTGGGAATGTAAAAATGGTATAGCCATTGTGGAAAACAGACTAGCAGTTACCGTTTTTTTTTTTTTTTAATTGAAGGATAATTGCTGTATAGAATTTTGTTGGTTTCTGCCAAACATGAACATGAAGGCAGTTAGCCTCTTGACTCAGCAGTTATATTCCTAGGTACCTAAGAAAACTGAAAATATATGTTCCAGCATTATTCCACATAAAAACTCATACAATGTTTTTGTACAATGTTCATAGCAACATTATTCATAAAAGCTAAGAAATGGAAACAACCCAAATGTTCATCAACTGATGAATAAACTATATAGTATATCCAGACAACGGAACATCATTTGGCCATAAAAAAAGAATGAAGTATGGATACATACAACAACATGGATGAACATCAAAAATATCATGCTAGGATTTCCCTGATGGTCCAGCTGTTAAGAATTTGCCTGCCAATCAATACCAGAGACACAGGCTCAATCCCTGGACTGGGAAGATTCCCCATGCCATGGGGCAACTAAGCACACATGCCCTAGAGCCTAGGCTCTGCAACAACAGAAGCCCCTGCAGCAAGGAAGAGCCAGTGCAGCCAAAAAATAAATAAGTAAGTAAATTTTAAAATCACATTAATAAGAAGCCAGATACACCAGAATAAATGGTATATGATTCTATATATTAGAAATGCCCAGAAGAAGCAAACTCATCCACACAAAATAAGTGATTGCCAGGGTAGGAGAGAGAGAATTGGGAGTAATTGCTAATGGGTACAGTTTCTTTGAGGGGTGATGGAAATGTTCTGGGAACAGATACATGGTTGCATGTATGAAGGTACTAAAAGCCCCTAATTTGTGCAGTGTAAAATGGTTAAGATAGTGAACTTATTAGGCTCCCTGGTGGCCAGGTTCGATGCCTAGGTCAGGAAGATCCTCTGGAGGAGGGAATAGCAACTCACTCCAGTATTCTTTGAGAATTCCATGGACAGAAGAACCTGGCGGGATACAGTCCATGGGGTCGCAAAGAGTCAAACATGACTGAAATGACTAACGTTTTACCACTTACTCATGTTATTTAAAGTTTATCTCAATTTAAAGTCTAAAATAATCTATTGCATTTCTATACATGAACAATGTGCAATTTCCAAAAGAAAATTATGAGAACAATTCTGTTCACAATAAGCATCAAAGAATACTTAAGAAAGTTTACCAAAAGTAGTACACGATCTGCAATTAAAAACTACAAAATACTGATGAGAGAAATTAAGACATACATAGATATATCATCTTCATGTATTGAAGATTCAATACCGTCAGAATAGTAATTCAACACAATCCCTACCAAAATCCTAGGTGGTTTTGTGTGTTTAAATTGACAACGTGTTCCTAAAACTTTTATATAAAAATGCAAAGGACCTAGAAAAGTAAAAACAACTGACAGAGTAACAAAATTAGAAAACATACACTACCTAATTTCAAAACATTTTACAAAGCTATAGCAATTAAAACAGGACAGACATGGAATAGAACAATCTAGAAATAAGCCCACCTATTTGTGGTCAGTTGAATTTTGACAAAAGCACCAAGTTAATTCACTAGAGAAAGAGCAGTCTTCTCAATAAATGATGCTGGAACAATTAGATATCCACAAGCAAGATAGGGGAAAAAAGGGAGTGAGACAGAGAAAGGAAAAAAAAAAAAACTCACCCTAACTTCACATCATATATAAAAATTAAAATGAGCCAAAGGGCTTTCCCAGTGGCTCAGTGGTAAAGAATCTGCCTGCCAATGCAGGAGACACGGGTTCAATCCCTGGTCCAGGAATCTCCCATGCTATGGAGCAACTAAGCCCATGTGCCACATATACTGGGCCTTGTGCTCTGCATAAGGAGATGCCACTGCAATGAGAAGCCTGCACACTGCAACTAGAGAGCAGCCCTGGCTCACCACAACTAGGGAAAAGCCCATGTAGCAATGAGGACCCAGCACAGCCAAAAAATAAATAAAACTATTTTTAAGAAATGTAAGATCTAAAATGCAGCGATGGTGATTGCAGCCATGAAATTAAAAGACGCTTACTCCTTGGAAAGTTATGACCAACCTAGATAGCATATTCAAAAGCAGAGGCATTACTTTGCCAACAAAGGTCTGTCTAGTCAAGGCTATGATTTTTCCAGTGGTCATGTATGGATGTGAGAGTTCGACTATAAAGAAAGCTGATGGGGAACACGTGTACACCCGTGGCAGATTCATGATGATGTATGGCAAAACCAATACGATATTGTAAAGTAATTAGCCTCCAATTAAAATAAATAAATTTTTATATAAAAAAACAAATTGAATAATAAAAATCATATAGCCATCTCAATAGATGCAGAAAAGCTTTTGACACATTCAACAGATATTTATGATAAAAGCTCTCAATAAAGTGCAATTAAAGGGGACAAATCTCAACATAATAATAGTTTTGTCTAACAAACCTACAGCCAATATATCATGCTCAATGGTGAAAAGAAAAAAGTATTTCCTCTATATCAGGAATAAAATGAGGCTGCCCACTCTTGCTAATTTTATTCAACATAGTAATGGAAGTCTAAGTCAGAGCAATCAGGCAAGATAAAAAAAAAAAGAAAGCTGAGCGTACAAGAATTAACGCATTTGAACTGTGGTGTTGGAGAAGACTCTTGAGAGTCCCTTGGACTGCAAGGAGATCCAAGCAGTCCATCCTAAAGGAGATCAGTCCTTGGTGTTCACTGGAAGGACTGATGTTGAAGCTGAAACTCCAATACTTTGGCCACCTGATGCGAAGAGTTGACTCACCAAAAAAGACCCTGATGGGACTGGGGGCAGGAGGAGAAGGAGACGACAGAGGATGAGATGGCTGGATGGCATCACCGACTCAATGGACATGAGTTTGGGTAAACTCTGGGAGTTGGTGATGGACAGGGAGGCCTGGTGTGCTGCGATTCATGGGGTTGCAAAGAGTCAGAAACGACTGAGCGACTGAACTGATCTGAAGATCTAAATGTTTACAACTTCTAGATAAAAACACAGGAGAAAATCTTTGTGGTCCTGGGTTTGGAAAAAATTTCTGAGCTATGTCACCAAAAAAACGTGATAAAAGAAAAACTGATAGCGAGACTTGAACAAAATATAAAACTTTTCAAAAAACATCATAAGAAAATGAAAAGACAAGCCACAGACTGGGAGAAATATTTTCAAATCACATATCTGATCACGTATATGAATTCAATATATAAAGAGTATGACTGAATAATAACACAGGCAACCAAATTTTAAAATAGGTAAAATATTTTAAGAGATATTTTACCAAGAAGATATATAAATGACCAATAAGTACACAGATGTTTAATGCTGTTAATCATTAGGGAAATACAATGAGATACCACGATATACCCTCTAGAATAGCTATAATTAAGAAGAATGATAGTTTAAGAGTTGGTGAGGATGTAAAGAAATTAGAACTCTCATACCATGCTGTTGGGAAAAAAGAAGTACAGTCACCACTACGGAAACCTGTTTTGCAGTTTCTTCAAAAGATAAACATACATAAACCACAAGACACAAGCAATTTCACTCCTAAGGATCTATCCAAGACAAATTTTGAAACTTATCTGCACAGAGACTTAATGTTCCTAACAGCATCATTTTTAATAGCAAAAAAACTCAAATCATTCAAATCCCCAAAGATCACAAAAGGTGGTGTTTTCATATAATAGAATAAAACTTAACAATAAAAAGGAACTACTGATATATGCCACAACATGGATGACCCTCAAAAATATTACAAAAAAAGTGTTAGTCGCTCAGTCATGCCTGACTCTTTCAGACCCATGTACTGCAGCCCACCAGGCTCCTCAGTCCATGAAATTCTCGAGGTAAGAATACTGGAGAATTCTTCTCCAAAGAATCTTTCCAACCCAGGAATCAAACCCCAGTCTCCTGCACTGCAGGCAGATTCTTTACTGTCTGAGACACAATGCTTGGATGACATCACCAACTCAATGGACATGAGTTTGAGCATACTCGATGAGATAGTGAAGGACAGGGAAGCCTGGTATGCTGCAGTCCACGAGGTGGCACAGAGTTGAACACAACTGAACAAGTCAAAGAAAACAGATAAAGACAAAATAGTGTATAATCTGATTTATACGAAATTCTAAAGAAAGGCAAAACCAGACAGAAAGCAGGTCCATGGTTGCTGGGGGTAGGACTGCAAACGGACACGGAACTTATCGGGATGATAAAACTGATGGTTTCACAACTGTATGTATTTACTACAACCCAAACGGTACAATTCAATTATACAATTACAGTGGGTGAATTCACTGGGTATTATTAATAACTTGATAAGAAGTTGTTTAGAAGTAAACTAAAGTACTCACCATTGTAGCCTTCGAGAACAGAATCAATAATAGGTCTGGCAGTTAAGTTATAAACATCTAGTTGTTTACTCTCTGGTCCAAAAACAGTATCAAAAGTAAATGTCTTTGGCGGTTCATTAGAAGAATCAGTCTTATGTACAGTGATAGTTCCCCTCATCTCATCCACACTGACAGCCTGTTTGTAGCACATTGATTTCTCTCGCTCATTGAGGGGCCGGCACCTAACAACCACCTTCACATTATCGCAGCTTTCCGGCTTCTCTGATTTATTGATCTGGTGGAGAAAATATTTACAAATAACGAAAAGAACATTTACTTTTACCTTCAACAGATTAAATTTAAAACCTGAAAAGGCTACTTTGCCACCTCAGTGCCTTGCACACATTAAACACTCCATAATTATTTATTAAATTTAATTAAAGATCTTACAGATATATAGAAAAACTTATTAAAAAGGTATAAAAAGTTTCTTTTATAATACAAATAAGGAAAGAGGTAATTTAATTTACATTTATAGTTAATGCTATTCAGGCAGAAAATCAGAATGTATAAGAGACTTGTCTTTCTGCACAAAGTCCCTGACTTCCTCTGAGTTTCCTGCCTATAGAAAAACAAATGTGAATGTGGTTAATAACTTTAATCAAGAATCCAGTAGTAGGTCCTCTGTGCCCTCTCAGACTTTCAACTTTCTTTTCTACAATGCATTAGTTAAAAAAAAAAGAAATTAATCAAATAATATATCCACATATGGTCTACTTTTTCTATATTAGTGAAAGACAGAAAAAAAGCCTAATGGCAGAGGAAAAAAATGTCTTGGAAAATTTTTTTAATGACTCTACCCTTATGAACATTTGTATATGTAAAGTTTCAAATTTTGAAATTATACGATTAAGCATCTATATTAAAACTCAATCCAATTATTAAATATAATCCAATTATCATCCAGTTTAACAGTTAAGTTGAACAGATACTAAATTCCTACTCTTTCAGATACTCTTCTAAACATCAGAGAAACAAACATGAGCCACTGTCATTCACAAGGAATAGATGATATCAATTCAACACACTTCTTTCCATCTCTGCTTTCACCACCTTATTCCAGGTTATTATCTTGTCCCGAATTATAAGAAACTCCTAACTGTACTGCTGGGCTTCCCTGGTGGCTCAGCGATAAACAATCTGCCTGGCAATTCAGGAGTCTCAGGTTCGATCCCTGGGTAGGGAAGATCCCCTGAAGAAGAAAATGACAACCCACTCCAGTATTCCTGCCTGGGAAATCCCAAGGTCAGAGGAGTCTGGGAGGCTCCAGTCCATTGGGTGGCAAAGAGTTGGACATGACTTAGCAACTAAACACCACCACCAACTGTACTGTTGCATCTAATTAGGTTCCGCTATGGTCTGTTCTCTACCAGGCAGTGGGTTTCAACAAATCTAATTATGTCACTCCCCTACTCAGAACTCTCTACAATAGTTTCCCACAGATTTTAGGATAAAAGTCAAAATTGTTACAATGGTCTATAAGATCTGGTTCTGGCCTATGTCCACTTTCTCCAGCTTTATTTCACAAGTTACTCTGCTTGGCTTTCTTAGTCACAGCCACATTAGCTTTCTTTTAGGCCTTTTCTTGTCTTCATGCTTCCTCTCACCACACTCCTTTCCAGGTGCTGTTTCTTATGCCTAAAACATACTCCACCCTCTTCAATTACTTTGCAGAGCTCAGCTCAATAGCTCCTTCACCTGGGAAGACTTCCCTGACTAGAGTTGACCTAATATAGGTCCTGATAGCAGCGTTCTTTCTTTTCTTCTGCATTGGTTACAATTTTACTTTTTTTGGGGGGGGGGGGGGGGGGGGCGCTTCTTCTTTTATTAAAGTCTGTGTCTGTATCTAAATGAGAAGTTCCAAACAGGTACTCAGTCAAGGGACTAAATTTAGCCAACAAATGTCTTTTGTTTGGCTCCTATTATCTAAAAATCTTTTAAGTTAATTGCTAAAATTTAAAAATTAGACATTTCATTAAAATAACAATATCTAGATTCTCTGAAAAACAAATAGGTATCTAATATTTGTAAGCCAGCATTCCTACATGGCAACATTTAAACAATTCACCAGAGTCTACTTCTATCTATTGTATGCCGCTGATCCACTTCACTTAGTTAAGCGTCCTATCACTAAATATGTGTGGTTTTCACCTCCGCCCTACAGGGCAAGCTTTTCTCTTCCCAAGTTCAAGAACCTGGCTGGTTTTGCTCAATATTGTATGTCTAGTGCCTAGTACGTAGTTGTTGTTGTTGTTTAGTTGCTAAGTCGTGACCCCATGGACTGTAGCCCGCCAGACTCCCCCGTCCATGGGATTTTCCCAGGCAAGAATACTGAAGTGGGTTGTCATTTCCTTCTGTAGAGGAACTTCCCCAACCAGGGACCAAAACAGCTTCTCCTGTATTACCAGGGGGATTCTTTACCACTGAGCCAACAGTGTGGCTGATGCCCAGTAATAAATTGTTGAATAAATTGATAATTAAATAGAAAGCAACAAGGAGCAAATATTAAGCATCTAATGCTAAAAGTCAAGCACTGTCCTTCAAGCCTCCTGCGTATTATCTTATTTCATCCTGATACCCCCATGAGGAAAAGTTTAATTATGCAGGAAAGAACAATCCAGAAAGATAAATTACCCAGGGCCTCGCAACCGGCCACTTCTCAGGTGTTCTCCACGACCCTATAATGGACTTACGACGCCTGCTTATTAAGTGAACGATAATAACCTGTGAAATCCTACATGATGAACATACGACCACCCACCACTCACCCCCTCACGTAAACAACCGGCCACAGTTGAAGTGTTCCCCATGACTGGACTTACGACGCCCCCTTATTAAGTCACACGATAATAATCTGTGAAATCCTACAAGACAAGCATACCATCACCCACCACTCACCCGCCTCACACACAAAGCCACCTACGGATTACCTTCTGCACCGTCAGCTAGAGCGCCACGAGAGGAATGACAGCTCGAGTCAGGCGCCTGGAGTAGGGGCAGACAGCCCGTGCTCTGCTGCCGTCCAGAGCGTGGCTCCGCGACGCAGAGCCCCACCGGGCATCCAAGAGCCAGCCCTCCGCGGCCGCTCCCACACGCCCTACCCAGAGAACAGGGCTGCGAGCGAGCGCATCCTCTGGCACAGCGCCTTTATGTCAAGCACCCCAGGCCTTTCGGGATGCAGCGGCGACCAAGGTGGCAAGGCCTGCTCCGGGCCCTCCCGGGGTCGGGTGGACCCCCACATGCCCGGGCCCAACCGCCTGGCTCCCACACCGCTTGTCCCGCCCGGCCCGGCCCCGCCCCACCCCACCCGGGCCGCCCGCCTGCTCCGCGCCTCCATGGTAACGGCCGCGCCACCCGGCCAGGCCGCAGAGATGAGGAGGAACCCCAGCGGCTGAGTGACTCTCCTTACCGGCATTGCGGCTTCCTCCCGTGCCCCGCGGACGTCCCCGCCCGGGGTGCAGTCCAACGACGCCGGGTTCGCGGGAGAGGCGGCTCAGAGACTACTAAAACACCGCCTTGGCGCACCCAAGACTGCGGCTCCTCTGGCGAGAGCTCGCTGTGCGCAGGCGCACTCCGAGCTCGCCCCGCCCCAAACCCGGGCACGAGGCTTCCTCCACCACTTGTATTACGCCTGCGCCAGAACTTTCCGAGTCCGTCTCCTAGGAAGCCAGGCTGAGGCTGCGCTTGCGCAATGCTGCCATTCCGCTGCCGCTGGAAATCTGACCGGATTTGGAGGTGGGATATCTGGCTACTACCGATGGGAAAGAAGAGGCGCAATGCCGCCCATCTTCTAGCGCTTGCTATGTTCTAAATATTATAAACAACGATAGCAATTGTATATTGTGTTTCCTCACAAGAGCCACTTTACATATGTTATTGTGCTTGATTGCCAACTTGATTATGACCTGCCTCACCATTAGCTGAGGAACTTGGTCAGTATTCTCATAATTACCTCCAGAGCCTAGAAAAGAAGCTGGCACAAGATGGGTTTTCAATAAATATTTGTGAAAGAAAGAATGATCTATCTGAACCTCTCACCTGAACACCGCTCTGCTTGGACGTGCAATAATTTCAAGTTTATTATGTCCAAAATTGAAACGTTGATTCCCACTTCCTATCGCCTACTAGTACCTACGCCACACCTGTTAAATATAAAATAAACAATTTTAAAAGTCCATCACAATAATGTAACCTGGATTCTGACAATTGATCAGGTTAAATCACAGTCTTTTTCTCTCATACTTAATATCCAATCTTTCTACAAAACTAGAACTAGTTGTCTCTATCTCAGAAGTAGAACCAGAATCTGACCACTTTGAGCACCACCATCTCTCGCTTGCCTTACTAAACAGCTCAGAACTAGTTTCCTTGCAGTGCATCCTTGCCCATCCTAGTCTACTTTCAACACAAGAGGCAGAGTGCTGGTGTTAAAATGAGTCAGAGACTGTTGGTGGCTCAACGGTAAAGAATCTGCCTTCCAATACAGGAGATGGAGGTTCTATCCCTGGGTGGGGAAGATCCCCTGGAGAAGGAAATGGCATCCTGCTCCAGTAGTCTTGCCTGGGAAATTCCACGGATAGCAGGGCCTGGCAGCTACAGTGGGTGGGGTTGCAAAAAGTCTGACACGGCTTAGCAACTAAAACAACACTGCCTTCATTCATAACCTGCCAGTGATTTCTCATCTCCCAGCATAAAAGTCACAGGCTTGGATCACAGTCCCTGGTTCCTGCAATCTTCCCTCTTATTCATTATTGCAAGCTATCCCCTTCGCACCAGCTGCACTTGGCCTCCTTGACACAGCTGACCTTGCAGGCATGGTTTCATGATAGAATACAAGGCCTTTTATGCTTGCAGTAGGAGCTAATAAAAATACTTAGTGTCAGCATACTGTTCTAAGTGCTTTAATTCCTTTTAAATTATTAATTTAATTCACATAAAAGCTTTTTGAAATAGGTACCATTAGTCATTTTAATAGAAAATAGGAGGAACTATTTCACAGATTTAAAAAACTGAAGCATAGAGCCATTAAGTAACTTGTCCAAGGTCATACATATGGGCAGCGACAAAGCCCAGATCCAAAGCCAGGCTCTGCCTAGAAAGCTCCTCGCTAAATATTGCTTGACTCCCTCATTGCCTTCAGAATATCTTTGTTCACATATCACCTCCTTAGTGAACCCTACCAATGATCTCTCTACTTAAAATGCCAACCTTCAGATATTTTCCCAGTGGTCCAGTGGTTAGGACTCTGCTGTCCAATGCAGGGGATGCAGGTTCCATCCCTGGTCAGGGAACTAAGATCCCACACGCCACAGGGTACGGCCAAAAACTAAAAAAGAAAACAAAATTCCAATCTTCAGTCCCAGCCTTGTTATCTTCCCTCCCTACTTTATATTTCTCCATAGTACTTATCACTCTCTTATATATGATAGATACAATATATATATCTGCTTTATTGAGATTCACCAATTTATACAATTCAATGATTCTTATTGTATACAGAGCTGTGTGACCATAACCACAATTGATTTTAAACATTTTCATTACACCCAAAAGAAACACTTTCAGCTATCACTCCCCCTTTCTCCTTGCAACATCCCAGCCCTAGGCAACCACTAATCTACTTTCTGTTCTATAGATTTGCCTATTTTGGATTTATCATATAAATGGAATTATATAATACGTAACCTTTTGTGAAATGATGTCTATCACTTAGAATAATATTTTCAAGCATCATCCCCTATTGTAACACATAACAATAATCCTTTACTTTTTATGGCTGAATAATGTTCTATTGTATGAATATACCACATTTTTATCTATTTATCAATTGATGAACATTTGGGTTGTCTCTACTTTTTGGATAATAAGTTTTTGTGAACATGTTTCATTTCTCTTGGGTGTATACTACAAGTGGAATTGATGGATCATTTAGTAACTCTAATGTTTCACATTTTGAGGAACTATCAAGTTGTTTTCCAAAGTGGTTGCACCACCAGCAATGTAAGAAGATTTCCATTCCCATCAGCAGTGTATGAGGTTTACAGTTTTCTCTACACCCTTGCCACCACCTGCTGTTGTCTTGAATTGCTTATTATGCCCATCCTGCTGATGTAAAATAGCATCACACTGTAGTTTCTATTTGTAATTCCTTGATGATTAGTAATGTTGGACATGATTTCACACACTCTTTGACCATCTGAATATCTTCTTCAGAGAAATGTCTAATCAATTCTTTGCCCTTTTCATTATTAAGTTGTAAGAATTCTTTATATATTCTAAATACAAGTCTCTTTTCAGATATATGATATACATGTGCTTTCTCCTATTATGTGTGTTGTCTTTCGAATCACTAGATGCTGCTCTTTGAAGCACGAAAGTTTTAAATGTTGATCAAGTCCAAACTTTTCTTTTGTTGTTTATTTTCTTGTATATTTGGTGCAAATC
>SJYT01036311.1:100396-112427 GCA_006410635.1 Cephalophus harveyi | reverse complement strand
GGACACGACTGAGCGACTGAACTGAACTGAACTGAACTGAACTCAAGACATGAAGATTTTCTTTTTTAACAGTTTTCTAGTTTTAGCTCTTACATTTTTTTTTTGTCTTTTCTTTTTTTTAGCTCTTACATTTAGATCTATGATCTATTTTGAGTTATTTTTGTATATGATATGTTATAGGGATCCAGTTTCATTCTTCTGCACATGAATATTCATCTGTCCTATCACCATTTGCTGAAAAGAATGTTGTTTCCCCCCACTGAATTATTGTAGCAACCTGGGCAAATAACAATTGGTCATAAATATGAGGGTTGATTTCCAGATTCTCAATTCAATTCCATGGATCTATATGTCCATCCAGTACTATATTATCTTGATTACCATAGGCTTGTAGTAAGTTTTGAAATTAGATACTACGAAGCCTGTATGTTTGCTTTTGCAAGGTAGTTTTGGTCATTCTGAATTCCTTGGTTGTTCATAGGAATGTTTTAAATACATTGTTAGTTTAGATCTATGATCTATTTTCAGTAATTTTTATATATGATATGATATAGGGATCAAAAAGACAGCTAGAAACTGACAGGGATTATGTTGAATTGATAGACAGTTCTGGAACTATTGCTATTTTAATAATTTAAATCTTCCAGCTCATAAACATGGAATGTCTCTCCATTTATTTAGATCTTCTTTAATTTTTTTCAGTAATGTTCTGTAGTTTTCTATAGCATACACACATATTCCCCAAGGGTAACCACTATCTTGACTCTAACATTATAGATCCATTCTTTTATGCTTTTTATAAATGAAATCATACAGTATGAATTATTTTTTATCTGTCTTCCAACATTCAATATCATGTTTGTAAGATTCTTCCTTACAATGTGGTATAGTATCCCCTATATCGTGTGACTATACCACAATTTGTTTATCCCGTTCAACTATTGATGGACGTTTGGGTTGTATCCAGTTTAGCGCTATTACAAATAGTGCTTCTATGAACATGTACGTTCACATATGCATTTCTGTTGGACATATATCTAGGAGTGGAATTGCTGGGATTTTCATCTATTCTACGCAAGCTTTTCTCTTTCCTGACCAGCCTATAAGTTCCACCTCTCTTCTGTTCACTGTTATGTTCCAGCGCCTAACACATTGCAGCCTTCAATAGATAACCTTCTCCAGGGCGGCTTGCTCACCAGCCGCCCCACCCCAGCTAGGGACTCTGCGCCTGGCGTTAGGGCTTTAGATGCGGAAGAGGGGCTCAGTGGGTGGGCGAGGGGTGGAGTAAGAGTAGAGGGGATCCTTCACCCACCTGCGCGCTCTCCCTCCCGCCGCGTCCCAGGCCCGCGCCCCTCACCTCGGGCAACCGCCCCGCCCCGCCTCGTGGCCTCCCCAGCTGCAAGTCACTGACGCTAGGGTAGAAAACGCCGAGCTAAGCCGGGACCCAGACCCAGGATCTGACGCATCCATGGCTTCCGGAGGGCAGCATGCACCGCAGAACTCGGCCTCGGAGGTTAGATCCTCCCGGTGTCCAGGTAAGAGTTCGGACGAAAGTCTAGGAGAAATGGCCCTTCGCTGTCCATTCCCCCCGCGGCCGTGGAACGTCTCTCTCTCCGCGGCAATCCGGAAAAGTTTCTCGGAGGCTTGCCTGCGCGATGCGCGCAGGTTCCCCGCGCCTTCGTGGACAAGATCCGTGCAGGGGGGAATGCGGGCTCGGCCAGCTGCAGGCCCCGACCCCGCCGCAGCTCGCGGGCCGCTGCCCGCACCATCTACGCAGCCCCCAGTCCCCAGCCCGCCCAAGCTCATGCAGAAAACCTGGGGAGACTTCCCGGACCAGCGCCGGCTGCTCGCCTACCTGACGCAGGCCCAGGGCCGCGAGGCGCGTCTGTGGCGGGGTGGCCAGCTCCAGGTACCGGTACCCTCGCGGGGCCCTCCCGGAAGCACGGTCATCCCCCTCCCTCACGCGCGCACGGGACGAGGCTGGGCTCCACGTGCACCCGCAACCAGGTGAGCCGCACCCTGGAGCCTGCACCTTCCCCAGGTGCGTCCCTCTCACGAGGCGAAAGACGAGATTCCCCAGCTTATTTCACTGAAACGGTGCTTCACTAGAGGGCTTTGGAAGACGGCTTGAGTCGGGGAATTCAGCTGAAGACCCAAAAAACGGGCGCAGGAAGGAGAGGGTCTGAATGGGGGAACCACTGGACAAGAGAGACACTTTTACGTGACCGCTATTCAGGGTGAAGGGGCTTCTTACAACCCCTCTGGTCCAGCCCTGATGGACTGAGACCAACGACTTTCTCTGCTCTCCCCCACCTCCTCCTTCCAGCAGGCGGAGATTTGCGAAGCCTTCAGGGAAGTTGTGTTGTGGCTCCTGAGAGTTGAGAACATCTTTGACTTCTCTCAGACCACTTTTAACCTGGCTCTCACTATCTTCAGCCGCCTCATAGTTTCAGTAAAGGTAGGGGAGTTGTGAGGGATGGTGGCAGATGGGTGGGTGTGGAAACTGACCTTTGTTTCCTGTTGCTACCTGACAAGGGAGCCACCCCAGGTGCTCAGACCCAACGTTATAAATTGTCAATGGCTCCAAGAATAGAACTGGAATTGGAAAATCCTACCACCTTACCTGTCTGGCTCAGTGTTGTGTGGCCATCAGTGGTCAGCCTGAGGCCAGGAGGGGGCCGTGCGTTCCCTGAGATGATGCTGTATTTCCCATCTCCAGTCCGTCTTCTAACAAAGAGCTATTCACTAGTCATCTGTGGTTCTGAAACCAGGAGGTTTTCACTGGTCACATCTAAAAATGGGGCTAAATTCCTTGCAAATAAATACAATGTCTTTTTTAAAAATTAAAAAACTCGATGTCTTAACAACAAAAAACCCACAGATGCTTTATGATTAGTCTCTGACACTTATATTCTCAAATGTGTCTCTTCCATACTGCAGATAAAAAAGCAGTTACTCCATTGTGTCACAATTACTTCCTTGAGACTTGCTACAAAAGTTAATGAAGAAGAGGAGGTATGCATCCCTGGAAGCTGATTAAGGGCTGCTTTTGAGGTTTAGGGGTGTATAACATTGGAAACACAAGTTTCCTGAAAGGTCTGTGGTCTTGGGAATGGGCATTTTGGAAAAGTCACACCTCCCAGGATCTCTGCTGTCCCTTCCTTAGGCTTGTCAGACGCGAGTGGTGGTGGTTTAGTTGCTCAGTCCTGTCCGACTCTTACGAACCCATGGACTATAGCCTGCCACACTCCTCTGTCTGTGGAATTTCCTAGGCAAGGATACTGGACTGGATTGCCATTTCCTTCTCCAGGAGATCTTTCCAACCCAGGGATCAAACCTAGGCTTCCTGAAGGATTCTTTACCCATCTGAGCCATGGGAATTCTGGTACCCCACAAATGGGAAAATAGAACAGCTGAATTGTCCTGGCAGATATATCTTGCCTCATTAGTTGATGGAAGATGCCACCTCCCACTAAGCAGAGGAAAGTGGCCTCCCAGACCATATGGCCTAATAGCCATCCCCCAGAAACTACATCTAAGAAAGCTGCTTGAGACTTAAGGACTTGCCTGTGTCAAACTGGTCTTCAAGGAGTCTGGGACCCTCGTCTGGGAGGGGCAGGAGGGCCACGAGCAGTGGGTGGAAGAGAAGCCCCCGTAAGTGCTTCAGGCTTGCTTGAATTTCTCCATTTCACTATGGCTTCTGTTCAGAAGATCCTCTCCCAGTATCCTTCCCAAACCTCCCTGCCTACTTCCCTCCCTCCAACCTCTCCCCCTTTGTGGAACCACTGCCATTTGTACAAGGTCCCCTTAGCTGATCGCAAGGTCCAAGGGGCCAGAAAAGGGCATGGTGTGTCCAGTTCCAAACTTGCAATAAAAACTATTTTAACCCTGTTTGTTAGAATGTAATGTGTGCCCCGCAAAGATGCTTTTGTCCAACTAAGAACCAAGTAAATAACGCTTAAAAGAACTATTTCTAGAGGTTATATAATACTTTGTTTATCTAAAAGAGTAGGACCAAGTCTTCAATGCACTTGGTACTTGAATGTTTACTCATAGACAAGCCTTATAATTTCTCTGGGGAAAAGTCATAGCCTTCAATAAAGGCTGAAAGGAATGTGTTTGCAGCTACGGTGTTACCTGATTCTGGGAGGTTTTATCAGTGAGTCTGTCTAATGCAGACCAGGAAGATCAAAGGCCTACTTCTTTCTATGACTAACAATCATGGTAGTGATTGGAACCAGGAATGGGTAGAGTCCACAGCTGGGAAGCTTTGGGTGAGTTCTTACAGGTGAATGTGGGAGACGGCACAGTCCCAGCCTCCAAAGCACCTTTGGGTAGGAGTTGCAGTGCAGCTGGGGATCGAGACCTGCTTGCAGCATTTTCTATGCACAACTACCTGGGGACTTGACAGATAGCCAAGATCCGGTTTGGTTTTTCTTTCAGAAGCGTTTTCTGTGGTGGGACACTGGAAGATAGCTTTCCTGGGGTCATGGATGCCCAATCCCCAGCGATAAGAAAACAAAAGCTACTGTGACATAGTGTAGGGCTTTGGCCTCTTTTATTTTCTTTTTACAGTTAATTCCACGCATAAAAGACTTCATAAAGCATTATGGCTCTGGCTATTCCCCGAATGAGCTCCTCAGGATGGAGCTGGCTATTTTGGACAAACTGCACTGGGACCTCTACATCGGGACACCGCTGGACTTTCTGTCCATAGTAAGTACGAGGAACTTCCAGAGCCTACCCTGGACTCATTGTGCCTTTGGAACAGCTGTTCACAATATAGGACGGCAAAGCACACGTCCTTACGCATGCAGCACAGTGACGTGACCCACAAGGCTCACGACATAACGGCAGAGTGAAATATTATCTTACATCCAACATGGTTCCACAGACTCCCGCTTCTAAAGGACATCAACTTTACAAAGATATTTAGACGGCACTATTATGGTGAGCTTCTCTTTTAAATACACACTGCAAAAATATTTAACTTTCCATTCTATGAATACTGTACATAAAAATCTATCTGCTTTTGCTGCACTTTACACACATTCAGTTAGCTGTCTTTTATTCACCTACACACAATCCTTACTGAGGCTTTAGACCATATTGATCTGGCACTTAAAAATGTCATGTTAGTTTGTATTTGTTTTAGTTAGAGAATGATGGTCATCCTTAAGGATAGGATTCTGTTAGTAAGGCAAAATTATGTAATATGCAAATGTCATGGGGTTTTGGTCTGTTATGAAGTGTGACGATTAAATCACGAAGGGCTGTACCATTATAAAAACTGACCAGTGTGGCCAAGCGGCAGCATTTCTTCTCATGTCGAGCACATATAATCTCTGCTACCTTAATCTTGAACTGTATGCTTCTGTTTTTCTGCTACCTTAATCTTGAACTGTATGCTTCTGTTTTTCAGAACCGAAACACTGTCAAGTGGGTACTTTAGGCTCTTAATGACCATGTCACAAAGCAGACTGTCTTTTTCTCACCAGGGTTGAAGCATAGCTTGGCCGCACAGTGGGTATTAAGCCTCAATCCCCTTCTGGGGCCATGGATGGGATCGAAAAGGGTTGGGCAACATTTAATGTTCCCTGATGAAAATGTAAATTGTTTTTTTGCACTTTTGGTCATTGATCTATGAAAAGTATGGGGTTTTCTGTTCTAACATAAAAACCACGGTCTCCAGTTCCACGCCCTGGTGGTCCTGGGCTGGCCCCACGTGAAGGAGCTGATGCCTCAGAGGAATCCTTCCCTCCACGTCGCGTCCCTGACCAGGCAGCTGCAGCACTGTATGGCGGGCCACCAGCTGCTGCAGTTCAAGGGCTCCACACTGGCCTTGGTCATCATCACCTTAGAGCTGGAGAGGCTCATGCCCGACTGCTGTACTCCTATATCTGATCTGCTAAAGAAAGCACAGGTAGACATCAACTTTGCCCCACACCAGGCTCTCAGTTTTGCCCCTTCAGCTGATGCACTCTGCCCCCAAAAGAGTACCTGTGGCCCCTTCTCAGCCCTTGTGGGCTCCAGGAGATACTCTGGCTGTGATGACTCTGAAGAGGCTTCCTAAGGGCTAGGCTTTCCACACATGGCATATCCTCTGGACTTAAGTATTAGATACACGTTCCCTTCACCACAATGGGCTTCTCTGACACTGAGCGGAAGCTGTATCTCAGTGGCAGCCCTGGTAGTCAAGAGGATGTGGGGACATGTTGAGCTCAGGAGGAAACAACGCTGAGCTTCACACTGGGGAGTGTAAATTTCAGACCCTTTACCCTTTATATGGTACCAGGCACCAGGGTACGAGGGTATGAGGTAGGTACGAGGAGGTCAGAATCACTCAGGATGGACAGCGTAACATGGAATGCAGTTAGAAAAAATGACAATTTTTACTGAGGTTGAAGATGGGTGTCCCTGAGATGGTGGGGTTAATGTTCTCAAGTTGGGTGGTTGGAACTTCCTGGAATTGCTCCATGCTGACATTCTGGCACTCAGTTGCTCATTGTTTAGAATGTAAAATGGTTCTGCCTCAAGGATGACCACTCCGTTTTAATTACAGGTTGGTATTAGGCAGTGGAACCGCTGCAAAGAACTTGCAAAGGAGCAACTGGCAAGCCTTTAGTCATCCTCCTGCAGGGACACTTTCTGGCTCACCTGCCAGCGTCTGTGCCCTACCCCCAGAGCCCTTTACAGCATAATGGCAAATCTGGACTTAGACTCCTCTATATTCTAGGCTTTATGGATCCTGTAACAAGAAAGCAAGAAGGCCTTGAAACAGCAACTGAGAAAAGACTCTGATTCTTCAGGAAAAAACAACAAGGGGGCAAAAAGACGGGTCAGGGTCCCTAAAGGGAAAGGTAGTCTGATAAATCAAACTCAGACTCCTGCCTCTCTCGCAAACCTGGGCCTGAAACCAGGGAGAGGGAATAAATGCTCATAGTGCAGCTTGCTTTTTCTTCCTCATCAAGGGCTGTATCAGCCTATAAGACAGCTGGGTGATGAGGTCAGAGGCAGGCCTTGCTCAGGACAGAAGAGCCAGGCTGGTGCTGACAGACAAGTTCCTGCCGCTCCACCTGCCAGAACCGGCCGGGTCTTTCCAGCTTCCCAGGCCTGTACCAAGAGCATGTGCAGGCTTCAAGTCCCAAGTACTCTGCCCGCCTTTGCAGAAATGGGATTTACCCTGACTTGCCCAGCATCTAAGTCTTTTCTTTGTAAGAACTCGATTCATAAAGTAAGCTTTATTTCATATACAGTAACCAGAGCAAGCTCTAGGCATATTTCTGCTTGGTTACTCTTAGTTTACAGGCTTAACTAGAGGAATTTTTCTGTTTAGAAAATGACACTTAGAGGTGATCCTTGTGTTGGGAAGGCACAGCTCTCCGAGTTTTAGTTGAGATGAGCAGGTCCTGAGGCTGAGCTCCCACTACTGCAAGGAGGAGGGAGAGACCACTAGCACGGCTGTGAGGGAGAAGCCAGCTGCCCCTGGGAAGCAGTGACACTGTGGAGCCATTCTCTAGGCAGCGGAGTCCAGCTGACAGTGATGCCAGCTGGGGCTGTGGAAGCAGTGCTGGGGATGTGAATGACTGAGCCACACATTTAGAGGTCATCTGTGAAGGCCCTCCACAGTGAACAGTTTTCTGTAAATGTGCTAAGCCACGGGGAAGGTGATCTGCTACTAGGTGCAATACTAGTTATACCGTATTAGTGTCCGTTCTGTGGTCAGCACAAATCTCTGCCTTTTGTTAAGACAAATTTGCTTGTTGGAGCTTTTGTTCAAATACACTTCCTTTCAATCCTTTCTGTGTCTTATTTTACATGCATTAGATACCGTGCATTGAGATTTGATAGAGTCAAACACGTGAAATGCAATCTCTCAAACCCTATCAGTAACTGTCCTCTAGCCCAGCACAAATGAACGTGCTGGGGGGCAGCCTGCTGCTCACGGCCTCAGCTTCCTCTGCCTCCTTCCTTCCACTGTGAGCAGCACTGTCATTGGTGGAACAGAGGCTAATCCTGAGGGCCCATGCCAACTCAGGCTATTTTTGACTTCGGAAAACAGGAATTACCTGGAATCCCCCCCCCCCACACACACAACCCGAACCAAGTAGCTCTGGATGTAAGCTTCATTCCCCAGAGCTAAACCAACTCTCCATCTCTTGGGAAAAGAAGGCAGACCTGTGATCAGAGGCTAATCCTGAGGGCCCATGCCAACTCAGGCTATTTTTGACTTCGGAAAACAGGAATTACCTGGAATCCCCCCCCCACACACACACAACCCGAACCAAGTAGCTCTGGATGTAAGCTTCATTCCCCAGAGCTAAACCAACTCTCCATCTCTTGGGAAAAGAAGGCAGACCTGTGAGCCACAGTATGGGGGTAAGGGACAGCCTTGTTGCCTCATCTTTCTGTAAATAGTATTCCCTTCTCTGGGGAAGCAAACTTTTGTACTGCCAAAGTACCACTTGTGAGGGGTGCTTCATTCCCCAGAGCTAAACCAATTCTCCATCTCTTGGGAAAAGAAGGCAGACCTGTGAGCCACAGTATGGGGGTAAGGGACAGCCTTGCTGCCTCATCTTTCTGTAAATAGTATTCCCTTCTCTGGGGAAGCAAACTTTTGTACTGCCAAAGTACCACTTGTGAGGGGTTTTTGTTGTTTGTTTTTAAGTTTTTATGTTGCTCAAGCTTGCCTTGGAGCCCTAAGTTCTGTCTTACTCTCCTCTGACCTTTTTTCCCTGCAGTTAGGAATTTCTATCCCACTTCACATTAGAGACTGGGGTTTACTGTGATGGGAGAAATAAGGACATGGTCCATCTTCCATTTGTCACCATTTACGTAGGGCAGAGATTGGTAAAGGGCTGTGACTGCCAAAAACAGAGATGGGACAGGGCTCAGAGGCAGATGGGCTAAGAGAAGAACACAGTAGATGAGTATCACAGACACATCTTAAACTTGTCCAAATATTACCTCCTCATTTGGGTGAGCCAAGTTCCTTCCACCAAGGTGGCCCTGTTTCCCCTGGCTTCCTGGAAAGTCTTGGTCCTTCAAAGCTTGGTGAAGATTCTGCCGCCCTGCACCTCCCCTTCCCTGGGGAGGCCAGCATGCCAGTCTCCCTGCTGGACCTAGTCCTCCATCTCCTCATTTTGGTCTTCCCAGAGATTAGCCTCGTGTCCAACAGAGAAAGCACCTCGACAAATGGGCCCTGGAGATTGCCATCCCTTCCTCAACCAAGTATTTGCCTACTTCCTACAGCATCCCACCTCAGCAAAACCTTCTTAGGTCCACCAACCTACACTGTCAAACTGAACAGGAATAAGGGTATAGGATAGCAATATTTAAACCTCAATTCTTCCAGTTATGAACTGTGTGACCTTGGGTACCTCTCATGCCTTGCCTATAAAAAGGAGAAAATGGTACCTAATCACAGGATTATTGTGAAGATTAGAGGAATTAATACACGTAATGCACTTTAGAACAATGACTAGCACACAGTAAGAACTCAAATGTTAGTTGTCCCATGTCAAGCCTCCTCCACAAGGATGTAAACTTTTCAAGGGCAGGGTCTGCCTTCTCTCGTGTCTTGCCTGATAAAGATCCTTTGACCACAGGCTGCAACTTCTCTTTCCTATCTTGCCTCCATCCCACACCCAGCTGTTCACAGACGCCCGTGGCAGGATTCACTATTAAAATATAACTCCTATAGAAGCTGATCAACCCCACAAAGTTCATGGAAAAAAACAAGCTGTATTTTACCACAGCTGTAGGGATTAATAGAAGAAACATTAAATCAGAAAAGCCACTGCCCAAAAAAGACACCACAAAAACTCAAAATAAATGCAAAATTTAATGAAAAAAATGAGTACAAAGTGAATGGAAAGGAACAAAAACAGTCAATGAATGAAGGAATAAATGAATTAACAAGTGAAGCAGTTTTAGAAAAGCATGTTAACGTAACAGACTAGCAAGCCACACTTCCCTTGGGCCCCTTATCCAGTAACAGGAGCCCCACTTAACAGAGAACCCACACAAAGACATACACAACATATATGGAGTCGGTCCGCACAAGTACAGACCATCTAGACTCAGGTTACCCTTAATTCGGGTGACCATACTTCCCAGTTTGCCTGAGACAATCATGGCTTATGCATGTCGACTTGGCAGAATTATTAACAAAATCTCCTTTCACTCTCAAAAGTCTCAGCTTGGGCAATAAATTATATGGTGATTCTACCCAAAAATCAACTTGGTTCATGAAAGACATGATAGTAAACGCCAGCAATCCCACTGACAGCCCTAACAATGCCAACAGATGATACGGAGACAGAAAATGAGGGGGAAATAAGATCCTGCAGACAGGGGTCACATTCCATGAGGCCGGTAGCTTGTTAAACAATGAATGGTAAGCTTTTAAGCTCACCTTGTGCACCAAAGATTAATTTGGTCTCAGCTAAAAATGACAAAATTCTAAACACAAACAGCATGAGAGAAAAGTGCAGTGAGGCTCACTAAAGTCAAAGGGTCCTGTGGAGGCAGCCCAGACTCCAGAAAATGTAACAAGGACAGGTCTCCCCCGAGATTCTTGGAAGCCTGGGGCCTGCAGGCAGGTAACCAGCCACAATTCTAGCCACCCAAGTATGCCCTGGTTGCAGCCCACATTCAGATGGGGGTAGATGGGCAGTAGGATCTGCCCGCTCTAAGAGTTCCCAGATTGGCCAGGAGTCCTCATTTCTTACATAACTGAGCCTGCTGGGTCATTGAGCCTCATCTTCAGAAATACACTAGCCGACAGAGGCTATCGTAAAGGTCATACTTCCATCCAACTGAATACACTTTCAGACATATAATGACCCTAGAGTTAAGCCACTTGCAGTCCACATCTGCCTTAGATATGCTGATTTACCTTTTTAGATACCTACCCTGAAGCATCAGTTACCAGTTACAACCACAAGTGGGTTTACTCTAAAGCTAATGAAACTTAATTCTCAGGGCCTCTTCCAAGGCCCTGTACCTGATTTTATACTCATGTTCTCTTGAGAAGGCTTCTCAAGTAGTTTGAGCCCTTCAAAAATCTGTATCCACCCGTGGTCATGGCATAACTTTGGCGAATTTTCACTGTGAGTCTCAACAAAATCTGCTCTGCTCCAGGTGAAGCGAAAAAGACCACCTTTTCCTAGTCATATCTCAGTAGATACATACAGCTCACCCTCCACCCCTCTCTGAATGGAACATGATCTGAAAAGGTCAGGAGGGAGCCAGAACCTAGCCTTGGAAATGGGTAAAGCAAGCCAAGGCAGGAAGAAGGAAACGAAGATGGGAAAGGAAATGAAGGACAGAAAAACACAAACCGCCAGTTCAACAATGTATTAGCGCAGCTTCCTAAGGCTTCCAGCTGGGGAGTGCACTAGACTGTGAGCTCCTTGAGGGCAGAGCTGTGCCGTACTCCGGGTAGCCTGTGCCCAGCACAGTGCTTCATCAGCATTAAGTGGAATCCTTCCTTTCATCTATTCATTTTTTATGTCCCATATTATCGGGCCATACTTTCAACCCTGATAGTCTCAGTGGCTTGCCAACCAACAGGAACAGAGAAGAATGCTGTACTTTCTTAGAAGGTTCTCTTTAAGAATGCAGCTGAAAGGGAAAAAGCTCCTCTGCTGGTAGTTTAATTGTTCACATACATCAGGCACCTTCATCTCTTTCCCTGCAACTCAGCCAGGAAAAAGGAAAGAATGACCCAGAGAGAAACCTGTTCCCGCTGAGCACTCTTTGCATTTTGTGGGGGTGGGGTGGGGTGGTGGCGGTCTTAGTTAAGGGTCAAACACTTAACACGCATTCATGGGGTTGGTCCCTGTTCACAGGTAGCACCTGGGTGGTGGGGGAGCTCAGAGATAACGGCTTCGGGCTGCTGTTCCATTTACATTCACAGTAACAACACTGAACGTGGCCTTTTTCATGATCCACTTTCATTCGTAAAATGAAATCCCAAACACTGTCATTACAGGACGTTTATTACCCACCTCTCCCTATATTTTAT
>SJYT01036311.1:45155-100331 GCA_006410635.1 Cephalophus harveyi | reverse complement strand
ACTTTCATTCGTAAAATGAAATCCCAAACACTGTCATTACAGGACGTTTATTACCCACCTCTCCCTATATTTTATAGGGATACTTTATACATAAGAAAGGTTTAGAGATATTTTTAGTTTTCAAAAATCAGGGAATCTGTGTTACTTACGAAAATAACGGGAGGGGGTATTATTTGTCTTTACGCTCGTGCCAAAATAAAAATTTAGAAGTGCTTTAAAAGTTATTGAAATTAAGCTCTAGGTTAGAAAAATTAAAATGAAGGGGAGTGGGGGGAATTCTGCAGCATGTATACCACACCACGTGGCCACATCTAGGGCACTGCATGAGTTGCCATCTTGACGCTGAACAATTAGGCCGAGCATCGCCGGCTGGGGCCTCTGCTAGAGCGGCACAAAACTGCTCCGTCAAGGAATAGTGACACTGTAAATGGAAGACCAGCCACTGGCTCTGAAAAAAATAAACCTCATCAGTTTTGGATTCCAGCATTCATGGCTTTAACAAGTTTGCATAGAGAGGGTGGCCCACCAGGCCTGGGCAGCCTGGGGCACAGGGGTGGGGGACAAAGCAGGGCTGTAAACACTGGAGTCTGTACCGGCTCCCAATCCGTCCTCACACCATGATATGGGAGAAGGGTCACAAGGTGTAACTCAAGCAACTTAACACATGAAAGTCTAAAGTCCGCTCTTGACAAGTAAGTCTGTGCGTGCGTTAACTGAAAAATAAAAATAAAACAAACAAACAAAAACAGACACATTAAAAGATACACAGACGACCAAATCAAACAGAAGCAAAAGACAGCAAGATGAACACTGGGAAAGGACAGTCAGTTTGGCACTTGTGACGCGCAAAGCAGAGAATTCACTTCAGTTTATGGCATCCCAGGATGAGGGGTCAACATCTGATTGGGAAGTAATTTTGTAAAAATGAATTAAAATTTGAAGAATAAGTACAATCAATCAAAGCCATTCAACTAAATGGTCACAAAACAACATCCCCCCTCCAAATGTACTCCTGACCCGTCCCAACCAGGGCAGAGGGAAGGGGTGCTCCCAGCCAGCCCACCCACCCCACTCCTGGCCTCCGCAAGGCCAGCATGGGAGGAAAGGGCTCTCTCCCAGAGGCCAAACTGACTGAAGCTTTCTGGAATGTCCAGCAAACAGAAAAGACCTGTTCTCCAGGCCTACATCACATGAAAAAAAGCAGGGAGATCTGACATCAGTGATGAGCCCCACCCTGAGTTGGCCTGGGGCCCCAGCAGCCAGCCTGCACCCCACCCCCACTGGCCCTCAACACCTTGACCTGGTCACAGGTCCTTGAGCTGCTTTTGAGTGGCTTCTCCATAGCTTACTTCCTAGGGGACTCTGCCTTTTTTTAAAAAAAAAAGAAAAAAACAAGATGGCCTGGGCTAAGCTGGCAGGGAGCAAGGCAAAGTCTCTTTGGGAGCCAGGACTGGGTCATGGATAGCATACTACTTCCCAGGAGAAACCAGATTTCTGAGCTACCAGCTCAAAATCCACATGGGTTGCAATTCACAGAGCCTGCATGCTCACCAACATCTAGACAGGCACCAGGGCCGAAAGCAAATGCAAAGCAGAAGGGAAATGTGCACAGTTGAGAGGAGTGTGGGGCTGGCGACCAGCAGGGGCTTATCTGCTGCAGCAGGGCCAACGGCCGGTGGGGGCGGGGGGAGGGGGGGCCAGTCAGCAGGATGGGAGAAACTACAGGGTCTGTCCCAAAGCAGGAGACAGGCCTCAGGAACGAGAATTAGCATCCAGTTCCTAAATGCCTGCTTCTGTCCCCATGGTCTTCCCCAGGGAGAAGTTTTTTAAACTTCAATGGGGGGGGGGGGGGGGGGGGGGGGGGGGGGGGGGGGGGGGGGGGGGGGGGGGGGGGGGGGGGGGGGGGGGGGGGGGGGGGGGGGGGGGGGGGGGGGGGGGGGGGGCGGGGGGGGGGGGGGGGCGGGGGGAGGGGGGGCCAGTCAGCAGGATGGGAGAAACTACAGGGTCTGTCCCAAAGCAGGAGACAGGCCTCAGGAACGAGAATTAGCATCCAGTTCCTAAATGCCTGCTTCTGTCCCCATGGTCTTCCCCAGGGAGAAGTTTTTTAAACTTCAATGTGTCTGTGCTTCTGTGCCTGTGTGTCTCGGAGACTGTGTGTTTAGTGGAGATGTGTCTGGATCTGTGTATGTGATGGGCCAAGAGAGAGTGAGACAGTGTACATGTGTCACGCCTGTGTGCAGCATTAGGGAACGCAATACTGGGGGGCAAGGGGAGGGCCAACGCCACAAGCAGCATCCCAGGGCCACAGTTAGCTATGCACTGCATGGCCCTAACCACAAGGCTCCACTGCCACCAAGGAAGGAACGGCTTGAACACACACATTCCCAAACATTCAAGAAGGAACTGGAATTCCAAGAGAATAAGAATGAGGGCCAAGGTGAGTATACCTGCTTAGTTTCCAGGCTGGCAAGAGAAAGAAGGTACCGGACACAGACCAAGGGCGGGGAGAAGCCGGGGCAGGCAGGATCCCCATGGAGAGATGCTCTGGGGGACACTGAATGAAGTGGGGCAGGGAAGGGAGGCACCCCCCACCCCCACCCAGAGCCAGGGCATCTGGGATCCAGCTGTGACCATGGAAACAGGCTATGCCAAGGAGAAGAGGCTTAGAGCGGCCCCCACCTCGCCAAAGTTGACTGTACTCCTGGAGGCTGGGAAAAGCCTCCTCCTCTCCCCCATCACTCCATCTCCTCCCCTCTCCCATCTCTCTCTCTCCTCTAAGGCTACCCTCGGAGGCACAGCTCCAGCCTCTGCCTGAGGAGCCGCTCCTCTCTTCAGTAGGACTCACACAGCCCTCCAGGGAGCTGCTGTCCTTCCTTCAGCGGGTCGTGACCACAGTGTCCGGGGATCAGTGCTGGCTGGGCTCAGGTCTCCACTGCCCTCAGTTACCACCCACCTGCCAAAACGGGGCCCACGTCCACAGCCTCAGGGCTGAGGCGGAGGCACCACGGCTGTCCAAGCAGAAACCACAGGAGCATTTGGAATCTGTCTGGAAAGGCTGACATTCCCCAGCCCTGACCATCTCCTGGCCTGAAGGACCTTCCCTGAGACCCTAGGACCCTCTCAGGGGCCACTCCCTGCCTGTGTGGCCCAGCCTTCTCCACCCAGCTCTTGAGGGGGCTGCAGGAGAAAGAGAAAAAAGAGACAGAGAAAAAAACAGGGTGTGGGGTGGAAGAGTGGGGAGAGGAGCCACTCGTGCACAAACACAAGAGTGGGCATGAACGCTTGATACCTGAAGATGTGAAGATCACCACTGAAAGAAGACAGGTGAGCAAGAATGAGGTGGGAGAGCGAGTGAAAGGAGACAGCAAAATGGCAAGCCAGCGAGAATGAGTGAGAGCGAGAGCGAGCGAGCCAGCGCGGGGCAGGGAGCCCACCACCTACTTCTTCTTGTCCTTGTCCTTCCTCAGAGGCTGCTGCGAGGTGGCGTGCAGGGCCTGAGACTGCAGGGCCTCCACTGCGGCCTTCCTGCGGTTGAAGGCGTTGGTTTCCTCCTCCAGTTCCCGGCGCTTCTCCTCCACCTTGCGCTTCTCTTCCTGGTGCAGCCGCTTGAGGTGCTCGAACTTCTCGTGGAGCTGGGAGCAGAAGGTGGGGAGGCCGGCTCTGTGCGGGCCCCGGAGGAGCCTGGGGCCCTCCCTGGCCTGGCCTTGCCACACACACCCCCCGAGCCCAGCACACACCTCTCTCTCCTTCTCCTTCAACTCCAGCTCCGTCTCCTTTACTTTGTTGACAAACATCTGCCTCATCTCTTCCTCCTTCCTCTGGAGCTCGCTCAGGAACTCCTTCCTCTTGGCCTCGTATGTTTCCTGGAGGCTGTGGAGACCCAGAGAGAAGAGGCCAAGGAGGGGATCACGGTGGGAACGGGGCTGGCCAGGGCCAGAGGGCTGGAATCGCGTGGACACACGGGGGGTCAGGGGAGGGGGCCACTGTCCCAGCAGCCTCTCTCCCCACCTGGCTCCCAAGCCCCTGGAACAGACGCTGGCGTGGCAAGTCTGGCTGTGGCTGGGGAGACGGGCTGTCACCTGAAAGGCTGGCTGTCACCATCACTGTCCTGGAAGCCCATCTCCTCCAGTTTGCAGCGCCGGTAGAGCTCATAGTGCCGACTGTGTGTCTGCTCGCGGAGGTCCTCCATGTTCACCCGGATCAACATCTCCCGGAGCTTCACGAAGTCGCAGTGATTCTCATTCTCCACTGGAAGTGGAGGGCACGCGGGCGTCAGACAGGGGCCCGGCCACCAGCACGGAGGGGACAGGGTGCAGGACAGCGGTGGGGTGTCAGAGGCCAACCCCAGAGGGAAGGCAGGCAGCAGATGGTCACGGGGAGGACACGGGACAGGGGACTGAGTCCAGGCGCCCAGCCAGGGCTGAGCTCCACCGCCACTCACCCTGCACCACACCCCAAGGGTACTGCCGCGCTCGCACCAGCTTGTTCCCCACCTTCACCTCCTCGGTGCTGCCCACCACGGCAAAGGGCAGGTGTGCCTGGAAAGGGGCCCAAGTGGATGTGAGCACTGCGCAGACATGCGCTAGTGGACAGACCCACCCTCGCTGCCCCTGGGCCCCAGGGAGGGGTTGCCCAGACCCGAACAAGGCAGGACCAGATGCTCACTTTCAGGCTCTCCTTTAGAGAATCATCCTGGGACCTCCAAACAAGGGAGTGGGCTGAACCCACAACCCTGTTTCTCTTGTTATAGGGTATTCTTTCAGCCCTTGGGCTCCCCAGGGGCCAGTAAAAGCTCCCTCAAAAGACCTGTGGGCCTCTCTTCGAGGTTCCCAAGTCCGGGCACCCCGCCTGTTCAATCCTGCAGGTTTCAGGTCCCTGCCTTGAGTTCATACCTTGGGGTACTTAAACCTGGGGAAGTTCCAGGACCAGCCCAATACCCGATTCTTCCCATCCCCTGTCCAGAAGATTTAGGACTGGCCAGCTCCTGGTGCCCAGCCATCTTTCCTGGAGAGCTAAGGCTAGAACCCAGGGAAAAGACAGTGGCCAAGGGGCTAGTTCCAAGCCCTCTAACCCCAGAGCCCTCAGGCCCTTGCCCAGTGCTCACATTCATGACTGCATTAATCTCGGCAACAGCCTCGTCATCCGTGGGAAACTGGTAGATCTGGACCCCATTGCTGACCAGCTCACCCATGATCTTGATCTTGAACTTGTGGAGCTCACTCTTGGAGATGGTGTCAGCTTTGGCAATGATGGGAATAATGTTCACCTGTCGGGATTGTAGAGAGGCGTCTGGGGTGAGTTGCTCCCTGACTGTGGATAGCCCTTCTCAGGTCATATCCCTGGGCAGAGGGGCAGGAAGCCAAAGAGATGGAGCTGCTCCCAAAGCTCCCCAGTGGAGTCCCAGCCTGAACCCAGCCAGGTGGGACCATTCTGACAGGTTGTGACAATTGGTTGCAGCGCTTCTTACAGCCCCTCCCTGCTCTGCTAAACCTCCATCCAGCCCCAAATTTGTCCCATGGGCATACCCAGCCTTGACCCAGAGTGTTCTGAAGGTCTTAGCCAGTGTGGGGCCCGACAGGGGTGGTAGTAGGGGGCTGTGCCCCTACACAAGTTAGATGACCCATTAGCAGTAGCCACAGGAAGACCTCAATATCTCCCAGGCCAAAGTTATCTCATTGTTCACAGTGAAAATTAAGTCCTGAGATGGGGACACATGAGAGCTGATAGGTGACTCTGGGGCTGGACACCCTCCACAACCCCCCATCTCTCCCGTCATTCCCATGAAGTTGCCTTTTTAATACACACTCCTCATTCCTACTGCAATTCTGGGGCTTAACTCTCCTCTCTCTGCTGGCCTCAGGAGGACCCCAAGGGAAAGCCACAGAAGGAAGGACAGGGGAAGTGAAGGGAGCAGAGGAACTAGGAATGGAGAGAGAGAAAGAGCAGAGAATTGGCATGCTCTGGGGAGCGGAGGTCAGAGGGGCAGAGGGACAGGGGCGAGGTGGGGAGGCAACTCTAGGGGGACGGGGAAGATGCCAGGAGCCACCAGGCTGAGAATAAGAATCATCTCAGCTGGAGGGAAGGTGCCCAGGGCCAGAGGCAAGGACAGAGCTCTGAAGAGGTCAGATCAACGGGGGCCGGCTGGAGCCATAGGGACAGACGCAAGAGAAGATAGCCAGAGAAGCCAGCCAACTCTGCAAGCCCCAGCCCCAGTCCCCGGGGACTGCAGTGGACGGTCACAGGCAGCCAGCACGCCCCGCCCCCGTGGACAGGGCGCCCACAGACTCCGCCGGAAGGGGGCCACACCTTGCTGTCCAGTTTCTTCATGGTCACCAGATCCAGGGACTTGAGGGAGTGCCCCGTGGGCGTGATGAAGTACAGGCAGACGTGGATCCTCGTGTCGTGGTAGTCGAAGAGCGAACGGCGGATCTTCAGCTCCTCCTGCAGATAGTTTTCAAACTGTGCATCGATATAGTCGACGATGGGCCTGTAACTACAGACAGCTCCGTCACAAGGAGGCAGACAGCGGAGCCACAGCCCCGGGCCCGGAGCCCAGCAGAGCGGCCGCCAGCCTTCTCTCTGTGAGAACAAACAGCTTCTGCCTGGGGATTCCTGCCTGGGTACAGGTGGCTGACCCCTTCTCCTGGTCCCCCTCGGGGTCCTCAGGACCTCAGACATTCTCCAGGCAGCCCTCCCATGGACCTCACGGAGTGCAGGCTTGGTTACTTGTCTGGGGGCAGCAAGGAGTGCGGAGTACTAGGGCAGAGTGTTAGGACCACGGCCAACATGGAGGAACAGGGAAGACACCGCCCTTCCTGCCTCTTGCCTCTCATCCTTATTGATCTGATCTCCAAAGCCCACGGCATCCACGATGGTCAGCTTGAGCTGCACGTTGCTCTCTTGGAGATCGTAAGTCTGGGGCCGCAGGCGCACACACTCCTCATGGTGACTGGCTTCCTCGGTCTCAAAGGTCGTGTTGAAGAGCGTGTTCATCAGTGTGGACTTGCCAATGCCAGTCTCCCCTAGGGGAGCGGGGAGTGGGCAGAGGGGCTGTCACAGACTGGAACTGGGGCTGTCCTGGCTCCAGGCTGGGCCAGGAGGGGCTCAGGCACCCTTGGTCTCCATACAAGAGAGGGGCAGGCCTCCCACTCCATCCTTCACTGTCCCTAACCCCAAGAACCATCCCTTCTTAGTGGCCTCAGAAATAACATGTGGAAGGAAAAGCCAAAAGGCTGGGTTGGACGTAAGACGTGGCTCTGTGGGTTGTGTAAGATGTTTCTGCTGGGAGTGAGAAGTGGCAGAGCCAGGCAGCTGGGAGACACCAATGGACCTGGCCTCTTCTGGCCTCAATGGGACCTGGTCAGCTGCTCTGCATGCCGTTCCTCCTGGGCCCAGGAAGGCCATGGGGCCAGCAGGGCCGAGGTCTAAAGGCACCAGTGGCTCAGCCCACCTGTCATGGGTGGCCTCAACTCCATGAAGCGTTAACTGGGGCGGGGAGGTTCAGGAGAGGCTGCTTTCCAAGGGGCTCCCAGAGCACCTGTGGAGGGTCTGGCAGAACTTTGTGTGGCCTGAGACACATGGAACCTTCCAGTGCCTCCCTGTTGGGGGGTGTATTTGTTTAGATGAGTACTGGAGCTCTTACTACATGACAACATAATGGAGAGAGAGTCTGGTTTACCACAGTGTCCTTGACACATGGGAAGAACAACAATACATGTTTTTTAAAACAAACAAATGGATCCCAACCACTGTGATAAATACTCTTAGTTTACAAAACACTTTCAGGTACCTAATCCTATTTATTCTTCATGGCAACTGAGTCAGGCCCTGGCTCCAACTCTATCCTTGACCCTGGCAGAGACACACACCAAAGCCTCATCCTGACCCCCCAAAGTGTCACTCTGCCTGGGAGGTTCCCTTGCAGCTCATCGGGTAGTCAGGACAGCGGCATCTCATCTCCCAGGAGGCCTTCATCCATCCTCAGTGGAGGCTGTCCCCTGGCCAGGCATGACACTCACCCACACAGAGGATATTGAAGCTGAAGCCCTGAGTGACCGACTTGCTGACCAACTGGTCGGGGAGGCTGTCGAAACCCACATGACCACCCAGGGAGAGGCTCCTGGGCTCCGGCTCTGCATTCTGCAAAGAGAAAAGAAGAGACGCAGTGAGCCCACTGGGGAAGAGGGGTTGAGAAGAGGGGAGACTAAACCTGAGTCAATACGCCCCTCAAACTTGTCTCAGAAACACACCTCCTCTGTCCCCTAGCCCTTCTGCCCCGACTGCCAGCCAGATAGAGCAAATCTCAGGACACATCGTTGAGGGCACTGGAACTCCAACTCCAGGCCAAGTTTCCACACAGGGAGTCCCACGGGCCTCAGGACCGATGACTCGACCTGGGAAGGCCCTTTCACCTGGGGCTCTTCATCTTCTGCTGGCAAGGGACGCCTGAGCCTGAGGTGTCTCCTGGAAGAAGGCCCCAGGTCCGTGGCTGCTACCCCAAGGGTTCACCTGCCTGCCTGCCTGGGGTGGCCCCAGATGTTCCCGACATCTTAAAGATTTCAAAAGGCCAAGGTTTGAGGATGTGCATGTTCCTGCGGCCCTCTCCTGCTGAAGCAGGATGGAGACGGGGCAGGTCTGGCTTGACCCCCTCACACTCGCACTGTTGGAAGGCCCTCCCGTCAGGTGGGCTCACAGTCCTCCATGGGCACCCCTTGCTTCTCATGCACCCAAGCATGGAATGCACACATCAGCCCTGCTAGAGGAGCCAGTACTCACTCAGACCCACCACTGGGTCTCAGGCTGGTCTCGGGGCACCATGAGTCCAAGGCCTCAGCAGTGCTCCCGAGGGACTCCCAGACTCTGGCTCATGTCCCCCTCCCTGCCCCGCCCTAGTCCTGGTTGCTTAGACAGAGGATTCTGGGTGAGAATGTGGAGGCCTGCCCAGAGAGGCGGGCAGCAGGTCCTGAGTGAGCAGGGGTCACTGAGCTGGCCCACAACACTATAAAAAGACCCAGCAGGACCCTAAGCAGAGGGTCAAGGGTAGGCTCCAAGTTGTGTGGATTCTCTGCTTCCCTGGGAATGGGGGTGGAATGTTGTCCTGAGGGAAGGTTCCCAGGCTCAGCCTTCCCAGGTCTGGCCCCCTCGAGGGCAGACCCTAGGCAGCTCCGTATAGGGCAGAAACACACCTCCTCTGTCCCCTAGCCCTTCTGCCCTGACTGCCAGCCAGACAGAGCAAGGACAGGACAGGACGATGGGTCTGAGTCTCATCCTGCCATTCAGCCCACAGCTCCAGAGGGGAGGAAACAGGCCCAGCTGAAGACAGTCCCAGGGGCAGAGATCAGGACAGTGGCAGCCCTTATGTGGGTGCAGGCCCAGGGGGCAGCGGAGGCTGAGGACCAGCCAGTAGGGCCCGGCTGCCTGCCCTCCAGCGCAGGGGTCTCCGGAGCATCTGCGGCCCCTCAGTCTCCTGCAGCCACAGCCTGTTGTCTCAGCCTGAACCCTCCAACCATTCTTTCCTCCCAACCAGAGCCCCTCGACCCTTAAACCCAACCCTCTCCTCTTCATTAACTAAGTCCCCCTGCCCCTTCCCCAAGCCCTTTCCCCAGCTCAGTCACAGTATCCCTGCATCAAAGACTCCCAAGTGTGCACATGGGCAGCCTAGACCTCACATGGCCCCTTGGGGAAGCCCACAAGTCAGAGTTACCCCTAAGCTCTTCTTTCCAATGACCCTCTTTCCATGGAGTCTCTGCTCTCAAAGCTAGAGTTCCCTATCCCCAGGGAACTGAGTCACAACCTTCCCAATCAAGTCCAGCTCCCCCCAGGGGCTGCAAACATAACAACAAAGAGGCCCCAAGGGCAGCTTCCTCTCATTGCTGGCCACAGCAAAACCAGTAAATGGAGCATAGGATGTGCTGGGTCAGGTCCAAACTCCCTAGCATGGCAATCCAGGCCCTTTACCATCTGAGGCCTTTTTCCCAGGCTCGGTTCCTGCACAGCTGGTTATCTCTGGATATACTTTTCAAACTCGGCCCCCTCCCTGGGCTCTGGAGCTCACTACCTTTTCCCTGACACCTGCCTTGACCTGGCCCCTAAGTACTCTCACTGCAGACCCTTCACTTGGCTATGACCCCATTTCCTCGCACTATTAGCTGCCCTGATATGCACTGTGACTTTCAACTCTTCCATGAGCTCCTCAAAGTGGAGCTGGGGGAGGTCAGTGTTCCCATTCTTCCCACCCTCCCACCACCACAGCCGACGTGCTAGACAACACTACCATTTATAAATCATAGCACGGTTTCACTGCCACAGCATCGGGCGCATCTGTCCACCTTACACAGAGCTTCATTATTCCGTCTCTGTCCCACCTGCTCATGGCAGCTTGGGGATCAAATGGAGGACAGAGCTGTTAGTCTAGAGCTTTTTTCTTTTCGGGCGAGACTGAGAATCTCCAAAATTTAAGGCGTGCTGTGCTTGCAGAGAAGGCTATGTGTTTATTCATCCTCTTCTTCCAAGGGTGACACAATCAGGATGCAGTCCAACATCCTGTAGTCTGCCGCCAAAACCCACCAAGTCGTCTGTGTCTGGAAGCCACACGCACGCGCACTCCCCCAGTTACAGAGTCCTTGCAAAGATTCAGAAGCTATCCTATTCCTGAGTTTCCCCGACTCTAACAGCAGCAGCACTCGGGGGTCTCACACAAGTCCGCCTACCTGTGTTCAGTGAGCCCTGCCTGGCTTCCTCATGCAGCTGGGCTCTCCGGAGAAGTGTGTGGAGTACAAGGCAGTCTCCATCCCCAAGCTGTCGCCGAAGCTGTGCTGCCAATCCAAGGGCCACAGACCTAGGGCAATCGACCCTGCTCAGGAGCCTCAGGGATCCCTGGAGCATCAATCCCCAGAGCAAGCGCACGCACGCACACAGAGAATGGCCGCTAGTCCTCATGGTGACAGAGTGTTTTTCTCTGGTCTTGAGAGACTGCCCTAAGCTCCCAGCTCTACTGAGGTGTGACTCCCACTAATGCCAGCTTCCCTGACCCTACATTTGGCATCAACAACAAGTGACCCAAGGTGCACCGCTCTCTCCAAGGTGCCTGCCCAGGTGTGTCTGCTGACTCGCATGGGGTCTCAGCCCAGGAGGAGCCAGGAGCCTACGAAGCACCTCTGACACAGCTACCACAGCTCAGGAAAGAACGTCAGATTTCCCCACTGGTTACCTGCAATTTGTCAGGGAAGCCCTTAGCTCCAGCTCCAGGGCGGGGTCCTACTAGCCCTGAGCCAATCAGCATGATCCCATGATGGGTACAGGCAGGGGCAAGCAACCCTGACTGAACCTTCACGACTGTCCTGTAACCATCAGAGGAGTCAGCCTAAGTAAGACTGAAGCCCCCTCACTGAGGACTACAGAGCCCAGCACGTCGCAGAGGAGAGACAGCCAGCAACCCCCACCCCAGTTTCTCCCTCTACCCCAGCCACAGCTCCCCTCCACTGCTTAAGCTAGCTGAATGCGGCTATCTATTACATGCAACTGAAAATATCCTGATGCTACAGTTCCCAAAGTGAAACTCGAAACACAGAGGAACAGAAAGCAAGGAGAGTAAAGACAGGGAAGAAAAAACTGGTGTTACAACCACAGGAAAGAATGAACATCAGATGATGACACCAACACCCCACCAAGGACCCCTGTATGGGCCAAGCCAAGTGACTTACACAGTCTCCTACACAGCCCTTAACCACCCTGTGGAGCGGACACTATTATTATGCCCATTGTACAGGTACGGACACTGAGGTGCACCTAAGCTAAAGAACTAATCAGGGTGGAGTAGGGATTTGAGAGCAGCCAAGCCCATGCTCCAGAACACTGAGCTACACAGCCCCCTACTCTTAACTATGCTCCCAACTCATTCATGCAGCCACAAAACACAGGCTCACTGGTCACATCCACTGGGTGTCAGGGACTGGAATGGCAGCCAACGAAAAGACGGACACACCAGATCCTTGACCTCAGGGGCCCAGTCTAATTCAGTCTAGACCCATATGGCTGTGGCGGCCTGGCAGGTAGTGTAAATGGGTGAAAGATGGTAACAAAAACGGCAACAATCCCACAGAACAGTTATCACCTGCTGACCAGCGATGACTCTAATCTCACTTAGTCCACACATCAGCCCTGTGAGGTAGGCTGTATATTATGCCCACTGTATAGAAAGAGACAATTGAAGCACCAAGAGATGAAGTAAGTTTCCCAAGATCACACTGCTCAGGAGGGCGAAGGCAGAATCTCAAGGGTGATGGCGTGACAGCACAAGCCACACTTCTAGCTGCGTCACTCCGCTCTCTGCTGGACAAAGGACCCGGTGACTTGGCTGAGCATGGGGCCTCGGGGAAGGGCAGGCGCAGCGGGGAACTGCAGAGGCTGGGCTCGGTCCACGGTGGCTACGGTCCCGTGACTCCAGCCAACTGTGGGAATGCAGGCCTAGTGCTGCCAAATCTTCCAATTTTTAAAGAGAATCCAGAAATCCAGATTTTTATGTGAAATGCACTAGTTTTCAAAGGTTGGCAACAACTGCCAACGGAGAAAACCATTAGGGCCCAGGTCAACATGTCTGAGGGCTGAACCTGATCCATGGCCTGACAGTCTGCAACCCCAGGACTGGCAAGATGGTGACCTGGAAGGACAAAACACCCAGGGTGCACCCGTGGGGCAAGGAGACCTACAGGAGGCTGCTCTGGGGGAGGAGCCTTTGGGCTGGACAACTCAACCTGGACTCTGATGAGAGGCAGACCTAGCTGCTTCTGACTGTTTCCACACACCCTGCTCCCAGGGGGCCAGTTCAGGGGGCTCAAACTGTACTCAAAGCTCCAGGATAGAGAGTTGGCAGCTCTGAGCTCTACACACACAATGGGAAACTCCACAGGGCCTTTATCCCCCTTCTAATCACTAACAAGCTTCTGGCTCCTGAGCCAGGCTCCGGGCTTCTATGTCATCATTTCTTTGGCACATCAAAGACAACAACCAAAATAATAACCGCTCAGGCTGACTGCGTTCCTCCAGGCCCGGTCACCCAGAACAAAGTGGAGAATGGCATTTTGTTATGCAGCCCGGTGGATAAATAGGACGTCCTTTTCCTGACCAGGAAATGCTGTCTGGGCCTTCTGGAGCAGCCCCAATCACCAGCCGAAAGAAGCCGCCCCTTCTACCAAGGAGAGAGGTGGGATTTGGGGGAAGACCATGTCTTGCACTTGCCCACACAGAAAGAGGCCTTTATCCTGAAGGAAATGGAAATCTGCTGAATGTCTGAACCAACATAGGCAGAGAATCTATGGGTGAAAAGAGCCCCTTGAGAACAAACCTCCCAAGTGAGGATAGTTGTTGGGGCAGCGGTAGAGGCGGCACTCCACCGTTCAAGCATTTGGCCCCTAAATCCTAGGCAAAGAGCAGCCCCACTCAGGCCTTCCACAGAGTTCCCTCCAGGAGCATCAGACTTCGGACTCTTCTCTCCCCGCAGGCTCCCGCCACCCTGAGCACCCCACAGGTAGGCAGGAGGACGCTTGGGCGCTTGGGCCCCAGGAGGCCGCCAGTCAGCTCTAGGAGGCCCTACAGAGGCCTTGTGCCATTGGGAACCTCCTCCACCCACGTTCCTGGCACAAACCACCCTCCCCTCGGCTCTCACCACTCTCAGCAGCCTGGGCCTTAAATAGCCAGAGCAGAGGCCTCTGGCCAGAACCCGTGGTCACGGCGCAACTGTCCTTGAGTCTGAGAGGAATCCTAGGAATTTTCCCAGGAAAGGCTTAGGCTCTAGTCCCAGGATTCCACAGCAAGCCTCTAAACCCAGGTCAAAGGCTACGGGAAATAACCACAGGGATGTGCGTGGGGTGGGGGTGGCGGGAAGTGGGGGAATACTGCCACCCTGGACCAGGAGGGAAGAACAGAGGCAGGATATACCTGTCCCCACTCAAGAGGACACCAGAGAACCAAAGTGTCTCTCTCCTATGGCGGCAACAAACCTGGGAAAAAGACACAAGCCAGGATCAGCCTTCTTGGTGCCAGCACAGTAGCAGAAGAGGTAAGAAGGGCAAGGTGGCAGTTGGGCTCCAGGAGAAGGCTGCCAGTCACTCTCAAGGCCAGTCATCCTCTCCCCCACCCTGAGAAGTGAAGGGACTTTGGAAGCAAAACTATCCCTAGGAGTCCAAAGCCACTCAGTGCCCTGACCCCAAAATTGCAGTCTCCCTGCCTCCCTGTTTCACTGAGGCCACTTTCCTCCCTCTTGCTGCACACAGCCAGCCAGGACTGCCCCTCAGGAATCTGGGATGGATTGTTTCACACTTCCCATGAAAATCAGGTTTCCAAGAAGCCAAGAGCCCAGTTATCGGCCTCTGGGCCCACCCAGCCCTCCCCGGACCCAGGACACAAAAATGCTCCTGGGCTTTGTGGCGTTGCGCCTCCCGTGGGAGGGGATGGTCCATCCCACCACAGAGCAGATGGGGAAGGCACTCGGGGCCACCGAAGGTACTGGAAGCCCAGGTGTTCATACTTTCCCACTTGGGACTTGGGGACTTCCTTGCAGCAGGGATGACCACAGGGGTCTAGACATTGTGGGACGGAGGTGGCCTTTGTTCCACCCAACTTCGGAAAGAAGAACGTGGGCGGCAAAGCTGATCATGCCCCCGACTCCTACCCCAGGATGGATGCCGGTGCTGGGAAGAAGCAGAGAGCTACATGAGCACCAGCGTGAGCCAGCAGGGGCTCAGGACAGCACGGCGATCCTTCTCTGTTGCTTGCACCACTCACCCCTGCACCAGGCAGAGTGTCCCACTCGCACCCAGGCCCCACAGCCAGATCTGGTGAGTGGACTTGGATCCATGGTCCACAGCCCCTCTCGAAGCACAGCCCGCAGGTGGCCCAAGCCCAGGAGGGCCTTCAGAAAGAAGCCAGCACCTGTGATCTGAAATAGGCTCTTACTACTTCCTCTCCTGGTTCCGTCCCTCTAATGCAGCTTCCAAGAGAAAGACCAAGAACCATCTGCAAGCCATGTGTTCTGAGGAGAACATCTAATTTGCCCCAGTGCCATCAGGGGCGGTGGCTGTTACAGCCCACACGCCCCGTGCTTCGTCGTCCACCACCTTTTCCCAGCCACAGTTCCTCACGTGAGCCCTGAGAATGCAGACAGCTCCAGTAAAGAGCATCCCAGCTCTATCATGAGGGCATGTCGACCTTGGGAGGCATCCTTTCCCCAGGCACACGGTTCTCCCTCCTGCCTGCAGAGCTCCATACCAAGTTGTCTGGCAAAGCCTATGCCTTGGGGGCCAGGACTTGGGATCCTGAGAGAGAATCAACCTGGCAGCAGAGAGGCAGGAAGACCGGAGAGGCTGCAGGGGACACACAGAGGCCAGCCAGTCCTCAGGCCCTTTGCTCCGTCATCCTGCAGCAGCTTCTTTCTGGGAGCTGGACCAGAGCCACAGAAACCTGCGTGGTGGTTATTGCCCCAAATACATACCTCCACCTAGCTATCTTTGGGCTCCAAACTCAGAGGGCTCTACCCTCTCTGTCATCACAAGGGGTCCATGGGGGCTGAGGGTAGGTCTCAGGCGAGCTGCTGGCATCAAGATGATGGACACAAAGCACCCAGCACCCTCCGTGCCATCCAAAGCTTTTGATAAATATCCGGCCCTGGGTTCCCAGCCTCCACTTGTTCTGCAGTTAGCACTGTGGCCGGTCTCTCTCTTACCACCCTCTCTGCTCCTACTCTGGTCATCCCTTGTCAGGTGCCCCTAGGAGCACCAGCGCCTTCTCATCAGTGTCCGTGCCAATCCAGATCCTGGGCAGACCTTCCTAAAGTGAGCACCCGTAGCATGGTACAATGCCCGTGGGTGGCGGGGGGCAGAGCAGGGTGCACCAACCTCCCGGGGAAGGGCGTGGAGCTTCAGCTCTACAGGTGCTCATGTATGACCCCTCCCCACCCCCAGGCACTGAGAGCTGCACAGATGTCCCTTGCTCAGGTCTCACTTCTCCTTCAGAGCAGCTCAGCAAAGAGGTCTCTGGCCATTTTGATAGGACAGGGAGATACCCTCTGTGACACCCCCATTTGAGTAAGGGGCTGCTGTCTACATTCCTTCCCACCAGCTCTTGCCTTGAGGACAGAATAGGCATTCCCTGGATAGCCTGCTTCTTGGGAAAGTGTCAAGATTACAGGGGTGACAACGGAAGTGACAGATGGTGCTGGGGATAAAGTGGAGAGGGGGGTGGGGGGAGTGACTGGCTGGGAGGAGTGCCAGGCTCCAGGCTGCCATGTCACACGTTTCTTCCCTCTCTCCCTCAGATCTTCATTTTCTCCAGCCCCTCCTCAGTCCTCCCCCACCATGGAGTTTGAACCCTGCCCCATGAGATTCTGACCGGAGAGGCACAGGAGATGGCCCCTGGGGCAGAAAAAGAGTCTGGGATCCAGTAAGGAGGAAGGGCAGAGGAAGAGTGGATAGGAATCTGGCTGCCCAAGGAGGGCAAGAGGCAACAGACTCCCCAGAGGGCTGTCCCAGACATGCACATCCTAGGAGATTTTGATCATAACCACAGGGCTGATCTAGGATTGAGCAAGGCCCAGTCAAAATGTAAAGGTCGCTCAGCCTGTGGACAATAGGAACCCAGCACACACTGACCTCAAAGTACCATTCCAGGGACCTCCTTAGCAGTCCAGTGGTTAGGACTTTATGCTTCCAATGCAGAGGGTGTGAGTTTGATCTCTGGTCAGGGAGCTAAAATCACACATTTCATGCAATGTGACTCCCCTGCCCCCCAAGAAAAAGTATCATTCCATATGCTCATCTAAGCTCCAGGTTGGGGCAATTCCCATGCCCTCCTGAGCGGGTCTGACCACCAAGCTAGCCTGAAGAACAGTGTCAACCTGCCACAGCTCAATCAAATTATAACTTCATGGCTACTGCTTAACACCCAGTTCGAACCTGCAGCTGGTAAGACAGCTAAACATATCTCCAAACATGTCACAGACTGCAATTATCTTCATAAACGCTTTGAAGAGTATCAGTAGGATTGTTCCACTTTACAGCAGGAGAAAGGAAGAAATCATTTTCCCAGGATGACAAGATAGGAGAGGAGAATGGAGTCCAGACTGTGAGATTCAGGCCAAACCCAACCCAAGGTCTCCACCCAAATTCAACCTTGTCCAAGTCCTCCCAGGAGGCTGATGGCTCAGAGCGTGAAGGGTGTGGAAGGTATCCATCCTGAACTCAGGCTGTACATCCTTACTTGAGTCAGTTCCCTCTCTATGCCTCAATCATTATTACCAAGGTGATAATACCTGAAATCCTTACAAACACAGGAATCTAAGGGGAAGAGCCTTTCCAGCCCATTGCCTGGCATTGCAGCTAGACCCCTCAGCTCAGCCTCTGAGGATAATCTCTGGGTGGGTAGTAGTGGGAGCCCCTAGGGAGGGTGCCCTGGAAAAGAGCAAATTCATTCTCTGCTACCTTCTTAAACAGAGAGCCAGTCTTCACATCCATACGGGTACTAAATATCATGTATCATTTACTGTGTCTTCATCATGTGCCAGACACTGTTCTAAGTATCTCATCTGGACCCTCTCATTAAATCCTTCCTATAACTTTATGAGGGAGGTAGTATTTTTATCCCATTATACAGATGAGAACACTGAGGGGTTAAACAACTTGCCCCGAGTCACACAGCCAACAAGTAGGATTCATGTCAGGCAGTCTGATTCCAGTTACTCTACATACCGCTCCTACCTGCAAGACCAACTGTTAGAGCAACCTCTGGCCACAGAAAGACAAGACCCAGACATAACTTTCTGGTCAGCTGGGCACAGAAAATGCACACAAGCATGCAGGCAGAGATGTGCAAACACACACAGGTCTGCTGGTCTCCAGCTAACCAGCAGGTCTGCTGGGATTCATGCACAGCCCTCCTGGGATACATAATTCTCATTCAGAGGGCAGGGCTGGGGTGAATCTCTGATTTCCCAACCTCTGAATCTGCTCCTCCTGAATTTAAACTTACTGAACTGACTCGCAGCCCCCTCATAAAACATTCAAGTCTAAAATTATGACACCAAGAGTTCCTGCTTTAGTTACGCATGTTTCCAAAATAGACCAACAAATGTATTTTCAGATTAAAGAGAAAATTTACATATATAAGTTCAGATGACAATATTTATAGCATTAATTACGTAAGTCCTGAATCCCTTATTTAGCCCCAGAACCAATACTTTATCAGTCACATATTTAGCATTTACCGCCCTACCCACAACATCCCCGGGCCCTCCTCCCTCCCCTTAGCACTAACCAGGACCTCACATGCTGCCAAGAGGACAGCTTCCTTCACTGGCACAGCTCAACCTCCCAGACACACCCAAATCCAGCCTTAGACACTGGGGGACACGCACATACAATCCCCAAAAGGCCTCTCTCCCCGGGGGGAGTGGGGTGGGGGGACAGATCATAAAAGCCTTTGGGAAGTTGGTTACTGGCTGGCTCACGCCCAGAGAGACCTCTGCAGGGACCACCAGAGACGATACCCCTGCAGGAGGCATACCCGGACTGGGGCCCAAACAAACATCCACTGGGTTGAATGTGGAATCGCTCCAGCTCCCGGGGAACGGCTGCCTCAGACCCGACCGCTGAGGCACCCACTGGAATCGCACCCCGGATCCTGGCGCTTGGGTGGGGGGCGGGGGTTGCAGCGGGAAGGAGCAGCAGGCCAAGGTCTCCAGGACCCAAGTCTGCAACTGCCCTGAGCTCATCCGAGGGACTTCCTAGGATCCCTAGAGCTTCATCGTCCCCGACTGCGCCCATCCAGCAGCACCTGCGCGGCCAGGAATCTCCCCAGCCGTGCAAAGCACACTCAGGGAGAGGGGGCTCCGGAGAATCCTAGATCTTCCCTCCGATCCGCGGGGCCCCGGTCTGTCGTCACACCGGGCCACAACCAGGCGGGTATTTATCTGCGGGTCTGCTTTTCTTCGCCCAAAGAGGGCGACCCCGCCAGCCTCCCGGCAAGGCGCCCGCGCCCGACGCCCCGGGCCCCGGGACCCGCGCCGCCAAGAGCCCGCTCCAGGGTCCCCGGCTCGCCTGGCGTCAAGGCCCGGCCGCGCGGCGCTGACAGCCCGGCTCGCGCCCCCGGCCAGCAGCAGGGCGGCCCCCTCCCCGCGCCCCGCGCCTCCCGCGCGCGCCGCGGCCCAGCCGGGCCCTCACCGAGAAGCGCTCCAGGTCAGTGGCCGCCATGGCGAGCTCCGCACCGGGCGGGCGAGCCGGGGCGACACCCGGGCCGCGACGGGGACAAGCCGGTTGCGGGACGCGCTCCGCCCGGACGGCTGCGGCTGAATGGATCCAATATGGCCACTTCCTGGAAACTCCCCTTGGCGGCGGCGGCGGGAGAAGCCGCGGAGCCGCCCCCGCCCCCGCCCGCGGGACCGGCCTCCCCGCTTGGCCCGGTCCGGCCACGAGCGCAGCCCAAGCCCCTCAGCCGGGATAGCCGGGGGTCTCTGCTGCGAGGCGGGAGGTGCTACTACGGGGATTGCTGGGACTTGTAGTCTCCAAGTTGGGGGGCCGGGAGGGCAGTGCCTGGTGGCCGGGACCGGTGTCTGCTGGCCTGCCGCGTGTCCCCGAGAGGCTGGGGCCGAGCCCCGGAGGGAGTGTCCGGCTTCCGCGCGCTAGGAAGTCCGTTCCGTCCGGAGGAGATTGGGGTGCCGCGTGCGCCCTAAGGGTCTCCGCCACCAAGCTGCCTCCAACCGGTCGGCCGGAGTCTGCAGTGCACTGGGACCACCGGCCAGAGTGTCCACGGACTGCCTGCGGCCCGTGGGGTGCAGGAGAGGAGCCTCAGCCTCGAATGACCGGTCCCTGGGCCCCACCTGATGCTCCGGTCGGAGCCAGGGCGGCACACAGGGCGGGACCCGCGCATCCGGCCCGGCGGCCTTCCCGGGCCAGGGACCAGCCTTCAGCTTCTTGCGCAACGAATGCTCAGGATGCGCAGTTCAGTCTCGGGATTCGTGCAATATAAAAGCCGAGCTCGACAGTCAGGACATCAGATTGCAAGTGACTGTCACCCTTCCTGCCCCCAAGGGTTTGGGAAAATGTCTTAATGGAATCTGGGCACTGTGCAGAAAGGACTACGGCTCCCTATGCATGCACATTCTTTCTGCTAACCTCACTGCTCAAAACCTGTACAAAACGTAGAAAAACGAATACCTTTGCCCAAGCCAGAGGCCTCAGGGGGTTCTGGACCTTTTCACTGACTATATCAAATCCATCTCTAAATGCTGTGATATTCTTTTTCTTTCCCTTCTCTCTGCCTTTCTCTCTGCTCTCTCTTTTGGAAATATATATGGCAAGGCTTGCCTCCTGCTCCTCCAGTGGCCTCATCCTGGGTGTATCCACCCTCCACACCCCTCCCACCCACCAACAGTTTCCTGAGAAACAACCCAGCCTGTCCCTCTGACTCAGGAAATTGTCCTGGTTGAAGGTGCCCAAAGACCATTTGTGTACTTGGCACACCTGGCTTTAAGAGGAGCCCCTCCCTGTCCCATCTGCTGACTTTCAGGTGGTTGATCCTGTCACCCTAAAGTAGCATTCCCCTCCCTTCTCTCCAGGGCAAACACTCACTAAGGTGAACGGACATCCTGCTGGTCCTTTCTGACTCAGTGTGTTCACTTTGTTCCTCCCTATCAGGGTGTTTCACAAGCTATGTTGTAGTTATCTACAAGAGCTGGGCAAAGCTGTGGTTAAAGAAGCTGGACTTACAGCAAACTGCCGGGGTTAGAACTCTGACTCTATCCCTTGCTATCTTTTTAACTTTAGGCAATTTACTTACCTATGCCTCTCTTTCGTCATCCTAAAATTGAGACGAATTAGGGCTTGCTTCCCTGGTGGCTTAGCTGGTAAAGAATCCGCCTGCAATATGGGATTTCAGTTCAGTTCAGTTGCTCAGTTGTGTCCAACTCTTTGAGGCCCCACGAACCGCAGCACTCCAGGCCTCCCTGTCCATCACCAACTCCCAGAGTCCACCAAAACCTGTGTCCATTGAGTCGGTGATTCCATCCAACCATCTCATCCTCTGTCATCCCCTTTTCCTCCTGCCTTCAATCTGTAGGCCTCAGGGTCTTTTCCAGTGAGTCAGCTTTTTGCATGAGGTGGCCAAAGTATTGGAGTTTCAGCTTCAACATCAGTCCTTCCAATGAACACCCAGGACTGATCTCCTTTAGGATGGACTGCTTGGATTCCAAAGAACTCTCAAGAGTCTTCTCCAACACCACAGTTCAAAAGCATCAATTCTTCAGCGCTCAGCTTTCTTTATAGTCCAATTCTCACATCCATACATGACCACTGGAAAAACCATAGCCTTGACTAGACAGACCTTAGTTGACAAAGTAATGTCTCTGCTTTTTAATATGCTGTCTAGTTTGGTCATTCTTTGTTCCTCCCTATCAGGGTGTTTCACAAGCTATGTTGTAGTTATCTACAAGAGCTGGGCAAAGCTGTGGTTAAAGAAGCTGGACTTACAGCAAACTGCCGGGGTTAGAACTCTGACTCTATCCCTTGCTATCTTTTTAACTTTAGGCAATTTACTTACCTATGCCTCTCTTTCGTCATCCTAAAATTGAGACGAATTAGGGCTTGCTTCCCTGGTGGCTTAGCTGGTAAAGAATCCGCCTGCAATATGGGATTTCAGTTCAGTTCAGTTGCTCAGTTGTGTCCAACTCTTTGAGGCCCCACGAACCGCAGCACTCCAGGCCTCCCTGTCCATCACCAACTCCCAGAGTCCACCAAAACCTGTGTCCATTGAGTCGGTGATTCCATCCAACCATCTCATCCTCTGTCATCCCCTTTTCCTCCTGCCTTCAATCTGTAGGCCTCAGGGTCTTTTCCAGTGAGTCAGCTTTTTGCATGAGGTGGCCAAAGTATTGGAGTTTCAGCTTCAACATCAGTCCTTCCAATGAACACCCAGGACTGATCTCCTTTAGGATGGACTGCTTGGATTCCAAAGAACTCTCAAGAGTCTTCTCCAACACCACAGTTCAAAAGCATCAATTCTTCAGCGCTCAGCTTTCTTTATAGTCCAATTCTCACATCCATACATGACCACTGGAAAAACCATAGCCTTGACTAGACAGACCTTAGTTGACAAAGTAATGTCTCTGCTTTTTAATATGCTGTCTAGTTTGGTCATAACTTTCCTTCCAAGGAATAAGCGTCCTTTAATTTCATGGCTACAATCACCATCTGCAGTGATTCTAGAGCCCAGAAAAATAAAGTTATCCACTGTTTCCCCATCTATTTGCCATGAAGTGATGGGACCGGATGCCATGATCTTAGTTTTCTGAATGTTGAGCTTTAAGCCAACTTTTTCACTCTCAACCTGGGTTCAATCCCTGGGTTGGGAAGATCCCCTAGAGAAGGGAATGGCTACCCACTCTAGTATTCTTGCCTGGAGAATTCCATCGACTGTGTAGTCCATGGGGTCTCGAAGGGTCGGACACGACTGGAACGACTTTCACTTATAGTACCTCTGCCACAGGATTAAACACAATAAAATAAGTAAAGGGCTTTAAACTATATTTGAAATAAAATGCATAATAAAATCTTCCTGTCGAGATGACAGATGCCCTCATGTCAGAACCCAGAGAAGGTGTGTGTGTAGGGGGCGGTCACTCAGTGTTGAGTTGATCATCCTAGACCAGATCTGTTATTTCCTTTTTCTCCACTGTAACTGGCAAGAAATCTGTCCCAACTACCATTTTCTGCATCACAACTTTCTGAGACCTGCCCTAAATTATTTCTAAAATGATTCTTCCCACCAGCCCCCAGTGGGGCATATTTCAAAATGATCTACTTCCAGCAGTCCTAGTTGCTGGCTGTAAGAAGGAAGAGCCCAGATTACAGCTGACTTCCTTCTCTTGGGATATGTTTGCTCGGCTTTACTAGGAAAATTTACATTTACTCCCCAAACCTCAAATTTGTTTTTCTTTCTTCCTCTTGTCCATCTCCTTCTTGTTCCTCTTCTTCTCCTTCCTTCCCCACTTCTTCTTCATTCTCTGCTCCTTCTCCTCCCCTCCCCTCCTCCTCTCCTTCGCTCCCTCCATCACATTCTCCTCCTCCTCCTCCGTTGCCCCGTCCTCCTTCAGTGTTGCTGCTGGTCAGAACTACTGAATGAGGGAGAGTTACCTGTGAAGACGCAAAGCTGAATACAGCAGTCATTTCGCACATGAGGCGAAATGTTATTTCTCAAGGCAGCATTTCCTGATAGTGATAGTGAAAGTCAGTCGTGTCCGACTCTTTGCGACCCATCGACTATACAGTCCATGGAATTCTCCAGGCCAGAATACTGGAGTGGGTTGCTGTTCCCTTCTCTGGGGGATCTTCCCAACCCAGGGATCAAACCCAGGTGTCCTGCATTTCAGGCAAATTGTTTACCAGCTAACCCACCAGGGCAGCATTTCCTAGTGTTTCTTAGAAACCCTGGAGAACGTCATAGCTGTTACACACACATACACACAGTGGTCCTATAGTTAAACAACTGTATGTATGGAAGGCTTAGTTCCAGACAGGAAAATGTTTCTGTACAAGTCCTCAGAGCTTTTGATATGCATCGTCACTGTCGGAGTGGTAAAGGGAATATGCAGCCCTCCTCAAACTTAATTGACCATCTCTATGCCCCTACCCCACATACACTGAACTTGAACTTGACAGTCCTCATTGTTGCTTGTCTTTTACTTTTGTTTATAACTTTTTTTGTCATACAAAGGTTTAAAATGTTGATGTTGTAAAATTTACTTGTTATTTCCTTTATGGTTTTCACCATAAAATCTCCTTTAAGGCGGATTCTTTACCAGCTGAGCCACAACGGAATCCCCCTTTAAAAAAAAGTCCTTCCCTATTTCAAATGCATAAAGATATTCTCTTTGTATCTTCTAATGAAACATTAGTTTGTTTCACATTTAGATCCTCAGTGGTTTGTTTGTGTGTGTGCCAAACCTACTGTTTCATCATCACTTGATGTACAATGCAAATAGTATCAAAGACTACATTTCTATTTGTGTGTGTAGGTCTGTGGCTCAGTTAGGATAAGGTTTACTTGTTTTAATAAGGTAGATATTTCTTTCTCACGTTATCCAGATAGGCAGTCTCGGTGATATGACGTTCTGTCCACACCTCCTATGTTGCTTTGCTTTAAAAAGCCTGGACCTCGTGGTCCCACGTGGTGAAGTCAGCATTCCAGACAGCGGGAGGGAAGGAAGGTAATAAAGAACAATGAGTAAACACTCCCAGATGGTTTCAGAAACTGCTACATGGCACGTCTGTTTATATCCTATTGGCCACTGCTGGGAAATGGGGTCTTTATTTTGGCCATTGTGTGACAAGCTAAAAATTCCATAAAACGTTAGGAGAGCAGACTTTGGGAGATGGTAGCAATCTCTGCTAAATCTGTTTCTGAATGTGTTGAGTAAGATGCCTGAAATTTTTTTCTAATTCTTTAATTTTTAATTTATTTATTGAGAAATTAAAATTTTTAAAAATGACAAGAAAATAACCAGCTACATACACCTTTCAGAATCAACCACAGAAATGACCTTAATATTACATCATTCCAGAAAACCCACTATGCCTAGTTACATACAGGAGAAAATATCATAGAGATATTTTGTAAGAATTGAACAATAATAGAGATGCCATTTTAATAATTAAATTTAACTTTACTCGAATTTAAAAGAAGTTTAATTTAAAGAAGTGAAACTGAAGGAAAAGTTGAGCTTCAAATAATGCTTCTTCACCACAAGAGAGATTACTTCCTAAAAGATACCTCTGAGGTTAAAGTAAAAACCGTGAAAAACATTAAGAGGCTGGAGTCAGTTGTTTTTTTTTTTTTGCATTTTAATTGCACGCTTCTGTATGTGTGTGTATTAGCTCTCATGATTCTTTCCATCTTTCCACAGCTCTTGACCCTGCATCCTGACTTTTGTTACATATTGTTACATTGTTCAAGTTTATGAAAATCATATTCTGTTCTAGTTACTTAGTATACATTCTAGATTTAAATAAATTCAGTGTTCATGACAGGTCCTTTAACTAATATCAAAGATTCTCCATTTACGAGGTCTTTATTTCAATTCATCTCTTAATGGACTGAATTTCATTGTAAAGTTGTTCTTTCGAAAAGGGTTTCAGATGTTTAAGCATGTCTGTCTGTTGCTTTTACACTGGAACTATATCCTGGCTGGATAAAATATTCTTAAGTCTCACTTTTTTTCCCCATAGAATGTGGTAGGTTTTGTTCCTTTTTTTCTAGGAAGAAGTCTGAGGCCAGCCTGAATTTTCCCCCTTGTGGGTGACTTTTTTTTTTTTTCCTGCTTGTGTGTCTAAAGCAGTCACTCTTCATCTTTTATTTTTTCCAGTTCAGTAACTTAACTAAAATATGCTTTAGTATTAACCATTCTGAATAAAGCTTTTCTGGAATATAATGTCTTTCAACCAGCAGTTTTAGTTTTGCTTTTTCTGCATTAAACATTCTTTTTTAGCTCTATTTTTGGTTTCTCTTCTTCGGGGATATCAGTTAATCCTTACATTGGATCATCTTTATCTGTATTCCATTTCTATTCATTCTAATTTCTTAAATCGGTTTACCTTGTTTAGTTACCCCAACTCAGTAATTTGAACTTCCATGGGGTCAGTTTTCTTTCTTGTTAGTTCTTATGTATCTATTTGTTCTATAATGATGCTGTTTTGTCTTCATTTTGTTGCCTTTCCACCAATGCTCTTATTTTATCATCCCATCTTTGAGCCTCTAATTTAAGTTAATATACTTATTAAGTTGCTTTATATATGAAGCCATTGTAAGAAATTTCCTTTGGGGAGGAGGAGAGGAGCCCTTGGTTTGTTTGTTGTTGTTTTTTGGCCGTGTTTTCCCTCTGTCATTTATCATCTATCATCTGCTACTATGTGTTTGCATCCATTTCTTTTCATCTTGATTTGCTGGCTCTGTCCAGACCTTCTTTATGCTGCTATAACTTGATGGAAAGAGAGGGGCATTTACTGACCATCTCCCCAGGTTTGGGACCAATCTGCTTTTCCCTCTGACCTAAGCAATAGGCTGGCGATTTAGCCTGTACACTTTCTGGTCATCTGAATGGTTGCAGGGGGAAGAGGGGCACTCAGCCAAAGCAGGGTGTGGTGTTGGTTGGAATCGCTGTGCATGTTCCTGTCCTGTGGTTCTGATTAATGTCCAGCCCAAGGCTCATGTCACCTGAATGGGGATGAATAGGGGGACACCATATACCTTTTCCAAGGAAGGAGAATAACTCAGGCTTTGGATCAATTTCTCAAGCTGGAGTGTTGTTTCTGGAGTCTTTATTTCCATTTGCTGAGTCAGCACCATGGATCCTGCTCCAAGCTTCCCCCATTTCCCCCCAGTACACTCTGTAACACTCACTACTCATTCAGGAAAAGAAGACTATGAGAGCATGACTCGTATCTGTTTACTTTCAGAAGCAAGAGAACTGGGGAGAATGTTCACGGTTTTGTCAATCTCTAGGCATTGAGGACAGGGTGGAGAGCAGAGATGTGCTGTGCCACCTCTCGCCACTCCAGAATCTTCTGGCTGTTTCTTTGGATGTGAAATTTGAAGTTCATTGTATTTGCTGACAGTAAATTTCCTCTGTGATTTTTATCTACTTTTTTAATTTTGTTAGGAATTGAAAAAGAGAAATCCTATGAAGAAGCTTTCATCCACTATCTACATCTACAAGTGCCCCTGCCCATTTTTAAAGTGGCATTGGCCATCTCTGGCTTTCACACCTGCCTTGTTATCCAGGGCTATGAAATGATCCAAAACGAGAGCAGATCCAAGGAGCCTCCTGGGTCCTAGGCACAGAGTTCACAAGTCCCAGTTTGTCCCAACCAGGCAGGCTAACTCTTCCATTTTGCAAACCATGACTCTTACAAGCCAGATTTAGGAACGATAGTCAAATGATAGTACTGCCAGGCTGTGGCCTAGGCCAGGAGTCTGCTGTCCTGGAGGAAGAAACCACGTTCCAGCTCCTTCCAGGAGACTGGTCAGAGTTTGCACCAAGGCTGGATGCAGGAGTCGTGTGGCTTAGGGGGAACGACCGGCAGGAAGCAGCCCTTCCCTGGCCTCGTGGGTTTCCGGCTGTCCTCTGCCTCAAGTCCCACAGTAGAGACTGCAGGATGCAGGCAGAACAGGCAGCAGGTCAGAACTTAGACCTCCCTGCCTTCCACCAGAACATATGGCAGGATGCCTCATACACAAAGTACTAGGAGTGCCTTGGAAAGCCCTGGAGATGGGGGTCTTTGCCTTTTAAAACAGAAGAGCCTCCTATAGCACATGAGTCCCTGGGTCTCTTAGGAGAACCCTGAGACCATGGTTCCCAGTGACACATCCAGGCTTTATAGAGCCTGAAGCTTATAGAATGTGGAAGGCTTTCTTTGAGAAAATAGGATACACAATTATAAGCACAAGTTTGGAAGTAACTGAGTGAGAAAAGAACAGGACTTGGAAGGGATCCATATAAGTGAGAGGCCTGGAATCTTAAACTTCATGTGTTTCAGGAGGTCCAGGGTGTCCTGGAACAACAGGAACAACAGACTGGTTCCAAATAGGAAAAGGAGTATGTCAAGGCTGTATACTGTCACCCTGCTATTTAACTTAAATGTAGAGTATTTCATGAGAAACGCTGGACTGGATGAAGCACAAGCTGGAATCAAGATTGCCAGGAGAAATATCAATAACCTCAGATATGCAGATGACACCACCCTTATGGCAGAAAGCGAAGAACTAAAGAGCCTCTTGATAAAAGTGAAAGAGGAGAGTGAAAAAGTTGGCTTAAAACTCAACATTCGGAAAACTAAGATCATGCCATCTGGTCCCATCACTTCATGGCAAATAGATGGAGAAGCAATGGAAACAGTGACAGACTTAATTTGGGGGGCTCCAAAATCACTGCAGATGGTGACTGCAGCCATGAAATTAAAAGACACTTGTTCCTTGGAAGAAAAGTTATGACCAACCTAGACAGCATATTAAAAAGCAGAGACATTACTTTGCCAACAAAGGTCCGTCTAGTCAAAGCTATGGTTTTTCCAGTAGTCGTGTATGGATGTCAGAGTTGGACTATAAAGAAAGCTGAGTGCAGAAGAATTGATGCTTTTGAACTGTGGTGTTGGAGAAGACTCTTGAGAGTCCCTTGGACAGCAAAAAGATCCAACCAGTCCATCCTAAAGGAAATCAGTCCTGAATATTCATTGGAAGGGCTGATACTGAAGCTGAAACTCCAATATTTTGGCCACCTAATGGGAAGAACTGACTCTTTTGAAAAGACCCTGATGCTGGGCAAGATTGAAAACAGAAGGAGAAGGGGATGACAGAGGATGAAATGGCTGGATGGCATCACCAACTCAATGGACATGAATTTGAGTAAGCTTCGGCAGTTGGTGATGGATAGGGAAGCCTGGCGTGCTGCAGTCCATGGGGTCACAGGGAGTTGGACACAACTGAGCAACTGAATTGAACTGAACTGAACTGAGGATGTCCTTAGTAAAGGGGCCACAAAGACACCCACAGGTGCCTAGTCCCTGAGTCCACAGGGACTTCTGAAGCAACCCCCATAGTCCAGAGCTGCCCAATGGGGAGGAAACCCCACTCCAAACCTGGCCTGGAGCCAAGGACAGAGGTTGATACCAACTTTCCAAGGGACTCTATGTGACTTGTCAGAAGATTCCTCCCATGGCTCTGTCCCCACCTCCCCCTACTTCCCCCAGTAGGCACAGGCTTCCCTATAGGGGAAGCATTTCAGCTCCTCCAAGGTAGCTGTGACCACAAGAATCCTCTTGGAAAAATATGCTGACTGTCCAGTGACCAGAGAGCTACAAGCGTACAAGTTAGACTTAAGATGCTCACATATGGAATAGCCAGTGATAAGCAGCTGGCTGGCCAGCCCATTTCAGCATGTTCTCCATCCCTGCAGCCACGAACAGATGAGATACAAGCAGGTGAGAGGCAGCTCCACATAGTGATATGCAAGGCAGAGATGAGGAAGTTAAAATATTTTGCAGTTTTGGAAAAAAATTACTTTCAAAGGCCATGTGGGAAATGGAGAGAGAAAGAATGCTTCCTTCTGGCCAAGGTGCCAAAAGGAGACTTCAGGAAAGGAGACAGTTAGCTCAGGAGAAGCAATGGCAGGGTACAGCTTAGAGCAGGAGGGGTCTGCAGAGCAATGGTCTTCAAACTGGGCCCAGAGGGGCCCTGGGGAAGAGTGGGGAAGAAAAGGCTCTGCTGCTGCTACTACCAAGTCACTTCAGTCGTGTCCGACTCTTCGCGACCCCATGGACTGCAGCCTACCAGGCTCCTCCGTCCATGGGATTTTCCAGGCAAGAGTACTGGAGTGGGGTAGAAAAGGCTCTACCCACCTTTCCAAACAGCTCCACTCCATCTGCTTTATATATTGGGTTTTCATTTCAACAAAGGATTCTTCTGCAGCTAAAAATAAGTCTGAAAACCACAGCTCTGGGGGGAATTTATTCAGACAGACAAAATGGGTCTGGAAAAGGCTGCTGCTGGAAGGGATCCAAGGGAACGACTGAGTCTGAGTCAAGAGTGCTGAGAGGTGGAGTCTTACCTGGAACCAAGGGGTTGGCCAGGGAGACTGGAAGAATGAATCTGAGGGAGCTGAGAAAAACTACTCTAACTTGTTTTAGGAGTAGAAATAAGACTAACTTAGCAATAAACAAAACACATAGAGAAGGATGGGGCCAGCTGATTGAGGAATAAAAATAGAATAAAGGACCTGATTAATGTATAGAACCTAATCCGGATGAGCCAATGGCCAGCCAAGGCCCCGTAACTCAGGTGTTGGCTCCTACTGCTGCTTTGCCAGATATTCATCTTCTGTGGGGAGTGGCAAGCTGGGGTGGGGGGAAGGGACAAGACAAAAAACTAAGACTTGAGGGGACACTGCTCCATTCCATTCCATTGCCCTTGTCTTCTGTGAAGAAAATTTTCCCCAGATGGCCTCCTAAAAACTCCCCCTGGGGTCTCACTGACCCCAGAAATGAGTCACATGGCCACACAGAGGTTTGGGGATTGTCAAAGGTTGGCTCAGACTAATGTAATGTGTTTGGGTTGTATCACTGAGAATGTTTAAATCTCCTGTAGAATGGAAGAAAAAACAACAACAACAACAAACAACTCCATGCAAAATTAATAAGATCTGTTAAGTACAGACAGTAAGCTGGTAACTTGTGAGAAGTGCTAGATTTAGAATAAATGAAACATATGGATGTTGAACATCGATAAGAAGGATACAAGAACACAAGAGTGTTATTTGCAGATAGAAAGGGATGGAAAAAGTAAGTTATAAGGTAAGGACCCTGTTAATGCCAGATTGACAGCTGTCATCCCCAAATTAACTGTCTTGGTGATACCCATTATCATCCCATTCTGGCCCATTCTGCTCTTCCCCGGCTCCGGCAGGGTCATCCGCATGCTACAGCTGTAGCCAGGGGTACTCGCCTGTGTTTCTCTGGTAGAGCATGTGTTGGCTCCGGGCATCTTCTGTTTGCTAAGGCCCTTTATTCAGTCTCAACTCTGGTTCTCTTAAGCACACTGTCAGTGGGCAAGGATGCTGGGGGAGGGAGAGAGGGAGAGGATGTGAACACCGGGACTCAGGATTCAGGCAGTGTGCACCTTCCACTCTACATACACTGAATTTGAAGTGGATTTACCTACTCCACTTCTTTCCCCTTGTTTATTACTGCAAGTCTTAAACTGAATCCTTAAGCTGAGTGATTCGACCATCTTAAATTGATTTATGAGTCCTTCTGTTCATGACCTCTGGACCGCTTCCCCGATAAAGCACTCGGAAGCCACATGGAATCAAGATAATTTCCCATGTGATAGACAATAATGGTCAACCTCTAGGACTGGGTGCATTACTATCTAGACAAAATTGGAGTCCTGTTATAAAGAAGGGGAGAATGGCTGAAGTCAGCTGTTTGAAGTCACAAGAGTTCACTTAGTCTAATCTTCTGACTCGAGATCAGATATACTGAGTTCATTTGAGACAGAGTCTATTTTTCTGATTAAATTACAGACACAAGGCTTTCCGAATTTGTTGTCATCTATGAAATCCTCTTGGAGGGAAGAACTGGCTCACTTCTCAGGGCCCTGCTGGTCCAGGCTATTATGATTTTATAAGTTCCTAGACTGGCTAAACATTGAGGTCATTTCATCATTTACACGACAAAGATTTCCTGAGAGCTTCCCATGTGCTGTGACCAGTTACTGCCTCCCGGAGTTCAGAGTTCAACAGGAAAGCAAATATAAAAAGTGTTTAAGATAATAACATATAGCCGCACTTGGCCACCCCTTTAAGAATCTGCCGTCGGCAAAGCAGTGTCGGGGTCCAATAAAAGGCACCAGCACCAGCGTCCTGAAGCCCAAATCCTGTACCCCCATGTACCAACAACCTGCTCTAGTTTCTTACTGCCGATCTCCACCGCAGCCCAGGCTTCTGAGTGGGACCCGAGGCACCCCCTGCCAGGGGTCCAGAGGATGTGAGGATGGAGAGGGAAGAAGTCTTCCGGAGATGACATTCAGACGCAGGAATCTCCGCTGGCCCCGGAGATTACTAACACAAAGGATGAGCCCACCCTAGGCAAGCACACTGTCTAGGAATGCAGCCAGGGCCTTTGGGGAGCTACGGGAGCTCTTCCAGGCCTCCACTGAGAGGATGACAGCAGGTCAGCTCACATTACAAAAATCCCATCTGCTTTCTCGGCATGCTCCTGCATGGGTTGGGGTTGTACAAAAAAAAAAATGTAACACAAGCCCTGCTGCCTGACAGCACCAGCTCCTGGTGGTGCCATGCTCAGCAGACCCCCAGCGTTGCTTAGAAATCCCCTGCTTGTTTCCAGTCACCACCCTGGCCCGTTCCCCATGGCTGTGGCTCCAAAGAGCAATCACTCCTCCCCACTCCATCCCAATTCACACTCCACTGACACTTTGACCTCTTCTTTACAAAGACAATCCATTCATTCAGTCAACAGATACTAACTCGAGGTCTGCAGTGTGCTAGAGCCATGAGGATAAATCAGGCCATGAGGATAAATTTGCCCTCTTGCAGTACAGAGGAGCCAGAGAAATACAGACGGGCCAGATACAAGTGAAGGTGCTAAGCCAGCTTCCCAAGCCTAGATCCCACACCCCACCCTCCAGGACTCACCCAGCCCAAAACATGTGTCCATCACTGCCACCTGGACCATCTTCTGGGATCCAACAAAGCAGGGCCCTGACCCTTCCCCAGGCCATTCCCTTTTATAGTGTCAGTTTTTCCTTCCTTTTCCCACATCTTAAATCTCTCCCTTCCTCCTCCCTTCTCCTACCCTCTTACCTAGCCAACACCCACAAGACTGCTCATCCTCCTCCCTTAACCACCTGCCCTCTGTGTCCCCTGCTTATCTCTCTCCTTCCCTTCCCTTGAAGCAACAATCTACGTGTCAACTCACTCAGGCATCCCATATTTCCTGTCAGTCTGTCTTTTTTCTCCACATCTCCCAGGAAACTGTGCTTGCTGAGGCTATTACTGACCTCTTAGTGTCCAAACCCAGTGGCTTCTTTTCAACTCTGATCTTACTCCTCCCACACTGCATTGAGTTCCTGTTACTTTCTTGTGATGCCATATATGTATGCGTGTGCTCTGACTCTTTAAGACCACACGGACTGTAGCCTGCCAGGCTCCTCTGTCCATGGAATTTTCCAGGCAGGAATACTGGAGTGGGCTGACATTTCCTATTCCAGGGGAATCTTCCAGACCGAGGGATCAAACCTGCATCTCTTGCATCTCCTGAACTGGCAGGCAGATTCTTTATCACTAAGCCACCTGGGAGAAAAACAATACTGTATATACTCATGGTGAAAGAGAGCCAAATATATCAGAAGTACATAAAAAGGCAAGAGTGGGAGGCCCCTGTCCCAGCCTCCCACTCCACTCCCTGGGTTGATGCATGGCTTTCCAAATATTTGTCCAGGTATAAACAAAAGTAGAATTCATGCACAGTTAGAGATTTGATTTTTCAGAAAAGCAAATATAAGAAATTATATGCCTCATTCTACAAGGTCCATCCCAGCCCTGACTTCCCACCGTGGGCCAGGCTCTAATCCCCCAAACTTGTGAGGAGTGTTCTTACCCTTAGCACTTCACAAAAGCCAAGCTCCTGGGTATCTCCACTGCATCTGGACTTTGAAGCCATCAGGTCTGTGATTGAGGCTATGGGTTTGTGTTTTGGTTTTGGCCCATGGAAATGTTTATCTTGTTTCAGTGCAGCGCCAACTTCTGAATTTTCTCCTCCCATACGCTATCTATCACTGTGTTGGGCTTCAAAGCATGAACTCTCAGTACCGGTTCTCTTGCTTAATGGGTGATCAAGTTAGATCCTACCACTGCCACTCTCAAGCCTGCAGTGGCTCCCACCTCCCTCGTTCTTATCGTGGCCTGCAAGGTGGTACACAGCATAAGCTGCTCATTACTTCTCCGACTTCTACTCTTGCTCTCTGTGTGCAAGTCACACTAGACCCCTTGCCATCTTGAGCGCTCTTTTCCCATTCCTTTCCTCCTTTAGCCATCTGCCTATGTTCTAATTTGGGGAAACACTTTCTTCCCTTGGATTTCCTGCCTCTCTATGCATTCTCTTCTCTTCTCCTCCAGGGACTGCTCTTTACCTGCCCCTTCAAGACTGAGGTTCCCCAGGGTTCCACCCGCTCCTTTCTGCTCTTCTACACTTTCTTCCTAGCAGGGCTCTCCCATACTCTCACACCCTCCATCATCTAGAAGCTCATGGCTCACTCCCATGCCTCCAGCCCAGACATCTCTCTTGAGCTCTAGGTCCTCATTCACAGCTACCTTCCAGGTGATACACAAACACCTCTTAACTTGAAACCTCAGCTTGTCCAAACCCAACTTGCATCTTCCCCTTTTTTAATCTTATCTCAGCAAACAGCAACACTGCTTTCCTCTTCTGACAAGACTTAAACTGTGGAATTATCTTTGAATACCCGTATTCCCCTACCTCTCTTTGGAGGGTCACCAAGTCCTGATTGCACCCTCAGAAGCATCTCCCCAGCCAGGCTCTCCTCCACCCTTGTGTCGCTGCCCTAGCCCAGAGCTTTCCATCTCCTATGGGCTCCAGCAGCAGCTTCCTGTTTGGTCTCCCCAAGCCGGCTCTCTCCAGCTCCTCACCACGTTGCCATCAGACAGCTTGCGAGGAGCCACGCTGGGCACACACTGACTTCTTGTTGCCCACGCATTACTTCTCTGAAGCAGGATTGCCACCCTGAACAAGGCAGATGAGACTCCAAGGGCCGCAGAGTCTGAAGACAGGCACTGGACAAGCCATGACTGTAGATGGGGCCACGTGGTGGCGGGGAAGTGCAGACTGTGAGGGGAAGGTGTAAGAGGGCACCCGATCCAGCGAAGGATCAGAGGAGACCACGCCGAGGCCCGGGCCAAGACAGAAGGCGAGCAGAAGTTAACCAGGCGCAAAGTCCGCGTGGGCTGTGAGGTGACGAGGATATCCTAATGTGAAAGAGCATTGAGAGAGAGAGAGGCCCATGCCAGGAACTGAGAGGAGCTAGAGGCCGGGGGAAGAGCGCTAAGAGACCATGTCAAGCCTTCCAGTGCATGTTTAGCATCTCTTTCCAACTCGCAATAATTGTAAGGAAATTTTTATGTATATTTCTTTCTGCTACATTACACAAAAGAAGAGAAGGAGATATTTGCAAAGAAAGAATTTCTCTTTGAGGAGGAGGGGAAGGAGGAGGAATAGGAGACCACACACAAGAAAAATGTCAGAATGGTATTAGACTTCTCATTAGCAGCACTGGTTTCTTAGATGAAAATGGAACAATGCCTTCAAAGTTCTCAGGGAAAGTTATTTTCAACCCAGAATCCTATGCCAAGTGAAGCCATCAAGTAAATGTAAAGGAGAATAAAGAAATGTTTAGACATTTAAAAAAGAACAATGCTTACCTTCTCTTGAGTGTGGGAGAAAGGAAATAAAAGATCCTTGAAGTTAAATAAAATTACTCAGTCTTCAACTTGATTTACAAGTTTTAGTATTTTGATATTATGATGTATTTTTTCTCTTTAAAAATTATATTTCCAGCTCTGTCTACTGAAAAGGACTAGAAAAATGACCGATCCAGTAACAGTGAGAAATGATTTATTCCAGATCTAGGAGCGTATATACATAAGGTGGAAATGAAGCGTCTTATTTCAGATATCAAGGAAGAATGAAGTCAAGAGGGTCAGGAGCCAACTCAACAAAGTTTCCACTGACAAGATACAGTGTGAGCATCACTGATAATAACTGCAACAAACTGAAGCTCATCAAATATATTTAAATTCATGAGTAAAATTTTCAAAACTCACAAGTTGCCTTTGGAAGATGCTGCTGCTGCTGCTAAGTTGCTTCAGTTGTGTCCGATTCTGTGCGACCCCATAAACAGCAGACCACCAGGCTCTGCCATCCCTGGGATTCTCCAGGTAAGAACACTGGAGTGGGTTGCCATTTCCTTCTCCAATGCATGAAAGTAAAAAGTGAAAGTGAAAGTGAAGTCGTGTCCGACTCTTTGAGACCCCATAGACTGCAGCCTACCAGGCTCCTCTGTCCATGAGATTTTCGAGGCAAGAGTATTGGAGTGGGGTGCCACCGCCTTCTCCATTAGAAGATGCTAGGGACCCATTATTTTGAAAAATGATAAAGGGAATTTAATTTATCGATCGCCAACAAGGTCCTATAGCACAGGGAATTCTGGTCTACAGTATGTGGCAGTCTGGATGGGAGGAATCTGGGGGAGAAGGGATACATGTATATGGATACATATATGGCAGATTCCCTTTGCTGTCCATCTGGAACTATCACAACTCTGTTAATCGGCTATACTCCAGTAAAAAATAAAATTTTAAAAACTCAACACACTAGGAATTAAAGGAATCTACCTCAACATAGCAAGAGTCATAGATGAAAAATCCAAGCTTACATCTTACATACACTTCTTGCAGTTTATGAAAAAAAAAGAAATAAAGGGAATTTATTAAACGTTTCCCATAGAAACTTCAGAGTAACCAAATAGTAAATGAGGGGAAATGTCTCCCTAATATAGATATCTTCCAGCTAGTCAATGAAGGAGTGACAAAGTATCACCATGCTGAAATCCCCAGTAAAATAAGGGATCCGGGCAAGGGTCATCCGCAACTGTCCACATCATAAAAGAGAGAAAAGCAAATGCGATGTGCCTCCTCTGGGAAGTACAAGATGCCACCTATGAAACTACACCCACAACAACCAGACTCGAATCTGCTCAAGACTCTATTTTTAATTACTAACCCATAGAAAGTACAGGAGATAAAGGACTGTGTCAAATGTCGCGACAGGAATGCAAGGAGCAAAATCCAGATTGTGGGAAATTTTATAAGGAAAACAAACAAAAAATTCTTTTTCAACAAATAAATTGTAAGGAAGAAAGAGTCTGGGGAACCATAGATTCAAAGACTCAGGAGGTGTATCAAACAGCTGTGCTGCCAAGTCACTTCAGTCGTGTCCGACTCTGTGTGACCCCATAGACAGCAGCCCACCAGGCTCCCCCGTCCCTGGGATTCTCCAGGCAAGAACACTGGAGTGGGTTGTCATTTCCTTCTCCAGTGCAAGACAGTGAAAAGTGAAAGTGAAGTCGCTCAGTCGTGTCCGACCCTCAGCGACCCCATGGACTGTAGCCTTCCAGGCTCCTCCGTCTATGGGATTTTCCAGGCAAGAGTACTGGAGTGGGGTGCCATTGCCTTCTCCAATCAAACAGCTGTAACTGGATTCAATTCAAACCAGCAAACATATAGGTACATCAAAATTTGAACACTGATTGTTTGATGATGTTAAGAAATTATAGCTAACATTTAGATGTGTTAATGGTATGGTAATTATATTTTTAAAAAAGAATCCTTACTTTTTGAGATATATACACAAATATTTACTGGTAATAGGATATCTGGAATTTGCTTCAAAATAATCTGGGAGTGTAGGAATTGACTGAGGTTTCCCTTGTGGCTCAGCTGGTTAAGAATCCACCTGCAATTCAGGAGACCTGGATTCGATCCCTGGGTTGGGAAGACCCCCTGGAGAAGGGCATGGCAATCCGCTCCAGTATTCTGGCCTGGAGAATTCCATGGACTACAGTGCATGGGGCTGAAAAGAGTTGGATATGACTAAGCGACTTTCACTTTTCAATTTGTAGGAAGTGACTAGGAATATAGGTGAAATAAGATTGACCATGAATTGACAATTTTTGGAGCTGGTTGTTGGGTCATGTACCCATCATTATGGGCTCATTTTGTTATTTTCTACCCTTTTATACATGTTTGAAGTTTTCCATAACAAGAAGATTAAAGAAAAAAAAAAAAACCTACCACCTAAGCATCTTCTGTTAGGAAGTTACTTGATAGCATGCTTCAGCAGGTTCTGAGAAAGAGAGAAAGGTATGACACTCAGAAACAGTGTGTGGAAGCTGGTAGAGCAGTCCAGCGGAGTCCCGGGATGAGAGCTAAGAGCTGGGCAGCAAGTCTGGAGGCCCCAGGCAGACTGCCCAGGGGGCTCTCGGAAAGGGGCTGTGGGGAGGGGTCCCATAGGAAGGAGAGTGTGACTGATGCCCTGGAAACCCACAGAAGGCAAAAAAAAAAAAAAAAGGCAATTATACTCCCAGAAAAACAAACAAAAAATAGATAAGAAAGACAGGACTCAAATATAAAGCAAAATGAAACACAGCACAGAAGTGAGCTGCAGTGAATGGGTTTCCATGGTTATTACAAAATTTTTAAAAATTGTTTTGCCTTTTAGACTCCACTTAAAAAGAACTCATGGGGCTGGGGGGCTTCCTTGGTGGCCCAGTGGTAAAGAATCCACCTGCCAATGCAGGAGACACTGGTTCGATCCCTGGCTGGGAAGATCCCACATGCTGCAGAGCAACTAAGCCTGTGTGCCACGACCACTGAGCCTGTGCTCTAGAGCCCAGGAGCTGCAACCACTGAGCCCACACGCCCTATAGCCCGTGATCCACAAGAGAAGCCACCACAATGAGAAGCCCGTGCATCACACCTGGAGAGTAGCCCCTGCTCCGTGCAACTAGAGAAAAGCCCACACAGCCATGAGGACCCAGCACAGCCAAAATTAATGAATGAATGAATTATTTTTAAAAAAGAACTACAGACGATTTCACTACAGTTAAATGGAATATAGATGTCATCAGATGACAAATGTATAAGTCAAGGTGTAGGCAAGAAATGGGGCTTGGAAGGCAGAGGGTAGGGTGGGGGCTCTAATGTTCCCATCTTACAGCATGATAAATTAGAGGTAAATCTATCCTAGATTGATAAAGAAAGAAATTAAGGCTTAAGTATATTTTTTGAGGTTTCAGAACTGATCTGAGAAGGAACCAGGAATAATCTGGGGATGGAGAAAGGAGACAAAAGGTAATAGAAGTCAATTAAACCCTTATTTATAATACCAGGACATTCATGATTGATAAACCTGGAGACTTCAGCACAGCATAAAACTTGGGATGTGGATATCATCACCAGAAGTAAAAAATCTAGAACTAGTCAAGTGAGTTTCTGCAGGGAGAAAGCCCGGGGATAGAGAATGTCACGTCAGGGCGCTGATGCAGCCCATTATATGCTCCTTTGTGTTGCTCTGATTAGAAGGTATATCACAGAGGGTTTTGTGAGCCATTTAAAATAGTTTTGAGTTTTACAAAGACAATCGAGTGATATGATTAGGTCAGTGTTCTAAATGGATTGCTCTGGCTGCTAAGAGAGTTGGACTGGAGAGCAGGGCAGACTGGGAGCGAGGACACTGAGTGCAAGGGGGCGAGAGGGCCATCACAGGTGTCCAGGCTGGAGGTGATGGCAGCCTGGCCTAGGAATGGAGAGAGCTGGATGGGCTCAAGAAGAAATAAACGGGGTGAGGAAGAATCACAACCAATGCCTGGCTGATCGTGATTTCTGTGTTTCTGCGCTCGCTCACCTCCAGTCTCACCCTACTCTCTTGCTACCCTGCTGCTGCTGCTAAGTCTCTTCAGTCGTGTCCGACTCTGTGCGACCCCATAGACGGCAGCCCACCAGGCTCCTCCGTCCTGGGATTCTCCAGGCAAGAACCCTGGAGTGGGTTGCCATTGCTTTCTCTAGTGCATAGAGGAGTTTCCTGCTGTTCCACAAATTGACTACATGTCTTTGCCTATGCTGATGCCTCTTTTGAGAATGCTTTCCTCTCCCTTCTCAGCTTGCAGAGTTCCAGGTCATTAGCACAAATCTTTTGTCTTCTCATAAATCTCCCAAAGAGAAGTGCTCCCTCCCCTGGGTGCCCCAGGAGGCCAGTGGATCTCTGTTTGGCCCTAAGCACATTCTCCTATAGATCTCCATTTCTGTGTCTATCTTCTCCCCCAGGCTATGGTTTATAGTACAGAGGAACTGTCACTTATTACCCTTTATACTTTTACCTCTTAAACTAGAAGTATGAAGATATTTCATCTTGTTTGCCAACACTCTTAGCTTGGTGATGACAACACGGAACGCCACATTGCAGATGACTCCGAAGGGGTGTAGCCAGTGAAGGGCGGTGGTGGGTTCTGGGAAAGAGGAAGTCTGTCGGGGGAGAGGAGACAGAAGCCAGGAGTTCAGCGAAGGAACTGACAAGAAACACCCCTCTCCAACAGAGTGAAAATACCATGCTGGTCTACCATTCTATCACATAAAATACCTCGCGGAATGAGGAGCGTTCCTCCAGGTCTGGATACCTTTATACTGTCGAGGAATTTCTGCTCCCCAAATTTGATGTATATATTAGGACTTGACAACTACAGCCATGGGTTTCAGTTGAGACATGCCTGGGCCAGGTCACGTCACAGCATTGGGTTATCTGAGTCCTAGAGACCTGAGGAATGCTACTTTAGGATGAAATCTTCCATTCCAATAACGTTTGGATAAATCCACCACGTCCTCCTAACCTTCTAGACTAGTTTTCTGGAGCCACCATAACAAACTACCACGAACTGGGTGGGTTAAAATGGCAGAAGTGTGTTCTCTCATAATTCTGGAGACCAGAAGTCTAAAATCAAGGTGTCGGGAACCCCATGATTGTCCAGTGATTAGGACTCCAGGGCCCAAGGCCCAGGGTTCCATCCCTGGTCAGGGAACTAAGATTCTGCAAGCCATGTGATCTGGCAAAAAAAAAAAAAAAAAATTTAAAAACATAAAATAAACAAAATCAAGGTGTCATCAGGCTGTAGTCCCTGAAGGCTGAGGGGAGGATCGTTCCTTAATTCTTCCAGCTTCTGGGGACTGCAGGCATGCCCTGGCTTCCTTGACTGCATCCCTTCAATCTCTGTGTCAGTCTTCACATAGCGGTCTCCTCTTCTGCGACTTCTGTCTCTTATAACGACAGTTTTCATTGGATTTAGCACCCAACTGGATAATCCAGAATGTTCTCATCTTGGGATCCTTAATTACATTCACAAAGATGCTTTTTTCCAAATATGGTCATGTTCACCAGTTCTGGGATGTAGGTATATCTTTGGGGGTGGGGGTGGGGGGTCCCCTCTTCCACCTACTTCATCTTCTGAATAGAATATAACAAAGAGGATATAGAACGTGGTAACTCTGAGATGTAAACAATTTGTCTTAATGGAGACATACACAATGTCCTTTAAAAACTTAGACTGAATAGTGAAAAACACAGAGAAGCGGCAGCAAACAAGCCCAGTCCCAAGCAGCAACATTAACGTGGTTGTTTTTGTCTTTGCTGTCACAGCCACACAGAGGGCTCTATGCAGACTGTGGCCTTATTGTCTCTCCCCTGGAAACTTTCTAAGGCCCAGTATGTTGAGCTCTGAGGACATTAGAACACTGTGACATTATGCCAGATTTTTCCAGTTAAAAAAGAAAGGATTATTTTGCCCAGGAAATTCTATCATCGTTGCCAAAGAAGAGAAGATGGAGGAGAAGGAAGAGAGGAAGGAACACAGCACACGCCTGAAGAGCCTCACTGCAGACTCCAGCCTGTTCCCCTGAGACAAACCCTCGATAGTTTGTTTCAGAGCCTGCGGGGGGAAGCAGAACCTCCCCTCTAGAAGAGCACCCCAAATTCCTCTGCACTTCTGTTCCTTGCTCTCGCTCCAGCCATTCTTATCTGAAATCGAAGTTTTGCAAGGTCAGCATAGATGTTTGTATTGTTTACTATGCTGCGCTCACCTCCATTTGATCAACATCTGGGAAAGTAACCAGAAGCTTACATTTACAGAAGTCCAGGAAGGCAGCCCTCTCCATGGTCTCACTCCTAGCTTCTGAAATCACGTGGCTAGCAGCAGTGAGCCGTGATAAGTGCTGTAACATATTCAAGCTGTTTACTGAGAGTCGGGGATGTAGACAGTCACCTCTGACTCCACTTTTGAAAAGAAATAGCCAAAGGGATGAGAGTCACTACCAAATGAATAAAAAAAAAAAAAAAAATTTAAAAACATAAAATAAACAAAATCAAGGTGTCATCAGGCTGTAGTCCCCTGAAGGCTGAGGGGAGGATCGTTCCTTAATTCTTCCAGCTTCTGGGGACTGCAGGCATGCCCTGGCTTCCTTGACTGCATCCCTTCAATCTCTGTGTCAGTCTTCACATAGCGGTCTCCTCTTCTGCGACTTCTGTCTCTTATAACGACAGTTTTCATTGGATTTAGCACCCAACTGGATAATCCAGAATGTTCTCATCTTGGGATCCTTAATTACATTCACAAAGATGCTTTTTTCCAAATATGGTCATGTTCACCAGTTCTGGGATGTAGGTATATCTTTGGGGGTGGGGGTGGGGGGTCCCCTCTTCCACCTACTTCATCTTCTGAATAGAATATAACAAAGAGGATATAGAACGTGGTAACTCTGAGATGTAAACAATTTGTCTTAATGGAGACATACACAATGTCCTTTAAAAACTTAGACTGAATAGTGAAAAACACAGAGAAGCGGCAGCAAACAAGCCCAGTCCCAAGCAGCAACATTAACGTGGTTGTTTTTGTCTTTGCTGTCACAGCCACACAGAGGGCTCTATGCAGACTGTGGCCTTATTGTCTCTCCCCTGGAAACTTTCTAAGGCCCAGTATGTTGAGCTCTGAGGACATTAGAACACTGTGACATTATGCCAGATTTTTCCAGTTAAAAAAGAAAGGATTATTTTGCCCAGGAAATTCTATCATCGTTGCCAAAGAAGAGAAGATGGAGGAGAAGGAAGAGAGGAAGGAACACAGCACACGCCTGAAGAGCCTCACTGCAGACTCCAGCCTGTTCCCCTGAGACAAACCCTCGATAGTTTGTTTCAGAGCCTGCGGGGGGAAGCAGAACCTCCCCTCTAGAAGAGCACCCCAAATTCCTCTGCACTTCTGTTCCTTGCTCTCGCTCCAGCCATTCTTATCTGAAATCGAAGTTTTGCAAGGTCAGCATAGATGTTTGTATTGTTTACTATGCTGCGCTCACCTCCATTTGATCAACATCTGGGAAAGTAACCAGAAGCTTACATTTACAGAAGTCCAGGAAGGCAGCCCTCTCCATGGTCTCACTCCTAGCTTCTGAAATCACGTGGCTAGCAGCAGTGAGCCGTGATAAGTGCTGTAACATATTCAAGCTGTTTACTGAGAGTCGGGGATGTAGACAGTCACCTCTGACTCCACTTTTGAAAAGAAATAGCCAAAGGGATGAGAGTCACTACCAAATGAAAAGCTGAAACTCCAGTCCTTTGGCCACCTCATGCGAAGAGTTGACTCATTGGAAAAGACCCTGATGCTGGGAGGGATTGGGGGCAGGAGGAGAAGGGGACGACCGAGGATGAGATGGCTGGATGGCATCACGGACTCGATGGACATGAATCTGAGTGAACTCTGGGAGTTGGTGATGGACAGGGAGGCCTGGCGTGCTGCGATTCATGGGATCGCAAAGAGTCGGACACGACTGAGCGACTGAACTGAACTGAACTGAAACATATGAAAAGAAAGAGCCAAAGGGATGAGAGCTATTACCAAATGACAAAGTGTTACTGTTTTGTCATTATCAATAGTTATTGAACATATTGAATAACTACTGAATAATTGCTGTAGACAGCGCCCTCTAGCTCCACTCTGATAAAGAAAAATCAAAGCAATGAAAGTCACTATTGTGTGACAAACTGTTGCCATTTTATCACTATCAATATTAATTGAATATAGGGCTATATCTGAACTTATAAGGATACAACATCTTCCTCCTGGGAGCTTGAGCCATTGTGGGCATAGGTCGATGAAAAGAGACATATCTCATCCTCGTTTTCAGTTAGTGATGCTGGCATTTTACTAATGCTTAGATAAGTAAAACCAGTATTAATGACCTCTTCCCCAGACCGCAGAGCCTCAGAAGTACAGTTCATCTTCCTGCTTCTTGTTTGTTGCTCAGCATCACCAATTATTACTCTGAAGGCTGTTAATAATATTGTTCAATATTTTCTTAGCTGATGGTCTCAAAGTGGCAAACATGCAGATCTCCCGAGGACTGGAAACTAGCCTTTGGCTGCCTGCCCACCCCACCCCCCACCCCTTGCTGCTCCCTCTGTTACACAGACCTTAGCTAGACCCCAACACGTTCCCTCTAGAAGGAAGGGTCTCAGTCAACATATGACTTTCAGTCTTTTAAATTATTGTATTTTCAGCTCTCTGTTCATGAGCTCTAAGAAACAGTGACTAGGAAGCTAGGTAAGTTGATCTCTAAGGATTCGTTCTACCTTTACCCATGCTGTCGCATGGAAGGCAAGGAAAACGTGGTGTGCTTGTACAATTAAAGTTTAGGGAAGGATTGAGCTACTTCTGCCTGTCCATCTCTAAGGCAGATGCTGTGGGCAGATCTCACACCTCCAAACATATGGTGCTGTCATCTGCAAGCCCATCTGAATGGGTAACCATCACGGAGTGGAAGGCTGGGCTCTGGGTTGCTGATCTGTCCACCCTGACCTAAGCAGGGACTCTAATTTACAATCAAGAAAATGGTTAAAACAGCATTTTGCAGGCTTCTCAAACTAAGCCCTCCTAATGTATACACTGACCCAGGTGAAAGCCCCTACAGGTCTCTCTGGGGACTTAAGAAAAACTTGCCTATGAGAATAAAATAGCCCACGAAGGGATGACCAACGGCAGCAAAAGGCATCCTCTCGTGCTGCGCTTGGCCAGGACACAGCTTTCTAGCTCTCACAGGCCAAGTCTCCTGTTTCCTACTGAGCAGCCAGGTAACAGCATGAGGAGTTAGAAAAGCGGCCTGAAAAATATGAAATATTTTTCAGATATGAGTTTGCAGATATGAAAACTCACAGGTGAAGGATCTGACCTTTGTCACTAAGATTTAGAAATAAAGTTCACTTGAACCTCAGAGAGGATGGCCTTAACAAGTCAGAGGCATGAGAAAAAAGAGGCCCCTCTTGCTTCCCCTGGGCTGGTAAGCAAGAACAGAACATGATTTGTTCCTGGAGTCAGGACTACAAAGCCTGATATCTGAACAAAGTCCCTTTACAGCCATTCTGGGTGGCCCATCCCCCTCATGTCCCTGGGGCTGCTGCCTACTGGGGCCCCAGACACGCCTCTTCCTAAAAGATAACCAGGCACTGGTGAGACTGCAGGGGGCAGAGGAGACAGGCTGCGGTGGACTAAGCCTAATGGAAGGGGCCTACTGAAGCCAAGACAATACAGTTGCAAACACAAAGCCTCTGCCACAGCTCTCTATGGGGCTCAGAGCATAGTGTGGGTTGGAATAGGCAATGTAACATAACAACGTAGCATCAGTTCACTTCAATCGCTCAGTCGTGTCCAAATCTTTGTGACCCCATGGACTGCAGCACGCCAGGCTTCCCTGTCCATCACCAAATCTCAGAGCGTGCTCAAACTCACGTTCATCGAATTGGTGATGCCATCCAACCACCTCATCGTCTGTCCCCTTCTCCTCCTGCCCTCAATCTTTCCCACCGTCAGGGTCTTTTCCAGTGAGTCAGTTCTTCATGATGTTCGCATCAGGTGGCCAAAGTATTGCAGCTTCAGCTTCAGCATCAGTCCTTCCAATGAATGTTCAGGACTGATTTCCTTTAGGATTGATGGGTTTGATCTCCTTGCAGTCCAAGGGACTCTCAAGATTCTTCACCAACACCACAGTTCAAAAGCATCAGTTCTTTGGCGCTTAGTTTTCTTTACGGTCTTACATAACATAATACAGTTATGAAGGATTTTAATTTTATATTGATTTAACAATGTGACTTTAAAAATGCAAAGAGTTGTCTGCCCTGACCTCCTCCAAATTTAAGATACTGAGATAGGAACCAAATGTCCCTCTTATTGCTTTCTCTCATGATCAAAACACTATAGAATTTTATCCTTGCTATAAGTATACATTACATATTTGATTTTCCTGGGAAGTGTTTACTGGGAAACTGCTGGGTCACTAGAAGAAATGATTCGATGGCCTCATTGGCAGCAGGGCACCAAAATTTAAAAGCAGCCTGGGGTGCTGGATGTCATGGGCATTCCCATCCTAATGTGTCCTCAAACTGTAAATGAGTCACTTAATATATCAAAGTAGAGTATGTTCAGATGCACAGCTATAAATTATATAAGCGAGATTTTTATTTGATGACTTCTTCCCTAGTTTATTTATTAAACATACAGAACATCAATTTCAAGCACTGGTGATCCAATTTTGCATGGTAAATGAGCATAAGCTTTGGAATCAGACAGCCTGGGGTATGAGTTTGGGCTCAGCGAATTATTAACTGTGACCTTGGGCACATTTCTTTGTATAGCTCAGAGCCTGAAGCCTGTTAAGCACTGTCAATAAACTTTGCTTGTACCAGCAATTCTGTAAAGCAAAGTATTTAATTCCTGTCTATTCTTACAGATCATAGCATGAATTCAAACCACATAAATTAATAACGATCTTTAACAAGGGAAACTTCTCCCTCCTCCCCTTGCAGAGAGGGGGTAGTAACAAAATTCCAAGCTGATTGAGGCTCCACTACCTACGAGATCATGGAAATGATTTTTTCAAGGGACCCAGCATTTGTTCTGCAAAAGCTAAGAAAATAAACTATAAAAAGTAGATATTGAAATGAAAATTGCAACAAAGAAAATGTGATTTTAAAAATGAAGACCAGAAATATAGTGCAAGTTCCCCTCCTTGTCATCCATCCTTGTCTTTCTGCCCTAGCCGGATGACTCTCACCATCTCTCACAAAGACCCTGTCATCACCTCTCCAAGGCCTCCTCCTCCACCCATTCACCACATCAGCACTGGTTACAACAGGCAGAAAGGGAGAATCGGTTATGGGACAGTTAGTGGTCTAATTCTATCTGAGTAGAATGGTATATATGGCTATATATATGATATATATGTATCTATGGATACAAACGGAGAAGGCAATGGCACCCCACTCCAGTACTCTTGCCTGGAAAATCCCATGGACGGAGGAGCCTGGTGGGCTGCAGTCCATGGGGTCGCTGAGTCGGACACGACTGAGCGACTTCACTTTCACTTCTCACTTTCATGCATTGGAGAAGGAAATGGCAACCCACTCCAGTGTTCTTGCCTGGAGAATCCCAGGGACGGGGGAGCCTGGTGGGCTACCGTCTATGGGGTCACACAGAGTCGGACACGACTGAAGTGACTTAGCAGCAGCAGCAGCATGGATACAAAAAGAAAACCTCACAAAATAAACCAAAAAATATTAAGAGTGGTTCTTTAACATGTGTTCTGTTCTTTACATATTTGGGAAACTACTGAGAACTGGGAAAACATCACTATTAATTTCATAATCATGAAATAATCTCAGCTACTTTTTAAAAAGAAGAAAAATTTTAATGGCATCCTACCGCAAAGGATAAAGTCCAAACTAGCATATAAAGACTTCCATCCATGACCCCAGATTACTTTTTGAAAATTACCTTCTTCTGTGTCTCTGACACATATCCTAAATAGAAAACACACTAGGCGTTCTTTACCCCAAATTCCATCTTCACAGTCCGACTTCCAGGCCCTTTCCTACCCTGTTCTCACAGCCTGCCTGCGGAGATTTTCCCAGGTGCCTCTCCCAGAATCCACCTGTTAGAAATCACATAGAGGGTTCATTTCATTTGGACATGTAACAGACTTGTGTTTTTCTCTCCACTAAGCAGTAAGCTCTTCAAAGGCAGGTTGTGTCTTCTTCCCAGAAGACCTGGCTCACCGCCTTGCACTCAAAGATAGCCAATAGATGTTCACTGAAATAAATTAAGGAAGAGTGAAGAGGATGATACAGCTGAGGCAGCTGCAGAAGACTTGACAGAGTAGGACTTGAGCCGGGTTTTAGAATTGATAGCAGATTACGGTTATAATTTCTGGGTTAAAAACACAAGGGCTTTTCCCAAGGGCATTGTTGTTATTCTGTTGTAGACTGCTTGTTGCTATAGAGTAAACTGATGCTAAAAGTTTTCCTTTACAAGGGAGATGTACCTTCTTATTTTTCACTTATATTCTTGAGTTAAAAGGATACAATATTTGCAATTAAAGACTAGTTGTCTAGAAATGAAAATGCCATCAGAAAACAAAATTAAAGGACAAATGACAAAGTAGGAAAATATTTACAACGTATATAATAAAGGGTTAATAACTACATATCAGCAAGAAAATGTGGGTAAATGGGGAAAAAGCAACAAAATCACAAAAGAACAAATCAAAGACAATAAATAAGAGGGGGAAAGTTTAACTTCATTAGTAATAAATGGAAATTAGAATGAGATGCAATTTTTTTTTTTTTTTTTGCCTTTCAAAATGACATACTGAAAGATACTACCAACATCAGCAAGGGAGAGACAAGGGAATTTCCTGGTGTAACTTTTCTGGAAAACAAGTTAGGAAAAAGTCTCCAAGGGACTTCCCTGGTAGTCCAGTGGTTAAGAATCTGCCCGCCAAGCAGGGGACGTGGGTTCGATCCCTGGTATGGGTAGATTCCACATGCCGTGGAGCAACTAAGCCCGTGCCCCACAACTACTGAGCCTGGGCTTTAGAACCTGGGAGTTGCAACTCCTGGGCCTACTCGCCACAGCTACTGACGTGGGCTTGCTCTAGAGCCTTTGCTCTGCAACAGGAGAAGATACTGCAATGAGAAGCCCTCGCATCACAACTAGAGAAAGGCTTCACAGCAACAAAGACCCAGCACAGCCAAAAATTTAATAATTAAAGAATGATTTTCCAGTAGTCACGTATGGATGTGAGAGTTGGACAGTGAAGAAAGCTGAGCACCAAAGAATTGATGCTTTTGAACTGTGGTGTTGGAGAAGACTCTTGAGAGTCCCTTGGACAGCAAGGAGATCCAACCAGTCCATTCTGAAGGAGATCAGCCCTGGGATTTCTTTGCAAGAAATGATGCTGAAGCTGAAACTCCAGTACTTTGGCCTCCTCATGCAAAGAGTTGACTCACTGGAAAAGACTCTGATGCTGGGAGGGATTGGGGGCAGGAGAAGGGGACGACAGAGGATGAGATGGCTGGATGGCTTCACTGACTCGATAGACGTGAGTCTGGGTGAACTCTGGGAGTTGGTGATGGACAGGTGTGCTGCGATTCATGGGGTTGCAGAGTCGGACACGACTGAGCGACTGAACGGAACTGAAAGGTAGGACTTAACACTGCTGCCACCTGGTGGACACTTTTTGTAACTAAAACTTTATCTTTGGTGTTCAAGGGCGCCTCAATTCACAAGGGCTGGGAGTCTGTTAATGACAGATGCCCTCAGGAAATGTCCTGGGGTGTGTACTGGAGAAATAAATTCCAAACACACCTGACTTTCAGGAACCCAACCGTCAAAGTTAAAGTGTCCTGACACCCTTAGAAAAAAAAAAAAGACAAAATAAACCTCCACAACAGGACAAGATGCTAAGGATCCCGAATTCTTTCCAGAATGCCAATCAAGATGACAACAGGAAATAAATCCCACCAGTCACAACCACCATCATCACAAATCTACAGACAATAAAGGCAGGCGGGAGCCTGGAGGAAAAAGAATGCCCCTAAACTGTCTCTGGGCATATACACTGGCAACAGTCAGCATAATGGACAGTCTCTGAAGGCCTGAAAAAAAACTCTCAGAGGGATCAAAACTAGGATCTGACAGCCTCACACCATGGCCTATATCCCGAGAAAACCGCCAATCAAAAGGCGCAGGCACCCGACGCACACTGCAGCCCGGCTTCTGTTTCGGAGTCCTGGCTCGCTCCGCTCACCGCAAGACAGGCCAGTGAATTTGAGAGACGAGGGGTCGTGGCAGGGAAGAGACTTCAATAGAGGAGCCAGCTGAGCAAGAAGATGGCAGGCTAGCGCCTTGATAACCATCTTGTCAGGGCTTGGTTGCCAGGTTCTTTTATGGATCAGAGATGAGAGGGGGAGGTGAGAAAAAAAAAAAAATACTATTCAATCCCTGCAAATATCCCCTAGAATGGCGAGCCTCAGGCAGGGGAACGTGTTAGTTTCACTTCCTTAGAGTCCTTCACAGGTGGGCAGCTTGGGTTATTTCCCTGAAGAAGGCCTTTATGTATATTTATAATAACAAAAAAAGATTAACGTCACAGAAGCAGATCCAGTGTAAATTAAAATTAACCCTTCCTGGTAACAAATCCCCCTGTCTCAGTGTCCATCCCACAGTCTTGTGGGAGAAGGGGGGCCGTTTTGCTTGTCAGATGGGTCTTCCTGGGAGTGCCTGCCATTGGTGCCAGTGTTTTTAAATGTTGCGACTTGTCTTCCTTTGTTCGCCTTGGAAAAGTGCCTACTTGACACCTGTAGACTTAGAAATATTTAACTTTAAACATAAGAGGCAGCATCTCAAGAAATTTATCACCTTTCTGTGCATGGGAAGACTCAAGAGTCAGGGCCCATTAAATCTGTTTAATATACCTGGGGCCTGTCAGGCTGCTTTCTCAGAGGCTCCTCAAGGTTCAGCACAGGGAGTGGGTGGAGTGGCTGCCATCTAGGGACTGCCAAGGGGTGGCAGTCCCCTTTCTCAGGGTACACTGGCTCCACTGAAGGGCTGCAATTGCTGATTCCATTCCTCAGGCCTTCCCCTCTAGCTCATGAATGACCATTACTGGGAAACATTTCATGATCAAAGTTTGTCCCAAGGCACTGGGACCTTCATTCCAGTTCACTCAAAAATTTCTTGATTTTTTTTCACTCCAGGTGTTAAGTTTTGGACCAGCTTCCATCAATAATTAAAATTCTCTGGATTCTGTCTAATTATAAACCAGGAGACATTTTCCCTCGTTGCTTCTTCCCACACCAAGAACCACACTATTACAATTATTTCTTCTAAAATGTTTAGTCATAGAAGTTTTGTTGGAGGCCTGATTTACACACTGGTTACTGTAAGAGACAACAATCTTACAAATTAGAGAGGATATAAGTAATGCAGACAAGGACATAGAGCAGCATAGACACGAAGCATGATTTGAAAACAAACAGCAAATTTAACTAATGATTAGTATAACTAGCTATAATCCATTTATAATAATAGAGTGGCCAAAGGAGCTATAACTGACTTAATGAGGTATCTGCAATTTCATTGTACTGAAATTGCCATACACATTTACTCACAGCTTAATCTTTGAAACAAGCATATGTTACTGGCAGGATCAACCAAGTAGAGAGAAAAAGATAAATGTTAAAAAGACATAATCTACCAAACTATTTATCGCAAGTCATAATGAATTGAAGAAGTTTTTCTTACACCTGGAAATCACAGATTTAAACCAATAATTCTTTCAGATAGAAACCATAATATTACAACCATGCTTACTAGTTTACTTAGGCCTATGTAACTAATCCTTTTTGTCAACAGCTTCATGAAGTCCTCCGGTTTCTCAATATAATGCTTCAACTCTTTTTTTTACTCAGTTCAGTATTATGTTCTGAAAGTTAGAAACTTTAAGTCCTTTTCATAAATCTTGAAGAGGAAACATTTTGCAAAGGCATTAGACTGAAACCATCACTGAGTGCGGTGATACAGATGGTCACCATACATCGCCAGATGGTCAGTACTGAAATCAGATTGATTATATTCTTTGCAGAAGATGGAGAAGCTCTATAAAGTCAACAAAAACAAGACCAGGAGCTGACTGTGGCTCAGATCATGAACTTCTTATTGCAAAATTCAGACTTAAATTGAAGAAAGTAGGGAAAACCACTAGACCATTCAGATATGACCTAAATCAAATCTCTTACGATTATACAATGGATGTGAAAAATAGATTCAAGGAATTAGATTGAAGAGACAGAGTACCTGTAACTATAGATGGAGGTTCGTGACACTGTACAGGAGGCAGTGATCAAGACCATCCCCAAGAAAAAGAAATGCAAAAAGGCAAAATGGTTGTCTGAGGAGGCCTTGCAAATAGCTGAGAAAAGAAGAGAAGCTAAAGGCAAAGGAGAAAAGTAAAGATTCAAATGCATCCCATTTAAATGCAGAGTTCCAAAGAATAGCACAGCAAGATAGGAAAGCCTTCCTCAGTGATCAATGCAAAGAAATAGAGGAAAACAATACAATGGGAAAGACTAGAAATCTCTTCAAGAAAACTAGAGATACGAAGGGAACATTTCATGCAAAGATGGGCACAATAAAGGACAGAAATGGTATGGGCCTAACAGAAGCAGATGATATTAAAAGAGGTAGCAAGAATACACAGAACTATACAAAAAAGATCTCATGACCCAGATAACCACGATGGTGTGATCACCCATCTAGAGCCAGACATCCTGGAATGAGAAGTCAAGTGGGCCTTAGGAAGCATCACTACCAACAAAGCTAGTGGAGGTGATGGAACTTCAGTTGAGCTATTTCAGATCCTAAAAGATGATGCTGTGAAAGTGCTGCACTCAATATGCCAGCAAATTTGGAAAACTCAGCAATAGTATAGGACTAGAAAAGGTCAGTTTTCATTCCAATCCCAAAGAAAGGCAATGCCAAAGAATGTTCAACTACCGCACAATTGCACTCATCTCACACGCTAGCAAAGTAATGCTCAAAATTCTCTGAGCCAGGCTTCAAGAGTACGTGAACCGTGACAATCAGGCTGGTGTCAATCAGGCCTGATTGGCTTGGGTACCAAGGCCGGAGTGTCCTGGGGCTGACGGAACTGGGAGCATGTGCAGGGAGTGTTCCTCCACAATGGACCTGGAATATCTCTTGCCCTCTGCAAAGACCCCAACCTTCAGAAACAAGTGGGAGAAATTAGGAGTTTGGAATTAATATATTCACAGTAATATACATCAATAGATGATTAAAAAGTAACTACTGAATAGCATAAGAAAGTTGATGAACACACCGTAATCACCCGTACAGGAAAATGAACACAAAGAAAATAAATGCATGTCTACCCATAACTGAATCGTGTATCTGTACAACTGAAACAAACACACCAGAAATCAACAATATTCCAACACAAAATAACAAGGAAATAACTGGGAAAAAAAAAGGAGTGGGACATGAAGAAGTGCTGCCCCCTTGTGGCCTTTTCATTTAACAACACCATGAAATCAGCGCTGCTGGGTATTTAATATGCACAAGCATCAAGGGGCTGTAAGTAAAAAATACCTGCCTTCAAGAAATAGCCTAGGTGTCACTGAAAAAAATTCAAAACAGCGAAGATGTTCAAGTGGCCGATTTCAAGAGGTAATTTTAACTCACACCCTTTAAAAGAACCACATGAAAAGATGTCAACATCACTAAATATTAGACATGCAAATTAAAACTGCAATGAGGTGTTTCTTCACATGGTTCACAATGACTCTTGTCCAAAAGTTGACAAATAATAAATGCTGGAGAAAGTGTGAAGAAAAGGGAACCCTCCCACACTGTTAGTGAAAAGGTGAAAATCACCACAGATGGTGACCGCATCCATGAAATTAAAAGACGCTTACTCCTTGGAAGAAGAGCTATGACCAACCTAGACAGCATACTAAAAAACAGAGACATTACTTTGCCAACAAAGGTCCGTCTAGTCAAGGCTATGGTTTTTCCAGCAGTCATGTATGGATGTGAGAGTTGGGCTGTGAAGAAAGCTGAGCACCAAAGAATTGATGCTTTTGAACTTTGGTGTTGAAGAAGACTCTTGAGAGTCCCTTGGACTGCAAGGAGATCCAACTAGTCCATCCTAAGGGAGATCAGTCATGAGTGTTCATTGGAAGGACAGATGTTGAAGCTGAAACTCCAATACTTTGGCCAGCTGATGCAAAGAGCTGACTCATTTGAAAAGACCCTGAAGCTGGGAAAGATTGAGGGCAGGAGAATAAGGGGACGACAGAGGATGAGATGGTTGGATGGCATCACCGACTCAATGGACATGAGTTTGGGTAAACTTCAGGAGTTGGTGATGGACAGGGAGGCCTGGCGTGCTTCGGTCCATGGTCCGACTCGCAAAGAGTTGGACACAACTGAGCGACTGAACTGAACTGAACTATGAAGAACAGTGTGCGAGGTTTTTAAGAAATGGTCATGAGAATGAAATTAGAATAGTGCCTAACAGCATGCACAAAAGTAAACTCCAAATAGACTAAAGATCTAAATAAAAGCACAGATAATATGAAACTCTTAAGGGAAAAAGCAGAACACACTTTGACATAAAATGCGGCAAGTTTTTCTTTGATACATCTCTTAGAATCATGAAAAATAAAACAAAAATAAATAAATCAGACCTAATTCCCCTTAAAAGCGCTGGCATATCAGAGGAAACCATAAACACAATAAAAAGACAAAACTCATAATGGAACTAATATGTGCAAATAAAGACACGCACGAGGAATTTCTCTCCAAAACATACAAACAGCTTATTCACCTCGATATCAAGGAAACAACCCAGCCAGCTAGAGGCACAAGATTTAAATGGACCTTTCTCCAAAGAAGACATAGAGATAGGCAAGAAGCACATGAAAAGATACTCAGCATCTATAAATATTAGAGAACTGTGAATCAGAAGTGGCATCACCTCACACACGTCAGAATGATCAGCATAGAAAATCTACAATAAATGCTGGAGAGGTAATAGAGGAAAAGAACCCTCCTCCCTGTTGGTGGGAATGAAAGTCAGTAAATCCACAAAGGAGAACAGGACAAAGGGTCATGAAAACCTAAACAGAGAAGGACCACAGGACCCAGCAATCCCATTCCTGGGTGCAGATCCACAGAAAACCAAGATTTTAAAAGACAGGTGCACCGCAGTGTTCACGGCTGTGCTGTGTACAAGAGCACAAGAGCAAAGACATGGGTGAAGCCTAAGTGCGTGAGGACAGAGGAATGGGTCAGCAAGCTGGGGCACACACACAGAGCAATATCACTCAGCCATGAAGACGGTGACATCACACCATGTCCAGCAACAAAGAAGGAAGTAGAGCCGGTCATCCTAAGTGATGTAAGGAAGACAAAGGAAGACAAGTATCATATGCTATCTCTTGGAGATGGACTCTAAAAATGGATACAAATTAACTTCTCTACCAAACAGAAGCAGCCTCACAACATAGCAAACTGCCTTATGGTTACCAAAAGGGATGGCGGTGGCAAAGGAAGCGAGAAGCTGGAGATGAACATATACCTGTGACTCTTTATAGAATAATCAACAAGAACCCACAGTAGGACAAGGACCCCTACTCAACAGTGCATAATAAACTATATGGGAAGGGAACCCAAAAAAGAACACAATGGAATATTACTTAGTTATTTAAAAGAATGTATTTGAATCCGTTCTAATGAGCCTATTATACAGAGTGAAGTAAGTCAGAAAGAAAAGCACAAATACAGTATATTAATGCATATATATGGAATTTAGAAAGATGGTAACAATGACCCTAAATGAAGACAGCAAAAGAGACACAGATATAAAGAACAGACTTTTGGACTCTGTGGGAGAAGGCAAGGGTGGGATGATTTGAGAGAATAGCATTGAAACATGTATATTACCATATGTGAAATAGATCACCCGTCCAAGTTCAACGCATGAAACAGGGAGCTCGCAGCCAGTGCACTGGGATGACCCTGAGGGATGGGATGGGGAGGGAGGGGGGA
>SJYT01036311.1:0-37818 GCA_006410635.1 Cephalophus harveyi | reverse complement strand
TCTCCAGGGTGAGCCCCCAGACCCCGCACCTGGGGTCACACAGCCAGTCTCCAGGGTGACCCCCCAGACCCCGCACCTGGGGTCACACAGCCAGTCTCCAGGGTGATGCCCCCAGACCCTGCACCTGGGGTCACATGTCCACAGTCTCTAGAGTGACCCCTCAGACCCTGCACCTGGGATTACACAGCCAAGGTCTCCAGGGTGACCCCCCAGACCCTGCACCTCGGTCACACAGCCACAGTCTCCAGGGTGACCCCACCAGACTCTGCACCTGGGGTCACATGTCCACAGTCTCCAGGGTGACCACCCCAGACCCCACACCTGGGGTCACACAGCCACAGTCTCCAGGGTGAACCCCCAGACCCCACACCTGGGGTCACACAGCCACAGTCTCTAGGGTAAGCCCCATCCCAGACTCCACACCTGAGGTCATATGTCCACAGTCTCTGGGGTGACCCTACCTCCCAGACTTGTACCTCCCCAGACCTTGCACCTAGCGTCACACATCCAGTCTCTAGGGTGACACCCCCTCCCAGATCCTGCATCTGGGGTGGCAAGACCCTTGGTTACGACACCAGGTCTCTGCTGGTTGGGCCCCTATGGCAGAAACGAGTGAGTTCCTGTAACCTCCTGGTTTGGTAGATAGAAGAGTTGGCAGTCTCCTTCCCCCACACTTGTCCCAGAGAAGTCCTCTTTTCCCTTAGGTTCTATGTAACAGTAATTGTTTTTACAGCAGTCATGATAATGTTGAACACACTACCTTGGTGCTAGCAGTCTTGGTCTTTTGTTGTCCTGCTGAGGTGCTGCGAAAACACCCCAGATGCTGGGCTGGAAGGCGAGGGGCAGGTCTGGTCTCTGCTGAGTACGGACACTCTACTGCAAGGAGATCACAGCAGCAACCTCACCTGCTGCCCCTTGGTTTTTTGCCTGATCCATGTGCCCTGCAATCAATTGCCCGGGTAAACCTGCTCTCTTCTTGTCATGCTTGTGCTGGTGAATTGGAATAATTACCAGGTAGCTCTCCTGAGGAGTCTCCAGGAGCCCCAGGGATGGGGAACCTCACAGGAGTAAAGAGGGAATAGGCACAGGCCTGTATAAAATGATACTGAAAAGCATTAATTCCTAAACACAAGTGAAGCTCACATGTATTCTTCCCTTTTTCTTAGTTTTGTGTATATGGTCTCCCTCTGCACATGATTTTGACCCACGCAGATGGGTGAGACAAAGTCCCCAGATACCCCTCCTAACCTGGGGTCACATGTTCCCTTGGTCAGGACACCATGGCTGTGGTCGGCGGCGGGCCCCCAATATGTAAACAAGCCAGGTCCATATAGTAAGCTATGGTTTTTCCAATAGTCCTATACGGATGTGAGTTGGACCATAAAGAAGGCTGAGCACCAAAGAACTGATGCTTTCCAGTAGTGGTGGAGAAGACTTTTGAGAGACTTTGGACAGCAAGGAGGTCAAACAAGTCAATCCTAAAAGAAATCAACTGTGAATATTCATTGGAAAGACTGATGCTGAAGCTGAAGCTTCAATACTCTGGCCACCTGATGGGAAAAGCTGACTCCTTGGAAAAGACTCTGAGGCTGGGAAACAGTGAAGGCAGGAGGAGAAGGGGATGACAGAGAATGAGATGGCTGGATGGCATCACCATAGCAACAGCCATGAGTTTGAGCAAACACCAGGAGATAAAGGAGGCCAGGGAAGCCTGGTGTGCGGCAGCCCACGGGGTCACAAAGAGTCAGACACGACTCAGAGACTGGACGACAACCAGGCAGCCTGCCGGGGGCGTCTCGATGAGCCCAGGGAAGGTGAACTTGTCAGGGAAAGACTAAGAGCCCTCCCTCCACGCTGACCCCGGGAGGGCCAGGGAACCCCACTCAGAGAACAGCACAATTACCCGGAGAAATCCACCTCAGCTCCAGACCCCAGACATCTGAGCACTGACATTCAGACACAGGCATGGAGTTTTCCAGGACAGAGGCCAGGCGGGGTCTCTACCCAGGTCTCCATGTCCTACTGCACAGAAAAGCCTGTCAGGTGTAAATGTTCTCATTGTAGAAGCACACAGTCTCATCTAAACTTAATCAGTGTAGACAGGACTTAGAGAGGTCTGAATCTACCATGTAGATTCAGAGTAGCTTAGGGCTGCACTCCAGGAGGCACAGGCCACACACCTGGGGTGTCTCATCTTTGGACAGGGGGCTCATCCACGTGTACCTTTCTTGAAGAAGAAATCATCACTGGGCTCCACACTTCACCCACATCAGCAAACGGAATAAAAGCTGTGTCCCTAAACAGTTCAGCGGGCAAAACAAAACCGTGACAAGGTTCTACGGCCACCTGGTGGTCAGGGCCCAGGGGAGAGCCAGGAACCTCCTAGGCCGGAGTGCAGCGCTGCTGCTAAGTCGCTTCAGTCGTGTCCGACTCTGTGTGACCCCATAGACGGCAGCCCACCAGGCTCCCCCGTCCCTGGGATTCTCCAGACAAGAACACTGGAGTGGGTTGCCATTTCAGTGTTCTGCAAGGACAGACCGGAAGTGGCCCGGCGGCAGCGTCCCAGGCTTCCAGCAGGAGGTGCTGCCCCAGACGCCCAGGAAGAACAGTCCTTTAGGGTCGGGCGGGGAGAGCGGGTCCGTCCATCTTGATGGTTAGTTATGGGTGGAGCGCGCTCACGTCCTGCTTCCTCGCAGGGTACGGGGGAGGGTGGGCTGACACCTAGGCTCCCAGTCTGGGCACCGTGCTGCATCCAAGCGGAAATGCGGGCAGAGGTGGGGCATAGATGCCATCAGAGCAGAGAACCCACGGGGAGCTCCCACCTGCGTCTCCCTGCCCACCTCTGGCCCCAAGCCCCCAGCCCATGACTCACTACCAGCCCTCCCCCTCACTCCCTGCACACATATGCGCTGCACACCTACACACACTGTGCACACGAATAGCACACGTCCGCAAACAGGTGCACGCACACGCCCGCAAACAGGTGCACGCACACGCATACCACACACACGGGAATAAAATGAATGCCCTAAAGCATTCGTTCCTAAACACAGGTGAAGCTCACATACTTTCTTCGCTTCTTCTGAGCTTTGATGGATTTCAAAACATAAAAGTTTGTAGTTAATGGTGAATGACATTTGGGTCATGGGACTTTCTGAAGTTATTCCACAAATATTACAAGACATGAGAGATGAATGTAGATATTTCATGTGTCCCTCAACAGAAGAATGGACAAGAAGACCATAGTCCATCCCCACAATGAATGTTGTCCAGTCTGAAAGGAGGGCAGTTCTGACACAGGCTACAGGTGGATGAAGCCTGAGGGCATTATGCTCAGTGACATGAGCCAGACAAGGAATCCAGTTTCCCTGATTTAGATGTGTAGAGCCCTGTTTCTACAAGATTACATTTCTTGGATTTTGCATTTGGTTCCAACACCTCCACCACCTCTTGCTGCATTTTTATTCTCTTCACTGATTCTTGCTTCTCAGTACTTTTTAGGATCTTCTGTATATAGGAAGCAGAGAAGGCAATGGCACCCACTCCAGTACTCTTGCCTGGAAAATCCCATGGACGGAGGAGCCTGGTGGGCTGCAGTCCGTGGAGTCACTAAGACTCGGACACGACTGAGCGACTTCACTTTCACTTTTCATTTTCATGCATTGGAGAAGGAAATGGCAACCCACTCCAATGTTCTTGCCTGGAGAATCTCAGGGACGGGGGAGCCTAGTAGGCTGCCGTCTATGGGGTCGCACAGAGTCGGACACGACTGAAGTGACTTAGTAGCAGCAGCAGTATATAGGAAGAACTTGAAAAAGAATAGATGTGCATTTAAGCATGGCTGAATTAAGTTCCTGTATGCCTATACAAACACAACATTGGAAATCAACTCTATTCCAATATAAGATCAAAATGAAATTGCACAGAAAGAAAAACAAAAAGGTGGCATGAAAAAATGCTGCCGCCTTGTGGCCATTTACCATAACAACAAGATCAAAAGCTGCGCTGATAGGCACGTAACATTCATAAGACTCCTGAGGTTGCGAGTAAACACCACCTGCCTTCAAGGTATGTTCTGGGAGTGTTCATTAAAGCACAGGGCAAACGTTCAAGGGTAAATTGCAAGATGTTTCACTCATACCCTTTAAAAAAATCACAGGAAATGATGTCAACATTGCTAAATATTAGAGAAATCCAAATCAAAACTACAATGAGGTATCACTTCTCACCAGTCAGAATCAGTTCAATTCAGTTCAGTTCAGTCGCTCAGTCGTGTCCGACTCTTTGTGACTCCATGAATCGCAGCACGCCAAGCCCCCCTGTCCATCACCAACTCCCGGAGTTCACTCAGACTCACGTCCATCGAGTCAGTGATGCCATCCAGCCATCTCATCCTCGGTCGTCCCCTTCTTCTCCTGCCCCCAATCCCTCCCAGCATCAAAGTCTTTTCCAATGAGTCAACTCTTCGCATGAGGTGGCCAAAGTACTGGAGTTTCCAGCTTTAGCATCATTCCTTGCAAAGAAATCCCAGGGCTGATCTCCTTCAGAATGGATTGGTTGCATCTCCTTGCAGTCCAAGGGACTCTCAAGAGTCTTCTCCAACACCACAGTTCAAAAGCATCAATTCTTCAGCGCTCAGCCTTCTTCACAGTCCAACTCTCACATCCATCCATGACCACAGGAAAAACCATAGCCTTGACTAGATGGACCTTAGTCGGCAAAGTAATGTCTCTGCTTTTGAATATGCTATCAGTCAGAATGGCCATTGTCAAATACTCTACAAAGAACCAAAACTGGAGAGGGTATAGAGAAATGAGAAGCATCCTCCATCGATGCTGGAATGTCAATTGGGAACAGCCACTATGGAGACAGTGTGCACGCATGCTAAGTCACTTCAGTCGTGTCTGACTCTCTGTGACCCCATGGACTGTAACCTGCCAGACTCCTCTGTCCATGGGATTCTCCAGTCAAGAATACTGGAGTGAGTTCCCATGCCCTCCTCCAGGGGAGCTTCCCCACTCAGGGATCAAACCCACATCTCTTATGTTTCCTGTATTGGAAGGCAGGTTCTTTACCACAAGCACCACCTGGGAAGCCCACTGAGACAGTGTGGAGGTTCTTTAAACAATGAAAATGGGAACAAAACTGCAATCTTCCTGTGGGCTTAAAAAATATTCGCAACCTAAAAGTTGATAATTATGTTGTATTTGGTGGGAATTTTTAGGACTTCAAGCCCAGAAGACACCATCTCAAGTAACCCTGAGAGAACTGCTCCAAGGAGGTGAGGGGAAGAGCCAGGTTATACAGAACTTTGTAACAAAGGGCAGGTAGTCCAAATGTCAAAAGATTATTGTTGAAGATATCCTAAGTCAAGGAATTTAGCATTTTTCTATGTATGGGAAGATGCAAGAGTCGGGCTCATGAAATCATTCCTTTCATATGCACCTCACCTATCTGGGGCCAGCATCCTGAGCTTCCTTTCCTCAGGGCTCACCTCAGGGAGTGGCTGCAGTCTGGTGGCTGCTAGAGGGCAAATATTCTTCCCCTTCCTGAGTTCCCTGAGGGCTCACTGGCTCACATTGGAGGGCTGCAGTTGCTGATGACTATGACATCCTTTGGCATTACCTAAATGATGATGCTGTTAAAGTGCTGCACTCAATATGCCAGCAAATTTGGAAAACTCAGCAGTGGCCACAGGACTGAAAAATGTCAGTTTTCATTCCAATCCCAAAGAAAGGCAATAGCAAAGAATGTTCAAACTATCACACAATTACACTCATCTCACACACTAGCAAAGTAATGCTCAAAATACTCCAAGTGAGGCTTCAACAGTACGTGAACCAAGAATTTCCAGATGTTCAAGCTGGATTTAGAAAAGGTAGAGGAACCAGAGATCAAATTGCCAACATCTGCTGGATCATAGAAAAAGCTAGAGAATTCCAGAAAAACATCTACTTCTGCTTTATTGACTACACTAAAGCCTTTGACTGTGTGGATCACAACAAACTGTGGAAAGTTCTTCAAGAGATGGGAATACCAGACCACCTGACCTGCCTCCTGAGAAATCTCTATGCAGGTCAAGAAGCAACCGTTAGAACCAGACACAGAACAACAGACTGGTTCCAAATTGGGAAAGGAGTATGTCAAGGCTGTATATTGTTACCCTGCTTATTTAACTTCTATGCAGAGTACAACATGAGAAATGCCAAGCTGGATGAAGCACAAGCGGGAACCAAGGTTGCCGGGAAAAGTATCAATAACCGCAGATACGCAGATGACACCACCCTTATGGCAGAAAATGAAGAAGAACTGAAGAGCCTCTTGATGAAAGTGAAACAGGAGAGTGAAAAAACTGACTTAAAACTCAACATTCAGAAAACTAAGATCATGGCATTCAGTCCCATCACTTTATGGCAAATAGATGGGGCAACAATGGAAATAGTGACGGACTTTATTTTCTTGGGCTCAAAAATCACTGCAGATGGTGACTGCAGCCTTGAAATTAAAAGATGTTTGCTCCTTGGAAGAAAAGTTATGACTGACCTAGACAGCATATTAAAAAGCAGAGACATTACTTTGCCAACAAAGGTCCATCTAGTCAAAGCTATGGTTTTTCTAGTATGTATGGATGTGAGAGTTGGACCGTAAAGAAAGTTGAGCACTAAAGAACTGATGCTTTTGAACTGTGGTGTTGGAGAAGACTCTTGAGATTTCCTTGGACTGCAAGGAGATCCAACCAGTCAACCCAAAAGGAAATCAGTCCTGAATATTCATTGGAAGGACTGATGCTGAAGTTGAAGCTCCAATATTTTGGCCACCTGATGCAAAGAACTGACTCACTGGAAAAGACCCTGATGCTGGGAAAGATTGAAGGCAGGAGGAGAAGGGAACAACAGAGGATGAGATGGCTGGATGGCATCACCGACTCAATGGACATGAGTCTGAGCAGGCTCCCGCAGTTGGTGATGGACAGGGAAGCATGGCGTGCTGTAGTCCGTGGTGTCTCAAAGATTCAGACGGGACTGAGTGACTGAACTGAAGTTCCTTGGTGGCTCAGGTGGTAAAGAATCTGCTTGCAATGCAGGAGACCCAGGTTAGATCCCTGGATCAGGAAGATCCCCTGGACAAGGGAATAGCAACCCACTCCAGGGTTCTCTGCTGGAAAATCCCATGGACAGAGGAGCCTGGTAGGCTACAGTTACTGAGTCGCACAGAGTTGGACATGACTGAACCACCAACATACCTTCATGTCTAAAGTCTTTTCAAAGGCAGAGAGCTTAGCAGTGAAGGCAGAAAGTTCAGCCCACTGGGACGCGGGAGTGACAAGGGAAGGTCAACAACTTTTTGCCTCACCTCCTTGACATGTTTCCTGTTTGTTCATCTGGGGACCCTCAATCATTCCTGGAGGGTGTTTGAGTTACACACTTATGGGTCACTGAACCACCCCCAGCCATGTCTAAGCTGGTGGTGGCCTTTAGAGGGCGCTGTTTACATAGCCAATCCCAGGAGTTTTCATTCATTCTGCTGCTGCTGCTGTAACTCAGCAGTGGCCACAGGACAGGAAAGGTCAGTTTTCATTCCAATCCCAAAGAAAGGCAATAGCAAAGAATGTTCAAACTATCACACAATTACACTCATCTCACACACTAGCAAAGTAATGCTCAAAATACTCCAAGTGAGGCTTCAACAGTACGTGAACCAAGAATTTCCAGATGTTCAAGCTGGATTTAGAAAAGGTAGAGGAACCAGAGATCAAATTGCCAACATCTGCTGGATCATAGAAAAAGCTAGAGAATTCCAGAAAAACATCTACTTCTGCTTTATTGACTACACTAAAGCCTTTGACTGTGTGGATCACAACAAACTGTGGAAAGTTCTTCAAGAGATGGGAATACCAGACCACCTGACCTGCCTCCTGAGAAATCTCTATGCAGGTCAAGAAGCAACCGTTAGAACCAGACACAGAACAACAGACTGGTTCCAAATTGGGAAAGGAGTATGTCAAGGCTGTATATTGTTACCCTGCTTATTTAACTTCTATGCAGAGTACAACATGAGAAATGCCAAGCTGGATGAAGCACAAGCGGGAACCAAGGTTGCCGGGAAAAGTATCAATAACCGCAGATACGCAGATGACACCACCCTTATGGCAGAAAATGAAGAAGAACTGAAGAGCCTCTTGATGAAAGTGAAACAGGAGAGTGAAAAAACTGACTTAAAACTCAACATTCAGAAAACTAAGATCATGGCATTCAGTCCCATCACTTTATGGCAAATAGATGGGGCAACAATGGAAATAGTGACGGACTTTATTTTCTTGGGCTCAAAAATCACTGCAGATGGTGACTGCAGCCTTGAAATTAAAAGATGTTTGCTCCTTGGAAGAAAAGTTATGACTGACCTAGACAGCATATTAAAAAGCAGAGACATTACTTTGCCAACAAAGGTCCATCTAGTCAAAGCTATGGTTTTTCTAGTATGTATGGATGTGAGAGTTGGACCGTAAAGAAAGTTGAGCACTAAAGAACTGATGCTTTTGAACTGTGGTGTTGGAGAAGACTCTTGAGATTTCCTTGGACTGCAAGGAGATCCAACCAGTCAACCCAAAAGGAAATCAGTCCTGAATATTCATTGGAAGGACTGATGCTGAAGTTGAAGCTCCAATATTTTGGCCACCTGATGCAAAGAACTGACTCACTGGAAAAGACCCTGATGCTGGGAAAGATTGAAGGCAGGAGGAGAAGGGAACAACAGAGGATGAGATGGCTGGATGGCATCACCGACTCAATGGACATGAGTCTGAGCAGGCTCCCGCAGTTGGTGATGGACAGGGAAGCATGGCGTGCTGTAGTCCGTGGTGTCTCAAAGATTCAGACGGGACTGAGTGACTGAACTGAAGTTCCTTGGTGGCTCAGGTGGTAAAGAATCTGCTTGCAATGCAGGAGACCCAGGTTAGATCCCTGGATCAGGAAGATCCCCTGGACAAGGGAATAGCAACCCACTCCAGGGTTCTCTGCTGGAAAATCCCATGGACAGAGGAGCCTGGTAGGCTACAGTTACTGAGTCGCACAGAGTTGGACATGACTGAACCACCAACATACCTTCATGTCTAAAGTCTTTTCAAAGGCAGAGAGCTTAGCAGTGAAGGCAGAAAGTTCAGCCCACTGGGACGCGGGAGTGACAAGGGAAGGTCAACAACTTTTTGCCTCACCTCCTTGACATGTTTCCTGTTTGTTCATCTGGGGACCCTCAATCATTCCTGGAGGGTGTTTGAGTTACACACTTATGGGTCACTGAACCACCCCCAGCCATGTCTAAGCTGGTGGTGGCCTTTAGAGGGCGCTGTTTACATAGCCAATCCCAGGAGTTTTCATTCATTCTGCTGCTGCTGCTGTTGATAAGTCGCTTCAGTCGTGTTCGACTCTGTGCGACCTCATAGACGGCAGCCCACCAGGCTCCCCCATCCCTGGGATTCTCCAGGCGAGAACACTGGAGTGGGTTGCCATTTCCTTCTCCAATGCATGAAAATGAAAAGTGAAAGTGAAGTCGCTCTGGGGGTTCAGCAATTTTTAGGAAAACATCATAGGCAAGAAAGGTGAGAGGTCATTTCCTATCCTGCCTGGCTGACTCTAGGACGCTGGGGCTGTCCATAGGGAGATCACACCAAAAATGTGTACTATTGAAGAAAAATTTGGAGAGGCAGAGAAAAAACTTGGGAGGAGGCAACTGGAGCCATGACAAACCTTGACAGAGTATTAAAAAGCAGACATCCCTTTGCCGACAAAGGTCCACATAGTCACAGCTGTGGTTTTTCCAGTAGTCATGTAGGGATGTGAGAGCTGGCCCATAAAGAAGGCTAAGCACAGAAGAACTGGTGCTTTCAAACTGTGGTGCTTGAGTAGACTCTGGAGAGTCCCTTGGACAGCAAGGAGATCAAGCCAGTTAACCCTGAAGGGAATTAACCCTGAATATTCATTGGAAGGACTGATGCTGAAGCTCCAATACTTTGGTCAGCTGATGTGAAGAGCCAACACATTGAAAGAGACCCTGATGCTGGCAAAGACTGAAAACAGAAGGAGAAGAGGGTAACAGAGGATGAGATGTTTGGATAGCATCACTGACGTGAGTTTGAGCAAACTCTGAGAGATAGTGAAGGACAGAGGAGCCTGGTGTGCTGCAGTCCATGGCGGGGCAAAAAGTCAGACACAACTTAGTGTCTGAACAACAACAGTACCAACTGGACATCAGGTTTTGCCATCCAAAAATATGCCACTCTGGCATAAGAATGACTCTGAGCTGAAACCCTCTGAGCTCCTGAAATTTCCTCTCTGCCTAAACACAGAGCTTTGCATCGTCATAAATCTCTGCCTAGAGTCAACTCTAATTTTCTCTTCTGGGAGAAGACAAGTGGGCTCCCAGAGTTTGTCATAAGGTGTCATGTCTCTCAACTCTTCTCCAAAGGCCCATTTATCTTCCCTAAAGTTCATCCGCTCTCCCATCAGTGGCCTCTCTCCCCCACCTCTCCTCTAATATGATGGTCTGAAAGTGAAAGTGTTAGTCTTTCAGTTGTGTCCAGACTGTTAGTCGCTCAGTTGTGTCTAACTCTTTGTGACCCCATGGACTGTAGCCTGCCAGGCTCCTCTGTCCATGGACTTCTCCAGGCAAGAATACCAGGAGTTGGTTGCCATTCCCTTCTGCAGGGCATCTTCCCAATCCAGGAATCAAACCCAGGTCTCTTGCATTGCAGGCAGATTCTTTACCATCTGAGCCATCAGGGAAGCCCACACGACAGTCTATGAGCTCTCAAATCTCACTGTTCCTTTGGGGATTCACCTCTTTGATGCCCCAAGCATTTAAAATTAAAAAATCAATACAGTTATACACTCTATCTACTGTTAAAAAATATTCTTTGTCAGGTTAATCTGCAGGCCCCCACTTATACCTGTAAGAGGGTGGAGGAGGGACTTCTCTGGTGGTCTGGTGGATAAGAATGTGCCTGCCAATGCAGGGGACTTGGGTTCTGTGGTGGCAGTTCAAACATGGGTTGGAAAAGAATTTCCAGACACAAGGTATTTCAGAAAGAAGTGAGTTTATTAAGAACAAAGAGCAGAGATGATGAGGGCTCTATAAGAGCAGTGGGTTAACTTCATGACATATCAGGGAGAGTCAGTGCTTTTCATGGGTTAGTAACCAATGTTTATAGCCTTAAGACAAAGAAAATTCCTGCTGGAAGATTGCCGCTAGGTGATTGGTTAGGGTACTAACCAATTGGTTAGGTGATTGGTTAGCACTGGAGTGGGCATCTTTGCCTCATTTGTGGTCAGGAAGTCTGCTGGCAATGATCGGGGGTGCTTTCAGTTCACTTGTTCAGTCATGTCTGACTCTTTGTGACCCCATGGACTGCAGCACGCCAGGCTTCCCTGTCCATCACCAACTGCCGGAGCCTGCTCAAACTCATGTCCATCGAGTCAGTGATGCCATCCAACCATCTCATCTTCTGTTGTCCACTTCTCCTGCTTTCAATCTTTCCCAGCATCAGGGTCTTTTCTGATGAGTCGGTTCTTTGCATTAGGTGGCCAAAGTATTGGAGCTTCAACTTCAGCATCAGTCCTTCCAGTGAATATTCAGGACTGATTTCCTTTAGGATGGACTGGTTGGATCTCCTTGCAGTCCAAGGAACTCTCAAGAGTCTTCTCCAACACGACAGTTCAAAAGCATCAATTCTTTGGTGCTCAGCTTTCTTTATAGTCCAACCCTCACATCCATACATGACCACTGGAAAAAACCATAGCTTTGACTAGATGGACCTTTGTCAGCCAAGTAATGTCTCTGCTTTTTAATATGCTGTCTAGATTGGTCATAGCTTTTCTTCCAAGGAGCAAGTGTCTTTTAATTTCATGGCTGCAGTCACCATCTGCAGTGATTTTGGAGCCCCCTGAAATGAAGTCGCTCACTGTTTCCAGGGGACGACAGAGGATGAGATGGTTGGATGGCATCACCAACTCAATGGACATGAGTTTGAGTAAACTCTGGGAGTTGGTGATGGACAGGAAAGCCTGGCATGCTGCAGTCCATGGGGTTGCAAAGTGTCGGACACGACTAAGCGACTGAACTGAACAGGACTGTTTCCATAGTTTCCCCATCTATTTGCCATGAAGTGATGGAACTGGATGTCATGATCTTAGTTTTCTGAATGTTGAGTTTTAAGCCAATTTTTTCACTCTCCTCTTTCACTTTCATCAAGAGGCTCTTCAGTTCTTCTTTGCTTTCTGCCATAAAGGTTGTCTCATCTGCATATCTTGGGTTGATTTTTCTCCAGGCAATCTTGATTTCAGCTTGCACTTCATCCAGCACAGCATTTTGCATGATGTACTCTGCATAGAAGTTAAATAAGCAGGGTGACAATATACAGCCTTGAAGTACTCCTTTCCCAATTTGGAACCAGTCTGTTGTTCCGTGTCCGGTTTTAACTGTTGCTTCTTGACCTGCATAGAGATTTCTCAGGGGGCAGGTCAGGTGGTCTGGTATTCCCATCTCTTGAAGAATTTTCCACGGTTTCTTGTAATCTACACACTCAAATGCTTTGGTGTAGTCAATAAAGCAGAAGTAGATGTTTTTCTGTAACTCTCTTGGCTTTTCAATGACCAATGGATATTGGCAATTTGATCTCTGGGCAACAATCAAATTGGGGTGGGGGAGTAGGGTGGAGGGGCTTTGGGCAATGGTTAGAAAAGGGACTCAGTCAGCTTTGGAGATGACCTTGGCTCTGGGCCCCACTTCTGTGGCCTTGGTGCAAGCCTTGCACCTGTGGCCTTGGGGCAAGACTCCACTGCTTCACTCCCTGGTCTGGGAGGATCCCACATGCCAAGGAGCAACTAAGCCCGCATGCCACAGCTACCAACCCTGTGCTCTAAAGCCTGGGAACCGCAACTCCCAACGCCTGGACACCCTAGAGCCATGTTCCACAAGAGACGCCCACACACCACAACAAAGAGTAGCCCCCGCTCACCCCAACTAGAGGAAAGCCCATGTGCAGCAACAAAGACCCAGAACAGCCTCAAATTAATAAAATGTTTTTAAACATTACAAAGAAAAAGTAAAAATTAATACATCGGTGCATTTTGTCTCCTGTTAAAATATTGTTTGTCAGTTTAATCCTCAGGCTGTCCCTCATAAATATAAGAGTGTAGAGGAGGGACATCCCTAGTGGTCCAGTGGCTAAGACTCCACACTCCCAGTGCAAAGGGCCAGGTCCAATCCCTGGTCAGGGAACTAGATCCCACATGCCACTAACACCTGGCCAGGCAAATACATAAATAATTCTTTTAAAAGTCTTTATTTTTAAAAAAAAAAAAAAAAAAAGGTAGAGGAAAACATTTTCCTTGCCCATACCACGAGGTCAGCTGTTGGCTGATGCTTCTTGCTTCTACTTGGCCTAAATCAGCCAGCGTCCAAGGTGGAAACACTTCTGAGAAGGTAGCCCTCAGCCTCTCCTTGAAATCCTAAGGGGACCACTTACAAAGGGGGACAGTGACCCCAAACAGGTGGGACCTAGCCCAGGCCAGTTGCTCTGTCTGGATTTAGTTTGGGGGCCATTTAAGTTCTCACACCCCATCAGACTGTAGAGTTTGCTAGACCTCAGAATAGAAGATTCACCCAAGAGACAGCACAACCCTCATTAGGTCATAAAGTGAGGATGTGACTGGATTTGGGGAAAGGAAGAAGAAGACAGCTTCAACCGAGTGCAGCCAGTTGTTTGAAACTCTTCATGAAATTCTTGGCCACAGCAGTGATGATTGGTGGTGTTGAAATAACCAGATGAGTCATGAAAGGGAAAAATCAAGCTATTCTACATGCTGGAAGCTCGTCTCAGGAGTTTGGGGAGTGGAAAACTAAAGCTAGAGTTGCCATATGATCCAGCAACCCCACTTCTGGGCATAGACTCAGGTAAAACTATAATTTGAAAAGACACATGCACCCCTATGTTCATGGCAGCACTATCAACAATAACCAAGACCTGGAAGCAACCTAAATTCCATTGAGAGATGAATGGATAAATAAGCAGTGGTACATATACACAGTGACACACTCAGTAAAAAAAAAAAAAAAAAAAATGAAGTAATGCCATTTGCAGAAACATGGATGCAACTATAAATGACCATACTACGTGGTCATCAGAAAAAGACAAATACCCTATGATATCACTTATATGCAGAATCTAAAATACGGCACAGGGCTTCCCTAGAGGCTCAGTGGTAAAGAATCCACCTGTCAGTGCAGGAGACATGGCTTCACTTCCTGGTCTAGGAGGATCCCACATGCCACAGAGCAACTGAGCCTGTGTGCCATAAGTACTAAGCCTGAGCTCTGGAGCCTGGGGACCATGACTACTGAGCTCATGTGCCACAACTACTGAAGCCCTCACACCCCAGAGCCTGTGCAACAAGAGAGGCCACCACAGTGAGCAGCCTGCACACGGCAACGAAGAACAGCCCCCCACTGCCACAACCGGAGCAAAGCCCATGCAGCAGGGAAGACTCAGCACAACCAAAAACAACAGATAAATGAAATACAGCGCAAATGAACCTATCTGTGAAACAGAAACACACTCCCAGACATAGAGAGCAGACTTATGGTGGCCAAGGGGGAAGAGGGTAGGAGAGGGAAGGACTGGGAGCTTGAGGCTAGCAGATGTGAACTATTACATAGAGGATGGATAAACAAGGTCCTACTGCATAGCACGGGAAACTCTATTTAATATCCTGTGATAAACCACAATGGAAAAGAATACAAAAAAGTAAAAGAATGCGGGCATTTTCCTGGTGATCCAATGATTAAGAATCCACCTTCCAATTCAGAGGACTCAGGTTCCATCCCTGGTCAGGGAACTAAGATCCCACATGCCTCAGAGCAACTAGCTCCACATGTCAAAACTAAAGACCGGAGGCATCCAAATTAATTAATTAAAAGTGGTGACTCAAAAAAAAAAAAAACAACTGTATATATGTGTATAACTGAATTACTTTGCTGGACAGCAGAAATTACCACCATATTGTAAGTCAACTTAGAATTCAATAACAAACATTTTTTTTAATTCAATAAATAAATAAATGGAAGGGAATGAACATGACAGGCAACCAAGCCTGGCAGTTCCACCCAAATGGCCCTCAATGCAGGGTTTTAAGATAAATCTTCTACCTCCTGGGGCTTCCCTAGTGGTCCAGTGGTTAGGACTCCATGCTTCCAGTGCAGGGGGCCCAGGTTTGATCTCTGGTCAGGGAATTAAGATCCCACGTACCTCAAGGTGCAACCAAAAATAAAAGAAAGAAAGAAGAATGAGCAAGGGAGTGAACGAGCGATTGAGAGAGCTCTCACACCTTTGGAGCGGTAGGAGGTCTGCGGCTCAGTCACCTGAGCTCCCTCAACCTTGGCTGCTTCCTTGCCTCCAAGTCCTTGTCTCCCAGAAGGTTCTGGGCACCTAAATTCTTCACAAGGTGAAGTTCCCCCTCCCTGGCTCCTCCCTGAGCCAGAGGAGGCCCCTGATACCAAACACGCCCAGCCAAGGAGGCAAAACAAACAAGACCAGACAAGCACTCCAAAGGGGGAGGCCTGCAGGTGACGTGACCTGGCACACCGGGCGTGGGGATCCCCCGGGTCCCGTGGAGTGGGAGGACGGTTACTCTGTGGGCAGGACCCGCCCCCCACCCCTGGCTATCAGGAAAACCATGGACACTGCAAATTGAAACATTTATTCTCTTCGGATTTCTTTTTAGCCAACAGTGCAAATATATTTTATATATGTTTATTCTGGCATGTAAAGTGGTTTTGATGTGGAGCCGACAAACACGTAACTTCCTTTATAACAGGAAGACAGGCAGAGAGGAGAGTGCGAGGGAGGCCGCGCTCCAACTAAGGACACATCAGCTCCATGCCTGCTGGCGGGTGACTCCAGTGGCGGCACCTCCTCCGTGTCCCCATCTGAGATACCTCCTCCCTGCTGGGATGCCCAGAGCGCCCCCAGCCCCAAATGCAGGGCATAGGGCGCTCCCACCCCCACTGGGCCCCTGGGCCCTGCTTCCATCTCTTGCTCTGTGCTGTGCATCCTAGTGGGGGGTGGGGGTGTGTGTTAGTCGCTCAGTCGTGTCCGACTCTTTGCAACCCATGAACTGTAGCCCACCAGGCTCCTCTGCCCATGGGATCTCCAGGCAAGGATACTGGAGTGGGTTGCATTCCCTTGTCCGGAGGATCTTCCTGACCCAAGGGTCAAACCTGGGTTTTCTGCATTGCAGGCAGATTCTTTACCATCTGAGCCACCACCAGCAGCACACCTCTGCAGATGGGGTGTATTCCCTTATGTGGCCATCAGGGGGAGTGAGACCCAAGGATCTGCACCAGCAAGGGGTAAAGGTGTGAAGGATAGGGGACCCACACTCGTACTCCAGTGCCCTGACCCATTTTCCAGAAGGGCATATTGAGCACAAACCCAGTCTCACATGCCAGGGTCAGAACCATATGGAGCTGATTAGAAGGCCAGGAGAGACCACCCATCCAGATCCCTCACTCAGCCTGGCCCACTACATTTATTGAGCACCAACTATATGGCTGAGGCTCAGGACAAACAGACTGAGTATCAACCAAGGACTGGGGGTGAAACACAGATATCGGGCCTTGTGACCTGCATTCTCCAAAGGGGTAGGGTGGACAGTAGATCCCCTAGACCAAAGAAATGTATTAATAAATAAATGAAAGGGAACTCAACTGCACTGGCCACGTTGCACCCGCTCAGTAGCCACGTGTGGCTGGTAGCTGCAAAGACAGAGAACAGGCTCATTGCTCCAGGAGGTCCTACCGGAAGGCACCTGCTTCCATGGCCCCACCAGATACCTTCTCCTGGGTTGGCCCAAAAGTCTGTTCAGGTTTTTCCATGACATCTTAGAGAAAAACCCAAACAAACTTTTTGGGCAACCCATTATTTTCAAGTGAGCACAAGGAATAAGTGGAGTTTTGTTTTACTCTGAGACCAAAGGGAGGAGGAACTGCAAACATACAACTGAATAAGAGAGAAAGTGGTTACTTGCTAATAAGATTGTAGCATGTCAGGATCCTGCTTGTGACATTGTAATAGACTTTTGCAAAATGTTACCACTAGGGGAAATGTTAATTCTTACAACTGCTGGGAATTCACTGGTGTTCCAGCAAACATTCTCAGCACAAACATTACCTCCCTGACCAAATTTGTGTGTGTGCATGCTCAGTTGCTCAGTTGTGTCCGACTTTTTTTTGCAACCCCATGGACTGTAGCCCGCCAGGTTCCTCTGTCCACAGGATTTCCTAGGCAAGAATACTGGATTGGGTAGCCATTTCCCACCCCAGGGGATCTTTCTGACCCAAGGGTCAAACCCAAGTTTCCTGCATTGCAGGCAGTTTGCACCCCCTTAAATATTAGGCCCAGGCGAGGGTCCTGGCCCAAGTTTGGAGTGGTGATGAGCAGCTTTCTCACCATGATGTGCTTGGCATCAGTCCCCCAGTGAAGCGAGAAGCAGTCCAGGAAGTAAGGACCATGATGGGACCAGAGACTGGACAAGGGTGACCCACTGGGCTGATAACCTCGGCTGGGGGGCACCAGGGCTCCAACCCACAACCTTCATGTGGTTCTTGTACCTGTGGAGTGGATGCCCCTTTGGACACAGGGCTTCCCTTGTGGCCCAGTGGTTAAGGCTCTGCACTCCCACTGTGAGAGCATGGGTTTGATCCTTGGTTGGGGAATTAAAGTCCCACATGCTATGTGGCATGGCCAAAACAAAACAAAAATGCTGGCAACAGGATCGCATCCCTGTTTGTCTCCCAGTCTGTGCTGGGGACTTGCCACCAGACACTCTCCCCAAGGGCCTTCCACATCACCATCCCAGGGCCCAGATCCTGGAGGCCTCCTTGGTCCCCGAGCCAAGGATGTAGCTCTGGGCAGACCCCCTCTGGTTGGCTTCCTCTCAAGAGGTCATCAAAGGGAAACCAAGGCAGGAGAGAGCTGGAACTGGTAGATGTCATGGAAACCCCACAGCACCTTCCCGAAGTTGCCCACAAACCCTGTATGAAGGGGAGCACAAATCCCAGCAGATGGAAGAGATGAACATAGCCCAGTGTTAGGACCAGAGAGGGTTCACAGCACATGATGAACCCAGAGCCACCGGGCTCCAGACACTTGTCCAAATCCCAGAGGCGAGCGAGTCGGGCTGGGAGCGCCCAGCTCATTCATGGGCCCTGCCCCAAGACCCCAGCCCTCCCTTCCTCCTTCCTGTGCCAGCTCACCCCATCCAGGCTTCGACCAACGAGGTAAGTCCTTCCTCTGACTGAATTTCATCACGCTTCACTTTAAACCAGTTTGTCTTCTTTCTGGGTGAGTCAAAGACCAGGACAGGCTGCAGTTTCCTGGGACGGGATGATGAAAGAAGCTGTGAGGATGAACCACCAGGAGGGCCTGGCGTGCAGACTAGTGACAGCATTGGGAACAAAACCTGCAACAAATCCCTAAACTCTAGGGTGGAGACGCCTGTGCTGGTGATAAATCACTTTCCCATACAGTGTGAGCACTTACTGTGTCTCAGACTCAGTACAGACTTGGTCCCGTCATCTTTTTCATTCTTATTGCAAGGAAATTTACAGAATATGAAATTCACCCATTTAAAATGAACACTTCAGGGAATTCCCTGATGGTCCAGTGGTTAAGACTCCAGGCTTCCATTGCAAGGGGCACAGGTTCAAACCCTGGTGGGGAAGCCAAGATCCCACCTACTCCATGGCACAACCAAATAAGATAAAATGAAGACTTTAGTGGCATTTAGCATATTCACAGGGCTGTGTAACCATCACTTGTAGATTCAGAACATCCCATCACCCCAAAAGAAACCCAGGGCCACCGGCTGTCATTCTCAGCCCCTGACAACCTGGAACTCACTCTCTGTCTTCATGGATTTGCTTGTTGTGGACGTTTCACATAAGTGGGATCACACATTATGTGACCTTTTGTATCTGGCTTATTTCATGTTATTTTTAAAATAAAATTTCTTTTTTAAAAAACAGTTTTGAGAGACTTCCCTGGTGACCCAGTGGCTAAGAGTTCATGCTCCTCTTGCAGGAGGCCTGGGTTCAATCCCTGGTCAGGAACTAGATCCCACAAACTGCAACTAAAGATCCTGCATGCTACAACTAAGTCAGCAAGAACAAGACCGGGAGCTGACTGTGGCTCAGATCATGAACTCCTTATTGCAAAATTCAGGCTTAAGTTGAAGAAAGTAGGGGAAACCACTAGACGATTCAGGTATGACCTAAATCAAATTCCTTATGATTATACAGTGGAGGTGACAAATAGATTCAAGGGATTAGACCTGGTAGAGTGCCTAAAGAACTATGGGTGGAGGTTTGTAACATTGTACAGGAGGCAGTGACCAAACCTATCCCAAAGAGAAAGAAATTCAAGAAGGCTAAGTGGTTGTCTGAGGAGTCTTTACAAATAACTGAGGAAAGAAGAAAAGTAAAGGGCAAAGGAGAAAGGGAAAGACATACCCAACTGAATGCACAGTTCCAGAGAAGAGCAAGTAGAGATAAGAAGGCCTTCTTAAATGAATAATGCAAAGAAATAGAGAAAAACAATAGAATAGGAAAGACTAGAAATCTGTCCAAGAAAATCAGAGATACTAAGGGAACACTTCATACAAGGGTGGACATGATAATGGACAGAAATGGTAAGGACCTAACACAAGCAGAAGAAATTAAGAAGTGGCAAGAATACACAGAAGGCCTATACAGGACCTAGTGCAACTTAATAAATACATCAGTTCAGTTCAGTTCAGTCGGTTCGGGCGCCAGGCCTCCCTGTCCATCACCAACTCCTGGAGTTTACCCAAACTCATGTCCATTGAGTCAGTGATGCCATCCAACCATCTCATCCTCTGTCGTCCCCTTCTCCTCCTGCCTTCAATCTTTCCCAATATCAGGGTCTTTTCAAATAAATAAGTAAATATTTTTTTTAAAAAAAGTTTTAAGAGACTTCCCTGGCAGTCTAAGTCCCTTAGCAGCTAAGACTCCAGCCTTCCAACGCAGGGAGGCGTGCCTGCTTTACAAGCTGGGACGATAATACAAAGTGTCGGGACGTACACTCGCCCTGTTTTCTCTATCCTTAGCACTGTTGAGGCTGGGGGAGGGCAGCTCCAGAATCACCCGTGATTCCTCGTAATCTCGGGGTGACAGATCCAGTTTGCAGAAGCCCCGGACCAGCTGCCTGCCTTGAGCCCCGTTTCCCGCGGCGCAGACAGGAGGCCCCAACACCAGCTCGGAAAGCCTTCAGCTCCTCTGTCTCCAGGATTTTCCTGCCACTCCTCCAGGAGACGTGGAAGGGCCGGGCCGGCCGTGAAAGGGGCGGGGTCAGCCTGGCCGAGAGGAAACCGCAAACATCAAACTTAGGGCTGCAGCTCAGAGAACAAGCTGTGCCTGGTGGCCGGGTCTTGGCAGGCGGCAGGGGGCAGGCAGAGGTCAGTGGCGCGGCCTGGCAGGGCTGGGCAGGGCCCCATGCCACCTGGAAGGGTGGTGGTTTAGCATGTGGCACCCACCCCATTTCCCCCGCATGTGCCAGGCCGGGCAAGGGACAGCATTGAGGCCGGGCTTTGGGGGAACTAGGCAGGGGGCCGTGGTCCTGGCTGGGGCAGGGTAGCTGTGGGGTTTGAGAAGAGGGCTCCAGAGGGCGGCTGAGCAAATGCAGGAGAGGGGCCAGGCTCCAAGTTATCCCTGAAGATTCCTCAGGTAGGGCCAAGTCAGGGAGGAGGTGCCACTTGCCAAGCCTGGGGTCCTAGGCAAGAGAGGGTATCCCAGGGCCTACGCCTTTCCAGGAAGCCTTCCGAGCAGCTGGGAGAGCTCCCTTTGNAAATGCAGGAGAGGGGCCAGGCTCCAAGTTATCCCTGAAGATTCCTCAGGTAGGGCCAAGTCAGGGAGGAGGTGCCACTTGCCAAGCCTGGGGTCCTAGGCAAGAGAGGGTATCCCAGGGCCTACGCCTTTCCAGGAAGCCTTCCGAGCAGCTGGGAGAGCCCCCTTTGAGGCCCACTTCACAACGTCCAGGCTGTCCCTAGGCACTGCTAGATACCACTCCCTGCAAAGCACCCATCTGCTCTGTGGCTCCACCCTTGTAGGCCTGTCAGCCCTCACTGGGCTGGCTGCAAGCGAGACAGTGGTGCCCCACGGGGTCCTCTGGCCCCTAGCCCACACTCCACGTGGCGTCAAGATCAGTCCTTCTGAAATGGCATCCAATGGGGCCTGTGCCCTGCTCGCATTCCTTCTATGGGTGTCCACCTAGGGGCAATGAAACAATATCCAGACAAACGTATGCTACGTGCTCTCAGCAGCACAACTCGCTACTCCAGAAAGCAGGATGCCTCAATGTCCATCGGTGGGTAGCAGATAAACACAGTGTGGTCTAGACAATGGGGCTATGGCTCAGGTGTGAAGAGGAAGGAGGCACCAACACACGCTGCAACACATGTGAATCTTGAGGACGTGCTGTTTGGAGACAGAAACCAGACACAGAAGGCTCCAGGGACTGATCCTAGACCGGCCCATTCCAGGCCCTGCAGAGGATTTTCCCCCTCCACCCCTTTAGTGGCACCACATGGTATGATGTTAGTTCCCCAACCAGGGATGAAACCCATTTTCCCCTGCATTGGCAGTACGTTGTCCTAACCGCTGGACTGCTGGGAAGTCCCTCATCTGCTTTCTTCTTGCCTTCTTGCTGTGCTACCTGCTGGTTTCACCTGGCTTGTTCTCAAGACCCCTGCTGTCAGATGAGGGAACTGATAAGCACAGCAGTCTGAAAGGGCCGGGGGTTCCAGACTGTCTGCTGTCCTTAACCACTGGACTTCACAGCCCCCTACCCTTTGGCTTCTGCCTCCAGGAAGCCCTCCCTGACACAGTGCTTCTCCTCTTCCCGCCAGGATCTGAAGTCAGCCCTGGGCTGTCCAGCAAAGACCTGCAGATGGCAAGAATATAATCACGGTTGAGAGAAAGGAGTCTAGAGAGGGAGGAGGGCCAGCCATGAGGGGGAGGTCTGAGTTACTGGGTTTTGTTGAATTAGGTTGCATTGTCCAGAGGGGCCCCGCCCCAACTCAAAGCTGTTTTCCTCCCTCCCTTTGGACCTGGGACAGCTGCTTGCTGAACTCCACCTGACTTTGGACTTGGGGAGGCCATGCAGCATGACTTCTGAAGCCAGGCTGCTCAGATCCGCCAACCACATGAGGAAGCCCAAGTCACACAAGAGACCCCCTGTGGGCACCTGGCCCAGGTTCCGGCCTCAGCATGAGCCCAGCCCACACCTGTGGGTGATGAACCTTCCCAGTGGAGGACCCAGGTGTCCTAGTGCAAGGACAAACTGAGCCTTTCAAGCCCCGTCTTCATCCCTGACTCATAGCACCGCCAGGAATAACAACAGGGGACACTAGGTTTGGGGCAGTTTGTTGCAGGACAACGGAAAGCCTCAACGTGAGCACGCAAACAGGTTTTTATGACTTTTATTAAATCCTTACAAAACAGAATACAAAATTCCGGCATTGACAGTTGGTGAAAAGGAAAACTTCTGAGCTGTATCAGCTCACCTGGTAGAGTGGAGTTAAAGTGCTTGGATGTTTTTCCCCCACTTTAAATTTTTTTTTTACCCATCTTAACATTGAAACACTGCTGTGCCCCCTTCCCCCAGCGCCGGAGCAGCCTGAGAGCCAGGCTCATTCACAGTAACGGTTCTGACCAGTCCTCCGGGCCGCACTGTTTGAGACAGCGGGGAGGAAGTGGATGTCCCACCTTTGGATTAAAAAAAAGAAAAAAAAAAAAAAAGCGGCTCACAGCTCAGCTTTCCCGAGTAAAATGGCCATGGCGCCTCGCAGCGGGCGAGAGTCCGTTTTTTTTTTTGTTTTTTTTTTTTTACAAAAAGGCAGAATTCTCGGCTGCAAAACGTGGAATCACAAATGGGAGAGAAATGATGGTGGGGGGGTTGCCTCCCCACCCCCAGAGTCTTTGGAAAGGCCAGTCCACAGATCCGGCGGGCGGGGAGGGGCGGCGGCCCCCACCAGCCACCTAGGACTGTGGCAACATCCAGACGTGGGGGGACCGCAGAGACGGCGCCCGACCTCCCCACGCCTCGAACCCCTCCCCCCACATTCAAGTATTCTTCAAGAACAGGGAAGGGAAGTCAACTTTTGTTTTAGAAAACTAACGAAACAGAACGAACGACTAGAAGTCGGATCGGGGTACCCGCAGAAGCCGGCCGGGACCCTGGGGACCGCCTGCCCGCGCCCGCCACCCCGCCCTCGCCCCGGCAGAAGCCCCTGTGCACGTAGAAAAGGAAGCCTGTGTATTGCATAGTGTCTCCCACCCGAGGCCCAGGCGTCAGATCGGGGAGGGCCCAGACTCCCCAGACCGGCGGGTCACGCGACAACATCTGACTCGGGCGTGGGCGGACGGGGCAGCAGCTGCGGCCTTTTCCTGAAGGTGGGCGGGGCAGAGACGCCGCCCGGGGCGGGGAAGAGGGCTGACGGGGCATCCATACCGGACCCGAGGGGCGGCCGGGCAGGACGTGGCCGTGGTCAGACTGAGCCCTGAGAAGGGGCACTCGGGTGCCCGGGTCTGGGGTCCGCGGGACCCCCACGTCGGCTGACGGGCGCCTGTCCAGCCCCTCCCGCTTGCCTTGGCGCCCTCCTCCCGGGTGGACAGTCCCCAGTGGAGGGGCCAGAGGAGGGCCCATCAGCTGCAGCTTAAGGTCAAAGTTCAAGGGAGCCCCGATTGTCAGTCGGCGGGAGGGGGTGGGGTGTCCAGTGGGCGTCACTCCGCCCTCCCCGCCCCAGGCTCCGCTCCCGCGACTGCGGAGACCTGAGAAACCCCCGGTCCCGCCGCCCACCAGGGTGTCTATGGGGAGGGAAGAAGCTACCGTCTCATCCAGGGGAGGTGGGGGTGGACCGGTCCCTGAAAACACCGGGAGGGCCGGAGAGGGCGGCGGGGCCCCGCCCGGCCCAGGAGACGCCACGCCCTCCTCTCCTGAGTCCCGCGGGCGGAGGGAGGGGCCTTCACAGTGGCCCAGGCGTCCAGGGCGGGGCTGCGGGAGGGCCCACCCGGCCGCGCGCCCGCAGCTCTCCTCCCCCGGAGCCTGCCTTGCTTTTAACACCATTGGAAGGGGGGGTTGCGGGGAGAGAAAAAGAAAAGAAAAAAAAAAAAACAGCAAAAACCTTATATAAAAAGACCCCCGAGCTGAGCAGAGCGCCTCGGAATCCAGCCGGGAGGGGGAAGGAGGGGATGGGGGGAGGGGAGCCCGCTGGTCACGGCGGGCGGGCAATAGCTTAAAAAATCTTTTTAGATCTGACAGGTGGGGAAGGCCTATGTACAGAGGGAAGGAAGGCGTCACGCGTGGTCTCCCACCAGGACCACGGGAGCCGCGGACAGGCTGGCGCGCTGCCGCCGCTGGGCCAGCTTAGACTGGGAGGGCGGGGACAGCTGCAAGCAGCGTGAGGTAGCTCGGATGACCACAGGCTGGCCCTGCTCCGCCTCCTCCTCCGCGGCGTCTTCCTCGCGCTGGGCCAGCTGCCGGTTCATGGCAATGGCCTCGGCCGCGAACGAAGTGAGGTCTTTGGCACAGCTGTTCCTGGGGACCGGGCGGGGGTGGGGGTCACCAAGGAGGGACCGCAGACCCTAAGAGGTCCCAGTCTCCGATGGGTGGGTGTGGGGCTGGGGCGGCAGTGGGTTGGAGCCCCCCTGGAGTCACAAACTCTGCACCTGATATAAGGACACCCAAGCGCGTGGACAGCTTCCCTGCCCCAGGACTGAAAGGGTTTTTTACATCTTAACATTTAGCGCCCCTCCTGGACTTGGGGCTCCCCACTTGGGGCCTCACCTCTGCAGGACCATGGGCGTGGGCAGGGTGTTCTCCGGGGCGCACTGCAAGGAGACAGGAGAGGCGAGGTTGAAGAGGAGAGCCAGCCCGCCCGCCCACGTGGCGCCCGGCCGACTCTGAGAACACCAGAGCACAGGGGCGGTGAACGGTGAACGCAGCGCACCTACCGGTAACCCGGGAACCCGCCAAGTTGGGGGCGGGGCCTGCCTCTCAGCACAGCTGCCCCTTCCAGGTGGTTCCCACCTCCTGGAAGAAGGTGGAAGCCCCCTCCACCTTGAGTCTTTGCTCCCCACGGTGCCAACCTTTGGCCTAAGCATCTACCCCCTGGGACGACCACTGGGCAGAAGACAGACACATCGCACTTTTCCCAGACTGGTGGGTAGAGAGCCTGGAACTGCCGTTGGCAGGCCATGAGTCTACCTTGGCTTGCTGCCCGAGTGCCACCTGGCTGACCTCAGCTTGACGCTGTTCGAGAAAAGAGGAGGCCCCAGCACCTCCTGGACACAGAGCTTGGCAACGAGGAGCGCCTGCAGTGCAGGTTGAACTTGGCCAGCAGGCAGTGGGGGTTTCCCTACTGTGCCCTAATTCACTCTGGAGCTCTTCGACCCTTGCTCTAAGTAACCCTGGCCCATCGGCAGAGGCTTGATGGAGGTCTGAGGACTCTCACGCTTCCTGGGGCTCCCACTCACCCCCTGCACCCAGGGGTGCTGCAGGACTTGGGCAGCACTCAGCCTCTGCTTGGCATCGCGGACGAGGAGCTTGGAGATGAGGTCTTTGGCAGCAAAGGAGATGTGGGCCCAGTCCTTCTCTGGAAACTCGTACTTGCCCTCCTGGATGCTCTCAAATAGCATGTTCTGGAGAGGACACGGGGAGAGGGGTCAGCTGCAGCTAGCAAGGGCTGAGGCCATGTCCCCAATGCCTGGATGGGCAAGCCCAGACCTGGAGGAGCACCCCTCCTCCACCACATCCCATGTGACCTGGGCCTGGGCTTAGGATTAGGGAAAGTGTTCTGAGCTCAGCTAGCAAAGCAGGGGTACTGGGAGGCTGGGCCAGAGAGTGGCTTCCAGGAGGCACTTGGGCTCCGCTGGAGTGAGCTGAATCAAGGGGAAATCAGGCCATGACGCCTGAGCCTCAGGTGGTCTGTAGAAGGCTAGAACCTGACCACCCCAAACCATAGGCCTTGCCTTACCTCAACTTCCTACCCTCAGGCTCCCAAAGAGCCTTTGGAAACGCAGAGGCAGTGGCCTGCTAATGTGGCCAGCGGTTGGAGGCCAAGCCCTAAGGGGTGCTCAGAAGTACTTGAGACAGGATCTGCGGTTGGATGTGGGTTTGTGTGCACTGGGGGGTGCACGAGCCGGTCCCCAGGGTGGCGGGTAAGTGTGTACATAGACCAGGCCTTGGGGTGCAACAGGCAGGCCGCGGTGAAGGTGCGCAGCCTGTGTATATGAGTGTGTGTACAGGCTGAGGCAGGCCTGGCGGGGTGCTGGGGGAGGGGTGCACAGCAGGCCGCCACTCGCACCTGGCAGGCGGGGCAGGCCTCCCCGCGGTCCCAGCCGCAGTCGCTGCCGCAGTGGCCCACGAAGGGCGGATAGCCGCTGAGCAGGATGTAGAGGATAACACCCAGGCTCCAGAGGTCGCAGCGCTTGTCGTAGATACTGGCCTCCTCGCTGAACGCCTCCACTACCTCCGGGGCCATGTACTCCGCGGAGCCGCACTGTAGGTGGGGGCAGGGCGTTAGGGCCCGCGGAGGCGGGAAGGGGCTCACCGACCTGGACTTCCTGAAGCCCGTGCCCGACCAATCAGAGGCTACTAAGGAAAACAGCCCCGCCTTCGGCCTGCCGACCAATCAGAAGCCACCGAGGGAGCCGGCCCCACCCCCACTCCTCACCCCCACCCAATCAACAGGTGCCGGGAGCACGCCCAGGCCCACGGAGCCGCGAATGCGTCCCTGCCCAGCCAATCAGCGGCTGTTGCTAAGCGGAAGCTCAAACTTTGAGGCCTCAGCAGTCAAGCAGGATCCACACCTTGAGGTTATGCAACTGCGGTCTGGGACCGGATTCGGGACCATTCCCACCCCCTCTGCCCCTGCCAGCACTGCCCCTCCTCGCAGGCCCTCACCGGGGTGAGCAGTTCTGGGGTGGAGATGGGGGAGCAGTCCCCGTTGAGTTTGATCCCACTGCCCAGGTCAAAGTCGCAGATCTTCACGGGGGACACCTGGGTGGGGTTGGAACGGGCTGTGAGGACTGGGTCCTGGGGCCCTGGTCCGAAAGGAAGGCCGCCCCCTTCTGTGCCCCTCACCTGGTTGGGGTGCTCACAGAGGATGTTTTCCGGCTTTAGGTCCCTGTGGGCGATGCCTGCCGGGAGAACCAAGAACCAAGGTCAAGGGTGGGTGGGCACGCTTTTCGGGAGTCCTGGGCAGGTGGACTGGCTGTGAGGGCGGACACCTAGGACCCCTGGGGCAGGCGGCCCGGCCACCCACCTTTGTTGTGCAGGAAGTCCAGGGCACTGGCTACGTCCTGCACCACCACGCTAGCCTCCAGCTCATTAAAGTGCCGCCGCTTGTGTATGTGGCTGAGAATGGAGCCTGGGCCAAAATACACAGGTGTCACCTCCACTGCCCAATGCCTAGCACCCACCCCACCCTGGCAGGGAAGCCCCCACTCTGCCTTCTTTGAGTCCAAAGTACTCCAACCTGAGCTGGGGCCACCACCCTGGACCCCTAAGGTCCCTCTGATGGGCAGGCCCCCTGGAAGTTTCTCCCTGGTGACCCTGAGCCCCCAGGCCCATCGGAATCCAGACAGAAATTGCGCCAGGCCACACGTACCACCCCGCATCTTCTCAAACACCAGGTAGAAACGGTCCTCCTCCTCAAAGAACTCAATCAGCTCGAGGACGTTCCTGGGGTGCAGGGCAGAGGGGCAGGGGAAGGGTTGAGGCTTCCTCAGGCCCGCATGCAGCCGCAGCCGCAGCCACAGCCCTGCCCAGGAGGGTTGCGCATCCTCCACCTCCACCTGCCGGCAGGAGGCATGGGCCTAGGGCCATGGACCTGCTTCCACCTTGCCCACCTCGGACTGTCTGGCTTGCCCACCACAGGGCCCACCCACAACACAGGGCCTGGCACACAGTGGGTGCTCATTAAGTGGCCACTGTGGGTGATGAGGAGGCTCTCGGGCCCATTCATCCACTGAAAGGTGGCTAGGGGCCCAGTGCTGTGACAAGGCTAGGTCACGTTACCTGTGTCCCTGGCACTGATACAGCATCTCCACTTCCCTGAAAACCCTGCTCCGAATGTGGCCCGGCTGCTTCTCAATGATCTGAAACGGCCGGGAGTGGGGGGTATAGGGGTGGTGAGGACAGACACACATACAGAAACACAACTGGGCCAGTCGGATCCTCCACAGCCCACCAGAAACTTCCCCTGGGTCATGCCTGAAACTCATCAGAGCTTAGACTTTTAAGCTCTGGAAAGCAGAGCTCTCCTATGAGGGCCCAGAATTTACCGGAAGTCAAACTGTGGTGTCAGCACAAACAGGGCAGCATGTCCCCAGAGGCCGCCGATTTGGACCTGGAGCCCCTGCAACTTACCCCTTCAGGGCAGCAGGTTCTTTAGACGAGGTGCCCCCCCCCCCCCCCCCCCCGTAGCAGCTGTCTCTTATACACATCTAGATGTGTATAAGAGACAGGAGCAGGAGACTGGGGGCCACTGTGGTGACTCACACCCCACCCAGGGGAGTAGAGGCGCCTGGGGCACCTAGCTCCTGCCAAGCTCTCTTCCTTGCCCGGGCACCACATCACCACATCTTGTCTCCCGGTCCCACGCTAATCTGGGGGACACCCCCAGCACCTGCTGGGACCCTCTTTCTAGGCTGGACCTTGGGCTCCCTCTCACTGGGTGGGTGGGCAGGCTTGGTCACCAGCATGCTCGGGGCTCCGGCCCACCAGCAGCCTAGGGGAATGCCTATGGTGTGTTCTGCTGGCCAGGCTCCAGCAACAAGCTGGCACCATGTCCACTGGGTCTGGGCCACCACCTGAACTGCTGTCCCACCTGTCGAGTGACAGATACACCTGCCCCACAGACTCCAGGGGCTCCCTGACACAGTGCCACCAGTCGTGCCCTTCTGGAGTTAACCTCATCCCATCTCCTGGGAACATGGCTAGGGCCCCCACTCCATGGAGGAGACAGTAGTCCCTCTCAGGAGGGATGTGGCCTTCTGGGGTTCCCACCCAGACACCTAGCCTAACCACTCCCTGCTTTGGTCTCCCTGTCCGTCAGAGTGACAGGAGCCAGCCTGCCCACCAGGGCCTGTAGAAGGGAGGGTTCAGGAGCCCCAACTATGTAGAGTGCTTGATGCTAGGGGTCCGGTCCTGTGGCACCATCTCCCACCCCACCCGGGCACTCCCAAGGGGCAGGGACCACAGCCACCCAGGTGACCAGGCTTCCACCAAGGGCTGAGGTTTCCAGCCAGTTCTGCTTGCCTTGGAGTACCTGGCCCTCCTTCCTGGGCAACCAGCCTCCCATGACCTCACCCAGCCCAGATGCAGAGGGTCACGAGGGAAGCCTGGAAGGCTTCTCAGAAGGTGGGGTCTGATGCCTGGCCAGGCACACAGGCTGCGTGGCCACACCCTGGGTCAGGGCAGCACAGGGCAGGCAGGAGGCTCTCACAGGCCTGCCCTGGTCTCCCCAGCTGCCCAGCTCCCCAGACTCAGAGTACAGGGTTTTGATCTCCATATCAATACCCAGAAGCATTCCTTAGCCCTGGAACAGGAACCTGGCCCGAATGACCCAGCAGGTGAGCACTGGCTCTGACTGAACCCCTAGCTCTCGGCGACCCCTCTGGCAGCAGGTCCTTGGCCACCTGTGCTGGCATGCCACCCCTGGTCACTTCTCACCTGGACTTGGGGGCTCAGCCTGAGCTGACCTAGATTCCCAGGGGTGGCCTGAGTCACCAGCCTTGGGGCCATTTTTAGACACTGGTTTTCCCCGGCTGTCAGTCCGGCAGCTCAGATGCCAGCTCCCTTCCTTCTGCCACCTCTGGTGGTGCCAGACCCCGGGGCTGCTGGGGAGAGGCAAGGGGCGTGCTCTGGTGCCGTGGGCTGGCTCACCTTGACAGCATACTCTTGGTTGGTGATGAGGTTGATGCAGGTCTGCACACGGGCATGGGCACCCTCCCCAAGCACGTCCTCCTGCAGCTGGTAGACATCTGTGGACCCGGCGGTGGGGGTGAGAGCCTCCCTGGGCCAGCACATCTTCCCAAAGCCCCCACCCCAGCCCGCTCCACTCACCTTCAAACTTGCCCGAAAAGCTGTCGGTGGCCCGGCATCTCTTCTTCTTTTTGCCTCTCTTCTTGGCATCAGGGATGTCGATGGGCTGGCTCGTGGGCATATCTGTGCCGGGAGGGCTGGAGGTGAGGCCCACCCAGCTCGGGAGGCGGCCCAGACCCCCCCGCTCCACCACCAGAGACGTGCCCTCCCCTCAGCCCCTCACCAGGGCGGGTTGGGCACTCTGGGCTGAAGTCAGGCTCCCCGTGGCGGGCCTGATCTAGAGAGAAGGCCAGCTCGAAAGGATTCTGCCCCTGCAGGAGAGGAAAGAACAGAGCTCAGGCCCTCTCCCAGTCCACACACTGAGGGGCACAAAGCCTGGCTTTGCCGGGCCACCAGAAAATTGACCCTTCACCCCCCACCTGCAGCCATCAGGGCCTATGCTGAGGGGATGTGGTACAGGAAGAGGCCAGTTGCAGGTAGGAAGGGAGTGTCGCTTCCCAGGCCAGGCCTGAGTTACTGCGGGGCCCAGGCTGTGTCATGAGCCCTGGTCTCTTCAACTGCAGGATGGGGCCAGCACCACTACCTGGCACAGGGATCAAAGGTGTGGGGCAGCCACTGGGAGGGACTGAGTCATTGGCTTCCCTGGGTGGGGCTCCCAGCCAGGTGGCCCTGCCTGCTTTCCCATGGCCTCCTGGCCTCAGTTTTCCCCTCTGTGAAATGGGGCAGCACAGTCCCCTTTGCCTCACACTGTCCTCTTGTCCCCACTGCACCTTCTTGCCACCACACTGCCTGTGGTGGCATGGGCCACCCATCCCCCATCTTTGAGCCTCCTCTCCTGCTCTCACCCGCTCCTCGTCTGCTTTCAGATCCTCAGCACCATGACCCATGTAGGGACACAAGAGAGAGATGCCTATGGTCTCCCACATCAGCACTGCCTGCTCCCTGCCCAGCCCTGCCCTGGCCACAGCCCACAGGAGGGAACCCCTCACAGGCCCTGGTGGCCAGCTAAGGAAACAACCCATGTTGCAAGCAGGGGCCAACTCAAGGTCACCCCCAACAGCCTCCAGGTCCTCTGCAAGGGACCCTAACCCGGGAACAAAGGCGGCTGGGGTCCCTCCCAACAAAAGACAACTGGGATAAATATGTTCCTGCAGAGCAGGTTGAGCATGACGACTGGCAGCCATGGCAAGGCACAAGGGTTGGGATGCTAAGGCCCACCAGCTCAGCTTGCTCTTCTGAGCTCCACGAGTCAGGGTGGACCAGGGGGCCAGGGCTTCAGGTGGGTGTGGGGGGCCTGCACACACAGCCATGGTGGCAGCCCTGACACTGGATGACTTGGGTCAAGTTGCTGCCCCTCTCTGGGCCTTGGAACAACTGGACCCAGGGCTTTGGCAGGAAGGCCATCTGACAGAGAAGAAATGCCAGGAGACCCTCCAGGAACACCCAGGGGTCCACCGGCAGAAGAGGCTAGGCCAGATTCCTTCAGACAGGAGGCGCGGAAGCCAGTCCGGCAGCAGAGGGGCAGGCAGAGGTCAGAGGGAGTGGCTGAAAAACAGGCGTGGGCCCGCCTGCCCGGACTCCCCACCCGCCTGCAGATAGTTGCTAGGAGGCCCAGCGGGCGGGGGCGAGGGAGGGAGGCAGCACTGCAGCCAGTGTGTGCAGGCTCAGCCACCAGCCCCTGCCCTGCCTGCCCAGGGCTCTGGCACCCATGGGGTCAGGGACATAGCTGCGCCAGTGCTGGCAATCTGCTCCGATAAGTTGGCGCCGGGTGACCACCTCCACCGGGGAGGAGTGGAGGGGTAGCACCGTGGGGGTGGTCAGGAGTGGACCTGAGGCTCGGGGCCAGCGGCTCCTCACCAGCTACCCAAACCCAGCATACTGATCTGAGCACCTGGAGGAATCGTAGGACTACGGAAGCGTGCAAGGAAGCGTGAGAGACCCTCTGGGTCCTGACCAACCCCCTGCCCCGTCCTAGCCTCCAGTGCAAAGAGCTGGACCCTGGAGAGAAGAGATGGCCAAGCCATCAAGATGAAGGGACAGCAGGCCTGCTCCTGTGTCCTTGTCACCATGTGCAGAGGGCCGGCGGGGTGGGGTGGGGGGAAGGCCCACGCCTTCCAAGCCTCTACTTTCCCATCTTAAAAGGGGGGAAACACATCAGAGACATCTGACAGACCAGGGGAGCAGCTAGGTGCAGCTGGAGGAGACGCTGAGAGTGGCCAGCCCTGGGCACCAAGAGGGCCACCTCAGAGCTAGGACTCCCTGCCCAGGGTCCCTCCAACTCCCTCAGGGCTGCCACAGTCCCACCTCAGTGCAGGGTTGTGGCCTGCAGAGGCCAGTCCGTGCTACCAGGCAGTGTAGCCAGACCAGGCCCAGGGCTGGCTGCAGGCCTCCAGTCAGCAGGCCTTGGCAGGAGGTGGGTGGAACCATCCAGAAAGTTCAAGTGTGCTTTGGCCACCATGCTGGCCCCACACGCTAACCCCATCTTGGCTCCCGCCCAGCCCCCAAAGGGGACAGACCACTACCAGGGATGTCTCTCGTTCACCCTGCTCCTGCCCAGCCCCAAACACTTGGACATGCCAAGGCTGGAGCTGCCCTGGGAGGCAGGGGGAAGCCAGGATGACAGGCGTGTGGGCAGGGGTGGGGCGCTGGCCTGGGACGCTGCCTGGATGGGCTGGGAATTTTAACCTAGTCTCAATATTCTTGCCTGGAGAATCCCATGGACAGAGGAGCCTAGCAGGCTTCAGTCCATGGGGTCACAAAGAGTCGAACACGACTGTGTGACTACCACCACCACCACTTTCAGCTTGCTTCACCTACTGTGGTTGCAGTTCACCTGTAGGCACTGGAGCTCAAGTATGCACAGACACAGACACACACACCATCACACACACACCCAGGTCCTGCCTTCTCTACAGGGCAACAGGTCCTTGCCCAAGAAGGCCCAGGGAAGCCATTACATAACCTGGCCAGTGGGGTGGGGTGGCCATTGACATCACTGCCTCCCCAGGGCCAGGCTCTGTGGGGCCCCTGCCTAACACCTGCCTGCCCCCCCAGACTCGCTCATCTGAGACCAGAACTCAGAACTCGGCTGCCACAGCCATGGGGCCACCACAGAAACTTCCTGCTCTGACAGGAAATAGCACTTGGGCCTGGGGTGTCTGGGAGGTGCAGAGCTGGGAAGGCATTCAATCCACTGCCACATTCTGTAGACCACCCAGGAGGGTGTCCCGGGGACTGCAGCCCTGTCTGGGGCTCGTGGAGGAAGGACCCAACAGACCCTCCCAAGCCCTCCCATGACACTGGGGACAGGACTGTGGCTGCTGACTACCCCAGCAGTGCACAGTCAGTTGGGGTCTGCAGGGGACACACAGCCAGGGGCCCTCATGGGCAGGGGCCCCCCAGTTCTGCCTGGGGTTCTTGGAGTAAAGACCCCAGAGGCCCCAGGGCACTAGGAACTGACTGTGGCATACTGAATCCCTCCCCATACCAGCACATGCCTGGCTGGGGTCTTCATGGGTACACATGGGTAGAGGCCCCACAGACTGGGGAGCTCCTGGAAGAAAGACCCCACAGGTCCCAGGGTGCTTGAGACTGGACTGTGGCCCAAGATCACCTCCCCCGCAATGAATACCAGGCTGGGGCAGCCCCAGGCAAAGGGGGAGGTTGGCATGAGCCGCGGGAACTGGGGGCGGGCTCCAAGTCCAGTGGTCCAGCCCTGGGCTCCCCCAAACCGGCCTGACCCTCACCTTGAAGGAACGGTGGAAGCCCTGAAGTTCGGCTGTTTTCTTCTGCACCATCTTCTGTCCGGGCCCCGCCAGCGGGGGAGGGGACGCGGGGCCCGGAGGGGCGGCCCGTGGGAGAGGGGCGGCAGGGGAGGGGACCCTGAAGGCGGGAGCAGACAAAGGAGGGCGTTGAGTGGCCGCGGCCGGCTGCGCCGGGAGCCCGGGCCAGGGCGGCGAGGCTCCGTGGGGCCCGATCCCCGCGCCCGGGCCGGGGCCGGGCCGGGCCGGAGTCGCAGGGCCACACTCACCGGGGTCGGGCTCGGGCCGGGGCCGCAGTGCCGCCGCCCGAGACGCGCAGCCCGGACCCCGCTGCGCGGACCGCGCGGGGAACAGCGCCGCCACCGCCGCTGCCACCACCGCGGACTCCTCGGCCTGGGCCGCCACCGCCGAGAGGAGCCGGGCGCGTCGCGTCGCCTCCGCCTTTATAGGCCAGGCTCGGCCCCGCCCCGACGCAGACCCCACCCCTCTGGGCTCCGCCCATGCGCACACGGCAGGGGCGGGGCTGGAAGGCCCCTCGGGCTACGGGGAGTGTCTGCGCGCCTGCGCCGTGCGTGGCGCGGGGGTCGGGGCGCGGGACCCGGGAAGGATCTTGGCTTGCTCGGACAGGTCTGCCGGAGGCTCGGGGAGACCCGCGGGACCCTGACTCTGAGCTGGAGCCCGGCCCTGCCCTCTGGCAACAGCCCTGGTCTACCGGGCAGGGCCTAGGATGCACTGACTTCTGTGGGCAACACGCCTGCTCTAGAACCTGCTATAGCTCCCACTTGGATCCCTCGGCTCTAGGATCTGCCGTGGCTCTTTTTCAGCTCCCGGATCCTGGCCCCAGCTGTCGTGCAGGCTCACCAGCTGTCGTGCAGGTCCACCCCAATAAGCTTATAGGCACAGCTGCTTCCCCAGGTTGCTCCCTAAGAGTTCATCCAATTGTTGACTGGGAAAGGGGACGCAGTAGCGGTTGGCGACAGATCTATGAAGAACCGTCCCTCAGTCCTGCAGAAAGGAACGTTTCCCTTGACTGATGGAGAAAAAACCCAAGGGGTAGCAGTGACCAGGACAGGAGACAAAACACAGCCCCATTTTGGCTGGAGCCCTTGACCCAAGCTCTGAGAGAATGAACCAGCTCTCCATCCCCGCAGCCCTGCCGCGGATGATCCTCAGAGCCCGTATCCGGACACTTAGTGTCTCATGTTTGCAGAGTAGACTGTCCTCCCTCTCCTCCAGGCCTCAGCCTGTCCACTGAAGCATACGTGCATGCGTGCATGTCTATGTGCACGCATAGACGGGCTGGGTAAGATGTGAGCTTCCAGAGGCTGCTTCTGGAGCCCAGAAGTCTGAAATTCAGGTGTCATCCTCAAGGCCACACCCTCTCCGAAGGCCCCATGGGAGGATCCTTCCTACTTCTTCCAGCTTCTGGTACTTGTTGGCAATCCCCTTGTACCCTTCTGGTACTTGTTGTCTCCCTGCATTTCTTCTCTCTGCTAAGGACACCAGTCATTGCATTAAGGCCACCCTAATCTAGTAGAACCTCATTTTAATTTGATCACACCTGGAGACTTCCCTGCTGGTCTGGTGGCTAAGACTGTGCTCCCAATGCAGGGGAACCGGGTTTGATCCCTGTCAGGTAGCAAGATTCCACGTGCTGCAACAAAGAACATGCATGCCACTGACCTCAGGGAATAGAAATGAACTGAGGCCTTGCCTCAGAGCTATCTTCCTAGGTCCAGTGGAGCTCCAGTCCTATGCAGCCTGATTTGGGAGTCTGGCTGGTGGGGGCATACTTTTTTCCCTAAACCGGAAGCCAGGTCCAGCACTGGGCACTGCTCAAAGGAGCTCTGTACTCTCACACAGTCTGGACAGGTGGTCTCTTGGTGAACCCAGTACCGTGGGTGGGGAAACAGGAAACAGAGATGGGAAGATAGCCCCCACCTTTAAGGTCCTTCCACCTAGGTCTCCTCTCCTTAACCCAGCTGAGCAGCCTCCCTGGGTCCTACCCATTCAATGCCAGGAACCTCACCCCCTACCAGTCGTGACAACCAGACACCTCCCAGGATCTCCTGGAGAGCAGGATCACCCCCCCACACACACTGCTTATGCCCTCTGGGTGCCCTGAATCCTGCAGACCCCATCCTGTGCTTGAGGAGGGAGCACTTGGTTGGGTGCTGGGAGGGGGTCCTGGTGCACACATGGGCTCTTCAACAAGGATAGGGGCCATGCATGTGTGTGCTGGAAACATGAGTTCTTGCATGTGTGTGTGCATCCATGGGTAAATACAGGTATATGTAACAACCACTGCAGATCCCCTGGAATGGGACACTTGAGTCCCCAGGACTGAGCAGCAGAATTGGCCCAGGTGCTGGCCGTTGTGGGGGCCTGGGTTGTGCTGGCCAAGGCGAGACAGCCAGGCCCAGCCCCAGCTCAGTCTGCAGTGGGGGGCAGGTGCTGACAATGGGAATGGGGGAGGAGGAGGGACCTCTGAGCCTGAGCTCCTGGCACAGAGGCCTCAGTCCTGTCCTGCCACAGACTGGCAGCCAGCTCTGGGCAACCTATTGCTGCCATCTTTCTTGAGGACAGCCCTTTTGCAGGCCAAGCTCCCAGAGGTGCTGGGTGCCCAGGGGCTGGGAGGTACCTAGGGAGCTGGCCACCCTGCCCACCTCACCCTGGGACCCAAGGAGTCTTGCCTGCCTCTAGGAGACCCCACCTGCCAAGGAGGTGAGGCAGAAAGCCTGGGCCCTGGCTCCCTCCCCTCCTGCTGGCCAATGTCCCCCTTTGGGGCCCTGTCAGTGTTGGGGCAGTGAGGCTTAGTCAGGGGCCAGTCTAGCAGGGGGAAGGATGACACAGAGCTGTGGGCAGGATGGGCAGACTCTGGAACAAGGATACTCCCCCCACCCAAAGGATGGCAGGGAGGCAGACAGCTGGGGAAGGGGTCTCAGGATTGCCCTCGAGGAGCAGGAGTCAGGAGGCACTGGCATGATCAAGGAGGACAAATTTCCTGTATCAGTTGGAGCAGTTCCGGGGCTACACAGCTTTTCCCTCCCCTCCCCAATTGCAGATCCATCCCAGCTTCCTTTGTGGCATCCTAGGTGGCCAAGAGGAGAGGAGTCTGGCCTCCATCTTCCACCTCAGTCATGGATGAGGCTTGGCAGAACCCAGGCCAAGGTGCAGGGAACCAACTCTCTGAGAAGCAAATTCTACGAGGTGACTCTGCCCCTGTTGTATGTGGGCATCTCCCCCAAAGCCTAGAGGAGACAACAGGCAGGTTCTGAACCCCCGGGCCTCAGCTCCTCCTGCCTTCTGTGGGCCTGAGGAGGCAAGCTCTTTGGCTGGGTGGGTCCACTCTGACCACCTCCTCCTAGGCCTGGCAGGGTAGCTGAGCTCTGGGATCCTGGGGCCTCAGTCATGAAGAGATCACCTCCCAGACAGCAGCCAGGGGATCCAAGTACAGCTCAGGACCTCCAGACCCAGCAGGGAGAGCCCCCAGATTTAGCAAATAAAAATACAGGATGCCACTTTAAAGATGAATTTCATATAATCAATAACCTTTCAGTATCATTCTCATGTATAGCCCATGCATTAGTATATCCAAAATAATTATTCATTGTTTGTCTGAAATTCAAATTTAAATGTGTATTCTCTATTTTATCTGGCAATCCTACCAAGGGGTAATGGTAAAGACTTTTGTCTTCCAGTGCTAAAAAGAAGTACCCAGACTTCCCTGGTGGTCCAGTGGTTAGGACTCTGAGCTTCCAGTGCCTCACTGCGTGGGACACAGGTTTGATCCCTGGTCAGGGAACTAAGATCCCACATGCCACTCGTAGTGAGGCCAAAAAATAAAAGCAGAAGTTGTTGAGTGCGAGTATGTGCGAGTGT
>SJYT01036288.1:176375-297687 GCA_006410635.1 Cephalophus harveyi | reverse complement strand
TCTAGAATATTAAACAAATAAAACAACTTTTCATGAAAATAGATTATGAAGCAGTGGGCAGAATTCAGTGGGTAAGCTGGGTTGTGTTTTGTGAATCAGACTTGAAGTTACTGAGGAAAGGGTATAAAATGTTTGTTTCTGAGCCTTTCTGGAGTATCCTATGCCCCTTAGTACATTTGCCAATTTGAAGGTGAAACAAGGGGACATACACATTCGCAATTTCCAAGCTCTTGTATGTCAGGTTAACTAGGAATTTCAGTAGCTCAGGCAAGTCCTGAGAAGGCTTTCCTAAAGCCAGGGAATGAAGGACATAGTTGCTGCATTGCGTGCATGCATGCTATGTCGCTTCAGGAGTGTCTCACTCTTTGGACTGTAGCCTGCCATTCTCTAGGCAAAAAAGCTGGACTGGGTTGCCATGTCTTCCTCTAGGGGATGTTCCCAACCCAGGGATCAAAACCTGTGTCTCTTATGTCTCCTGCATATATCTCCTGCAGGTTCTTTACCACTAGTACCACCTGGGTATTTGCTACCTTTCATGCATGCTAAGTCACTTTGGTCGTGTTTGATGCTTCATGACCCTATAGACTGTAGCCTGCCTGGCTCCTCAGTCCATGGGGATTTGCTACCTTACCCAAAAGCAAAAGTGAAACACCAGTGAGCAAGAAACCCTATGAACAAGCAACACCTAATGATAATCAGATCCCTGACACACATGGAAAGTATTTACAACAAGGACAGCCACAGAATAATTTTTCTACAAATACTATCATCATCATCATCAATGTTTCCCAATTTGGATTGTATAATAATGAGGAGCTGAGACATCTGCCAATGAAATTCTCTGCCATTGTGCATCAGTATATATCCATGCTTCGTGGGAATAAACATGCCAACAAAAGAAGAGCTTATTGCCAATAAACCAGAATTTGAGCATATTTCAGATTAACTAGGAGCAAACAGTGTTGTATATCTCTCAGTAGAAGGACTGGTTTCATCTGTACAAGAAGGAATAACACTGAAAAAACAGAGTGAGAAAGCAAGACATTATGGTTCAAGAAAATGGGAATGGTCTGGAATGTTTTGAAAACAATGGTCATTGTACAAAGGAAGATACTATGATTCAAGAAAATGAGAATGGTCTGGAATGTTTTGAAAAGAATGATCATTGTACAGCTTGTCTGACTGGAAAATACCCTGTGGAATTGGAATGGTAGCTGTCAGGGGCAGATATCATATTTCAGGACACAAAAGTTGGTGAAGAAGTTGTAGTGGTTGTACCTTCATTTACTGTTACTCCGTTGGTACAGTGTGAAATGCCACATGCTTGTAAATTCTGAGATTTTTTTTTCTGAAAAGGATACCAAATTGCTATGATTTATTCAGTAATTCTGGATAAACACTTTGGTATTATGTAGGAACTTGGATGATCTTTTCAGTTTTATTCGGTACTGTTTTTAGAGATCCATGTACATTTCAGATCATCAGCAGTAATGTAGCAGATAGGTGAATTTCTGTTTTAGAGAGGATTGCCAGGTATTATACTCTCACAGGTTCTTAGGAAATTTTGTGGAATGTTTAAGAGTTACTGAAATTCATTTGTGGAATATTTTCATGGAGAAGGAAATGGCAACCCACTCCAGTGTTCTTGCCTGGAGAATCCAAGGGACGGGGGAGCCTGGTGGGCTGCCGTCTATGGGGTCGCACAGAGTCGGACACGAATGAAGTGACTTAGCTTAGCCTCCTATTACTCTAGGATGAATTAAGTTCTAAAGTGACAAGTTGAGTCACGTTCACCTCTATTCAGAACTTCCACCAATCCCCTAATCAAAGCAAATACAAGTGTTTTCACTGTCATCTGATTTGAAAGGGAATAGTCAGGATTCCAGGGAAGAGAAGGAAAGACTCTAGTAAATTAGGGCTTTGCAGGAAGTGGAGAGAAAATGGAGAAGTTCCCAGGCCTTTTGGGCACTCCCACTCCTTCCCTGTGACCACTGGTCTGCTCTTCCCTACGTGCATGGCTGAGAACTGAAATGAAGCCTATGCCCTGGTGGGTCAGAACTGCACAGTCAGACTGACATGGGCTCAAGTCTCAGGCAAGCCACTTAACTAGTTGCTTGATCTGTGTGTATGTGTTAGTCGCTTAAGAAAGTGAAAGTGAAAGTCGGTGGTGTCAGTGATGTCCGACTCTTTGCGACCCCATTGACTATACAGTCCATGCAATTCTCCTGGCCAGAATACTGGAGCAGGTTGCCATTTCCTTCTCCAGGGATCTCCCTGACCTGGGGATCGAACCCAGGCCTCCTGCATTGCAGGCAGATTCTTTACCATCTGAGCCACCAGGGAAGCCCCTGTTTGATCTTAGGCAGATAATTTAGTCTTTCTAGGTTTGAGTTTCCCATTTTGTAAAATGAGAGCGATAGTACTTATCTCATCCAGTTATGGCAAGAATGGAGGTGAAGGTCCACATTTAGTGAACAGGGTATGATCTCAGTCACCACCATCATCATTATCATCTTTAGAGAGACTGGGCAGGGAAGTGAGCCCAGACACTCGGTGGCACACTTCCAGCCCCAGCCCAGCTAGTGCACCCCAGTTATTAGCCCCAAGTTTTTGGCAGCCAAGTTCATGCCAGTGACCTAGTTCATAATAATATTTACCTCATGTCCATGCCCTGATGATGAGAATTTTTGAAAGCCAAAAAGGCAGCAGACATTTAATGAGCTTTCCCTCTTCCCTGGGATGGCTTCTGCACGTATTTGCAGCTAGTATATTCAGAGCAGGCTGAGGCTCAGGCTCAACAGCAAGAGGCTTCCTTCCAGCTGCCTGGTGTGGTGCAGGGGCTGTCGTATGGGGGTCCCGTGCTGCACATTCTCGCTGCGCCTGATGACACCTTAATCATGATCAGAGAAGATGGAGCCACTTATTTCTGGTCCCTGCAGCTGAAGTTGAAAATATTCAGAACTTCCACCAATCCCCTAATCAAAGCAAATACAAGTGTTTTCACTGTCATCTGATTTGAAAGGGAATAGTCAGGATTCCAGGGAAGAGAAGGAAAGACTCTAGTAAATTAGGGCTTTGCAGGAAGTGGAGAGAAAATGGAGAAGTTCCCAGGCCTTTTGGGCACTCCCACTCCTTCCCTGTGACCACTGGTCTGCTCTTCCCTACGTGCATGGCTGAGAACTGAAATGAAGCCTATGCCCTGGTGGGTCAGAACTGCACAGTCAGACTGACATGGGCTCAAGTCTCAGGCAAGCCACTTAACTAGTTGCTTGATCTGTGTGTATGTGTTAGTCGCTTAAGAAAGTGAAAGTGAAAGTCGGTGGTGTCAGTGATGTCCGACTCTTTGCGACCCCATTGACTATACAGTCCATGCAATTCTCCTGGCCAGAATACTGGAGCAGGTTGCCATTTCCTTCTCCAGGGATCTCCCTGACCTGGGGATCGAACCCAGGTCTCCTGCATTGCAGGCAGATTCTTTACCATCTGAGCCACCAGGGAAGCCCCTGTTTGATCTTAGGCAGATAATTTAGTCTTTCTAGGTTTGAGTTTCCCATTTTGTAAAATGAGAGCGATAGTACTTATCTCATCCAGTTATGGCAAGAATGGAGGTGAAGGTCCACATTTAGTGAACAGGGTATGATCTCAGTCACCACCATCATCATTATCATCTTTAGAGAGACTGGGCAGGGAAGTGAGCCCAGACACTCGGTGGCACACTTCCAGCCCCAGCCCAGCTAGTGCACCCCAGTTATTAGCCCCAAGTTTTTGGCAGCCAAGTTCATGCCAGTGACCTAGTTCATAATAATATTTACCTCATGTCCATGCCCTGATGATGAGAATTTTTGAAAGCCAAAAAGGCAGCAGACATTTAATGAGCTTTCCCTCTTCCCTGGGATGGCTTCTGCACGTATTTGCAGCTAGTATATTCAGAGCAGGCTGAGGCTCAGGCTCAACAGCAAGAGGCTTCCTTCCAGCTGCCTGGTGTGGTGCAGGGGCTGTCGTATGGGGGTCCCGTGCTGCACATTCTCGCTGCGCCTGATGACACCTTAATCATGATCAGAGAAGATGGAGCCACTTATTTCTGGTCCCTGCAGCTGAAGTTGAAAAGAAGAAAGCGGGTTTTTGTATGTGATTCTCATTTGATAAGGATGCTGAGTGCTCCAGTTTGATTTTATTTGCTATTTTAAACTGCTCCTTGAGTGGCATGATTACAGAAATTGTGTCCTTGAATATAATATATTCATGTTGGATTTTGCCAGTCTATGGGATGCAAATATGATCTGTATATGTAGGACAAGATAATTCTTCACTCTGCTGCTAAAATCAGATGGAGTGATGAATTACACATGATTCCATCATGTAACTTCTCGTGTCTTAATGAATGACAAATGGAAAAGAATTTTCCGTTTTTCTCCCTGTTAATGGCTCTTTCAGTTTAGGTAGTTCTGAGAGAACTTACTGAATCACGGAATCAGAAATTCAGAAGGCAAGAAGCATTTGGGAAGTACACTTAGGAATAACAGTACCTGACCCATTACAGAATAGAGTCTAACTTTGAAGTCTTTCTTTAATTACGTCTTTCAGCAAATAGTTGAGCTCTTGTTGCTGCTCAGGTTCTATGCTGGGTGCTGGGAATAGACACCTGTTTCTGCCCTCAGGAAACTTATCATCCACCTAGTAGTTACACAGCTAAATTATATACCCCTCAGGCTGCCAAATAAACCATCCCTAGAAGTGAAGTCGCTCAGTCGAATCTGACTCTTCGTGACCTCATGGGCTGTAGCCTGCCAGGCTCCTCTGTCCATGGGATTTTCAGGCAAGAGTACTGGAATGGGTTGCCATTTCCTTCTCCAGAGGATCTTCCCGACCCAGGGATCGAGCCTGGGTCTCCTGCATTCTCAGTTCAGTTCAGTCGCTCAGTTGTGTCCAACTCTTTGCGACCCGCAGCACGCCAGGCCTCCCTGTCCATCACCATCTCCCGGAGTTCACTCAGACTCACGTCCATCGAGTCCGTAATGCCATCCAGCCATCTCATCCTCAGTCGTCCCCTTCTCCTCCTGCCCCCAATCCCTCCAAGCATCAGAGTCTTTTCCAATGAGTCAACTCTTCGCATGAGGTGGCCAAAGTACTGGAGTTTCAGCTTCAGCATCATTCCTTCCAAAGAAATCCCAGGGCTGATCTCCTTCCGAATGGACTGGTTGGATCTCCTTGCAGTCCAAGGGACTCTCAAGAGTCTTCTCCAACACCACAGTTCAAAAGCATCCATTCTTCTCACTTTACCGTCTGAGCCACCAGGGAAGGAGAGAATAAAGTCAATCCCTCAAGTCTATGTAACAAGTTCTCTATACAGGCAAACCTTGGTTTACTACATTCCACAGATACTGTATTTTTTATAAATTGAAGGTTTGTGGCAACCCTGTATTGAGCAAGTCTATCAGGGCCGTTTCCCCAACAGTATTTGCTCACTTTGTGTCTCTGTGTCACATTTTGGTAATTCTTGCAATATTTCAAACTTTTTCATTATTATTATATCTGTTGTGGTGATCAATGATCAGGGATCTTTGATGTTACTACTGCAAAAATATTACTACTCACTGAAGGCTCAGATGGCGGCTAGCATTTTTAATAGGAAAGTATTTATGTATGTATGTATGTATTTTTAATGGAAGTATAATTACTTTACAGTACTGCATTGGTTTCTACCAAACATCAAAATGAATCAGCCATAAATTTACCCATGTCCCCTCCCAAGAAAGCATTTTTTAATGAAGATGTACACATTGATTTTTTTTAAAAAAACATTGCATACTTAGTAGACTATCAGCATAATGTAAACATAACTTTGTCTGCACTGGGAAACCAGAAAATTCACATGACTCACTTCAGCACAGTGGTCCACAATATCTCCAAGATGTACCTATACTTGAGGGTGAATGGAAACTGAAGAAAACTGTATAATGTTAAGTATGTGTATTATGGACCAGAGTGGCTTGAGACAACTGAAATTGTCTTATCATGAAAAAGGTGTATTTTTGTGCATTTCCATCCTTCTACCCTTTAGGACAAGCTCATTATTAGGAACTCCAGGTGGGTGACAGATATTACCATCATCCCCCAGTACAACAAACTGATCCTAGGGACTGGGTGAGTGTCTTTGGCTGTTCAACTGGGACAAGAGTCATCATTGGTCTGTGAAATTCATTTCCACGTGTGGGTTTACACAGATATATTCATGTTTATGATAATAAGATAAAGAATGAAGCCCTTTAAAAAATATACTAGAACTCATACATCATCAAAGCTGCTGTGCAAAGAAAGCTATCAGTTTGTCTGGCCAATTGCAATGATATTGTCATTGTCTCAAATTGATAGTCCTCTTCTGGAATACTTCCAGAGTGAGAAAAAAATATCATTACATTTTAGCACCCTTTATTTTAGATTCAAAATAATACTGCTATTTTATTAGCCACCAAAATTCAGTCCAAAAGACTTTGGACTGATTCAAAAAATAAAATCCACAGTGAGAACAAACTATACTCACTGGTGGAGAGCCTCCAAAGAATGGGCCTTGGAAGAGTGGCCTCAAGCTGTGAAGGAAAATACTGAAGATTTTGATCAAGGGCAACATAAAGATTGAAGGTAGGAGAAGGGGACGACAGAGGATGAGATGGTTGGATGGCATCACCGACTTGATGGATATGACTTTGAGCAAGCTCCAGGAGTTGGTGATGGACAAGGAAGCCAGGCAGGGAAGGGAAGCTGCAGGCAAGCCGGCAGGGAAGGAAAGCCTGCAGGGAAGCTGTTGTCAGTCCATGGGGTTGCAAAGAGTCAGAAACGACTGAGCAACTGAACTGAACTGAACATAATGAAAGTAGGCTTCTTTGGTGGCTCAGCCAGTAAAGAATCCACTTGCAATGCAGGAGACCTGGGTTCCATCCCTGGGTCAGAAAGGTTCCCTGGAGAAGGGAATTGCTACCCACTCCAGTATTCTTACCTGGAGAATTCTATGGACAGAGGAGCCTGGAGGGCTGGAGCCCACAGGGTGGCAAAGAATCAGATACGACTGAGCGATTAACACTTTCAAAATAATGAAAATAAATGTGCAGCGTCCTGGGCACCGCTTGAGCAACCTCAGTAATGTGCCAAGGCAAGGGAGTGTGCAGTTTGGTGGGAAGGAATTTTGGAAAGCTCCAAATTAAGGCAAAAGCAACTGGGGGAGGGTGAACTGTGATGGGAGTGGTGGGTGTGTCCAGGCTGAGGAATTAGACTGTTTAGCATGGGGCCTTGGGCTCCAAACTCAATGCAGATGGTGATTGCAGCCACGAAATTAAAAGACGCTTACTCCTTGGAAGAAAGTTATGACCAACCTAGATAGCATATTGAAAAACAGAGACGTTACTTTGCCAACAAAGGTCCGTCTAGTCAGGGCTATGGTTTTTCCAGTGGTCATGTATGGATGTGAGAGTTGGACTGTGAAGAAAGCTGAGTGCCAAAGAATTGATGCTTTTGAACTGTGGTGTTGGAGAGAAGACTCTTGAGAGTCCCTTGGACTGCAAGGAGATCCAGCCAGTCCATTCTAAAGGAGATCAGTCCTGGGTGTTCATTGGAAGCACTGATGTTAAAGCTGAAACTCCAATACTGTGGCCACCTCATGCGAAGAGTTGACTCATTGGAAAAGACTCTGATGCTTGGAGGGATTGGGGGCAGGAGGAGAAGGGGACGACAGAGGATGAGATGGCTGGATGGCATCACCAACTCGATGGACATGAATTTGGGTGAACTCTGGGAGTTGGTGATGGACAGGGAGACTTGGCATGCTGCGATTCTTGGGGTCGCAAAGAGTCTGACAGGACTGAGCGACTGAACTGAACTGAGCATGGGGCCAGGGGCGTGGCTAGATGAAGGGGCGGAGGTTGAATGTGGTTCCCATCACCCTGCCTGACCCTCTTCAGACTCCTCCCTCCACCTCCGACTCCTCCCAAACCCAAACTTGCCTTCTTTAGCAGCCCCTGGTTCCCTAGGCTTCAGTGACGTTAGCTAACAGTTAATATAACCCCACATCATCCAGGCTCTCAAATACAATTAAATTTAATATTAAGTTTAATTATTAAAACATATTAGCATATTAATATTACTCATATAATTAATATCAACCATTAAAAAACAACAAATTTGGATTTCTAAATTCAGCCCCGTTTGATTTTAAAAAGCATGTTCAATAGCTTTAATTACCATGTCTTTTACACACATAGAAATTCAGAGATTAAAGCAGTAACTTCCTAGAGACTCTCTGAGCTGGCAAGTGGGAAAATAAGGCAAGATAAATGATTCTGGAGGCAGCGAACCACTCTTGAGCTGCATGACAGGTGGAAAGGAAGTGGGAAAACTACATTAATCACTGACAGCAAGCAAGGCAAGGCTTTGGAATTTACAGAGTGACCCCCCACACACACACCCACACACATACACATGTGTTCCATGTGAGCAGGCTGAAGCAACAGGCTGTTTTTCTTATACCCACAAAGTTGTTCTTTCAGTCAGCTCCGGGGTGGACAAGCTAACATAGGAGGAAGGGGTCCAGGACACTAGTTAAGGAGGACTGAGCAGGGAACTGAGTCCTTGACCCTCCACTGTGTGGCTCTAGTCATCTTTATTATTAGCAGCAAAAATCAGTTCACGTTTTTGGGCACTTAAGTCCCAGGTATCAAGCTAACTACTTTCTCACATATCCTCTCATTTAATCCCAGTAACTCTCCTGTAAGACAGGCATGAGCCCCATTTTACAGGCAAGGGAACTGTGTGATGAGCTGGGATCTGATATCCCAACTATTGGCATCCAGAGCCCATGTTGTTGGAAACTGTACCAGCCTCCTGATGGGGAAATATGGGCGCCATGACCAGTTCAGAACCAGATGGAAATGATGTCCCCAAAGGGTGGAGCTGGAGAGGAAGCCTCCAGCTCAGCAAGGGGCCATGCTCAGGAAGGCAGGTGTTTCACTGGTCAGCTGTTTCTGTTTTGTGGAATCCGTGCATTATAAAAAATGTTCTATATAAAAATCAAGTGGGAAATTTAAGTTTACTCCAAGTGTGCTGATCTCGGAACAGAAATCGTGAAATCCAGCTGTATGAGCTCTCTACTTGGTGGCCTGGAAGCTGTCTGGAAGCTGTCCTGCTGAAACTGAACTACTGGTAAGAAAGAGGCATCTCCAGGGCCAGGCAGCGTGCCTCTCCCCTGAGCACCAAATCCTTCCTTCTCTCTCTGTGGACAGTTATGCACACTTGTGCTCTATCAGTGGGTGTCACACTTGTGCTCTATCAGGCTCCCATGGAGCCTGTCATGCCTGTGTCACTGGTCATAGTGGTGCCCAGAAAGGAGGGGCCTTCCCGAGTCTGTGGACGAAAGGGAGGCCCAGAGGGGCGAAATGGTTTCTGTTGATGAGATTAGGAATTAATCTGTTTTAAATGTGGATATGTTAATTTTCCTGAAACCCAACTCTGACCTTGTTACTCTGCTTTTGAGTGGTTGCCAAGTCCTTCTCCAACAGTATTCACAACTTTCAGTGGCACCCAAGCCTCCCCTCCCCACTGCCATTCTAGCCTCCCTCTGCAATGGGCCTTCAGGGCCAACCTAAACAAAGACCCTTCAGCTCCGGTCAGGCAGGTCACTGCTCGGATGCTCTGGATGCTGTTCCACCCCCCAGCCATGCTTCCCATCATGTTTCTAATATGCGCCTGACCTTGCTGGATATGGGGACACATATGAATAAGACATGGTTCCCAAAAGTCTCACAGAGACTGCGGGTTCTAGAGAAATCCTACCATTCTTTACGGCCCAAATGGTAGGACGTCCCATGAATCTTCTCACTCAGAAACCAAGTGTCCCCCTGGAAGCATCCCTGGTCTGTGGCTATGGGGGCCTTACAGACATCACTGGTACAAAGTCCTGGGTAACCCATGGGTGGCACCCACGCTTCAGTCTTTGCCCTGTGCTCTCTGGCACCTACACACAGACTGGTCCATAGTAGGCTCTCAAGAAACACTTATGGAATAGTCACGTCAGAAATCTCTTAGTGATTTCAAAAGGAGGATCCAGTTTTATTTTGCCTTTTCTGTCCGCCCCCCCGCCCCGCAACCGCACTTTGCTTTTCTTGCTGCTTGATGATTTCAGTAAAATATATCTTTCATTCAGTTTTCTTCCACCTATCATTTTGTATATTGAGAAATATAGAGAAAAGTTGATGGATTTAGAAGGAAGTAACTGAAAAGCAAACTTGCAGCAGACTATGTTCCTGTAGAACAAAGACAGACCCCTTCCCAGCGCCTCTCCTCCACAGGTGTGGCCCCTCCTGAGGCCTCCTTCCTCTCCAGAGGGAGGGGTGTGTGCACCCCACCCCACCCCCGGAGGTTAGGGTAGGGTAGGAGGCGCTGGAGCGCTGGGGAATCCAGGTGCCCAGCCTGCAGGGAGGGCATCGCCATACTGAGTTGGCTTTTACCTAAGACATCTGAGAGTTGCCTGAAAATGATTGATTGTGTTAGCACTGCTTTCAAGAAAGGCCACTTTGATGAGAGAAGAAAAAGGACACCCTTGAGAGAACATGTGCAGGCCCAGCAAAGCAAGTAAAGCTCAGCCTGGCTGTGCGTGCCTCCTGCCTCCCGGCTCCTGGGCCAGACCCCAGCTCCCCGCATCAGAGGATGCTGGGCTCCTCCTGGGTAGGTCAGAGCCTCTGGGGAAGGCAGGACTTTGTCGTGGACTCAGATCTCAGCAACTTCACTCATCTCTGGGGACACTGTGGTCCCAGGACATGATGAAGACTTTGTTCTACCCCAACTCTCTTGGGGCTTGGAGCTGAGGGTGGGGACGTGTCTTTTGCTATGGGCTAGGGATTCAGAAATTAAACTCAGAGGGCACCCAGCCTCAAGGGGAGCACAGCCTGGTGAATGTGAATGTGTAAATCTGCTGGGATTTCCATAACAAGATGTCACTGGGTGCCTTAAACAACAGAAAATCATTTTCTCACAGCTCTGGAAGCTGGCAAGCCCAAGATCAAGGTGACAATCCCTTCTGTTTCGGCCAGGGTGCTTCCTGGATTGCAGACAGCCACCCAGTCGCCTTCTCACCATGTCCTCACGTGGCCTTTCCTTGGTGGGTTGTATGGGGGCGGGGAGAATGTTGCTCTATGGGGTCTCTTAACCCTATCATGAGAGCCCCAGCCTCATGAACTCGTCCCATCTCCAAATACTATCACATTGGAGGTTAGAGTTTTAACAGATGAATTTTGGGGGGACACAAACATTTTATCCACAATAGTGAATATTTACTGGCTTCAGTTGTACATTCTAATCAGTCACCTCTCCCTTAATGAGGGTGGGATGGAGCAACAGCATTGGCCATCTAATCAACCAATGGGACTGTTTGTTGATGATGTCATCCTCTGAGAGCTTCTCCGTTGGACTAGGAATGAGGTTTAGGATGCCCCACTCCTCCTCTTACATGGAGACTAGTTTTCTTTTTCTTTCACCAAGATTTAGCTGCTGTGTGTGGGTGCTCAGTCATTCAGTCATATCTGACTCTTTGTGACCCCATGAACGGCAACCCTCCAGGCTCCTCTGTCCATGGGATTTTCCAGGCAAGAATACTGGAGCGGGTTGCCATTTCCTTCTCCAGGGGATCTTCCCAACCAAGGGATCGAACGTGCGTCTCCTGCATCTCCTGCATTGACAGGCAGATTTTTTACCACTGGGGAAGCCCATTTAACTTCTAGATACACCCAAAGGAAAACCAATTTGATACAGCACTTATAACTGGCATAGACTGGACCTGGGTGTGTGTTGTGGGGTGGGGTGTCTCTGTTTTGCCCTAAAACCTCCCTTAAGGACTGTTGGCTTCTTACTAAATTCTTGCTAAGCAGCCAGAACATAAACTGCGTTTTATCTCCATTTCGTCTCACCACTGCCTCTCACACCCAGACCTGATCACTTAGAGCGATATTAGAACCAGCACAGTGTTAATCATAATTTCCTGGGCAAGTAGGGTTCTGAGAAGTACAATGATAGCTAGTTATAGAGACTGAAGGCTCCAGGGAGCATTAATCATGGTGTCTGAGTGCATTTGTGGGAGCACATTGTAAACTAATTGGCATGTGCGGAGCTCCCTCTGTTATTACCTTTAATATACAATTTCACATACAACTTCTTTTTTGTTGCTTTCACACCACTGCAGACACACTCAAAAGTATGTCTCAGCTTAAAAATTTTTAGCTATAAACCAAAATAGGAAAATAACAGAAATATTTCTGATGAGTGATAAATGTGTCTGCCTAATAGATCCCTTAGGTCACAGAAGACATTCAATAGCTGTTTTTGACTAAATAGTTGAATACATAAAAAGTAAGTATTTTTTAAATCTCAGCTTGATCTACTACTAATTCATCTACTAACTTAGGGCAAGATATTGTCCTCTTCAAATATAAAATAAACTAACAATAGAAGAAGGGGAGAAGAAAACCACTTAGCTAAGACATACGACATTACTACCCACAGAGGAGTTCTCGGAAGAAAACTTTATTACACCAAGGTACTTTTCCTTCAGTTCCTAGTGTGTTGAGAGTTTTTATCATGAAAGAATGTTGAATTTTGTCAAACACTTTTTCTGCACCTATTGAGACAATCAAGTGATTTTTGTCCTTCGTTTTGTTGATGTGATATATCACATTAATTGATTTCTGTGTCTTGAGCCATCATTCCTTTCAGTGTGCTTCTGGATTTGGCTTGCTAGTATTTTGTTGAGGATTTTTGTGTCTACATTCATCAGGGATATTGACGCGATGTTTTCTTTTCTTGTGGTGTCTCTGTCTGGCTCTGATATCAGGGTAATCCTGGCCTTATAAAATGAGTTTCAAAGTGTTCTTTCCTCTTCAGTATTTTGGAAGTTTTTGAGAAAGAGTGGTTTTGATTATTTTTTAAAGTGTTCAATAGAATTCACCAGTAAAGTCATCTGGTTCTGGGCCTTCAACTAAGTTTCTGTACTAGCCATACGTCTGGTCAGCTTTTCTATTTCTTCATGATTTAGTCTTGGTAAAATTTTATGTTTCTAAGAATCTGTCTATTCTTTTAGGTTTTCCGGTGTGTTGGCATATAACTGTTCACAGTTATATTTCTGTTGTATCGTTTGTGATGCCTCTTCTTTCATTTCTAATGTTGTTTATTTGAGTCTTCTCTTTTTTTCTTAGTTAATCTGGCTGAAGTTTTATAAATATTTTAATCTTTTCAAAAAACCAACTCTTAGTTTTGCTGTTTATTTCCTTCTGCCAGCTTTGGCTTAGTATGTTCTTTTTTATATAAATTCTTTTAAAGTGTTTGTTTCGTTCTTTTTGGCTGTGCCGGGTCTCCGCTGCTGCATGGGCTTTTCTGCAGTTGCGGGGAGCTGGGGCTCCCCTCTCACTGTGGTGCTCACTGGCTTCTCTTGTTGTGGCTCTAGAGCACAGGCTCAGTAGTTGTCACTTTGCTGCTGCTGCTGCTGCTGCTGCTGAGTCGCTTCAGTCGTGTCCGACTCTGTGCAACCCCATAGACGGCAGCCCACCAGGCGCCCCCGTCCCTGGGATTCTCCAGGCAAGAACGCTGGAGTGGGTTGCCATTTTGTGACTCTACAGGATTAGTTACTCTGTGACATGTGGGATCTTCCTGGACCAGGGATCGAACCTGTGTCTCCTACATTGCCAGGTGGATTTTTACCACTGAGTCACCAGAGAAGTCCCGTTCTTCTTCTTCTTCTTTTTTTAGTTCCTTGAGGTTTAAAGCTAAGTTGCTGATTTGAGATCTTTCGTCTTTTTAATGTAGGCATGAACATCCCTTTTAGTACTGCTTTCACTGCGTCTCATAAGTTTTGATATGTTGTATTTTCATTTTTATTTGTCATGAGGTATTTCCTAATTTCCTTCTTTATTTCTTTTTGACCCAGTGGTTGTTCCAAAATGTGGTTTTCCGCCCCCACATATTCATGAATTGCCCAATTTGCTTTCTGCTTTGATTTCTAGCTTCATTTCATTGTTATCCAAAAGATACTTAATGTAATTTCAGTCTTCTTAAATTTGTTAAGACTTGTTTTGTGGCCTAGATGGTCTGTCCCAGAGAAAGATCCACGTGTGCTTGAGAAGAATGTTTATTCTGTTGCTGTTGGGTTAAATGTTCTATATATGTCTGTTAGATTTATTTGATCTAGAGTGTAGTATGTTTCCTTACTAATCTTCTGTCTGGATGTTCTATCCATTACTGAAAGTGACGTATTGTGGTTTCCTACTATTACCGTGGCTTCCCTGGTAGCTCAGCTGGTAAGAATCCACCTGCAATGCAGGAGACCCTTGGTCGATCCCTTGATTGGTAAGCTCCCCTGGAGAAGGGAACAGCTACCCATTCCAGTTTTCTTGCCTGGAGAATTCCATGTACAGAGGAGCCCATTGCTGTCTATTTCTCCCTTGTATTCTATATTACTTTATTTATATCTCTATTCCAGGAATTATCACTCTCTGTCTTGTATTCTAGTCAGCTGTGTTCATTCACTCAACAAATACTCCAGGAGGACCAACGTGAGCTGGACACTGTTGTGAGTGCAGGGAATCCTTCACAGTACAATATATATAAGATTTTCTGCCCTCAAGGAGTTTTCATTCAAGAAGGAGAGATTGAGAATAAATAATAAGTTTTATTAATATACAAATGATACAGTATGTTGAAATGCTATGGACTTAAAAAAGGGAAATGATGCCAAGGATATATGTGCGTGTGTGGCGAGAATAGGCTGGGGGGAGTTGTTCGTTGTAGTAATCAGTAAGGTGATTAGGGGAAGCTTGAGTGAAAGGTGACCTTCAAGCTGAGACCCAAAGGGAGCAAGGGAGTGAGCCAAGGAAGCCAAGCGGGATACCTGGGAGACAGGCGCACAGACAGGGAACAGCAGGAGCAAACTGAGGAGGGACACTCCCCCTCGCCACATGCTCAGGGACCCGCCGCGTGCCCGGGGACCCGCCGCATCTGGTCCCTGGCCCTCTGCCCTGCACCCACAACACCATCACTACCAGGCTTCACAGCCTCACTCTTTCTCACTAGACCTAATATAATGATATTCTCGGAGGCAGATCCTTCTTCTGTTGAGTCTTCATTATACCAAGCTGTGTGGCATATACTTTCCTTCCCTTGACTTTTGCAATAGCTCCCCCTCTGATTCTCCAATGCCTCTAGCCTTCACCCTCCTCTTCCCTCTTACATGTTGAGAGCCCTTCAAGTGCTACCCTTGACCTTCTTCTTTACCACACTGTCTCCTTAAGTATTGTCTTTTCTTTTTATGGCTTGGCTATGATTTAAAATTACTTCTTGACCTCTGTCCTCTGAATGCTAGGTTTGTCTTTGAGTGGGTGTCCTATAGGCCTTTCAAAACTGAAGTGCCAAAATGCAACAGCCCTGCCCCCGGATTCTGCAGCGCTTCCGATGTTTTCTGCTTTGATTATAGCCTCCATTTCATCATTTGAACTGAGAACCTTGGAATTTCCTGTGGTTGCCTCCTCTCTTCCTCATCTTCTACTTCCAAACACTGGCCACTTCTTGTCTCTTGCTGCTCTCATTTCTATAATCCTTGATCCAATGTGAGTGGGAACGATTGCTTACATGTTCTTGTTGATTGGCTCACGGCCTCCAGTCTCTCCTCTTTGTAGCTTGGTCCACAAACTCTGGGAAGATTTGTTTATGCTCTGCTTACAATTTTGAACAAATCTCAATGGCATTTTGCCAGTATCCCAGTGGATCAAGGCCTCTTTGAACACTGATGCTTGTCATATGATCTGCATTCCCTCCCAGCTTCTTTGAAGGACAAAGTGATCAGCATCACCATTGTTTTCTGGTTTACATCCAAGTTGATGTTAAGACATTGGTTGGCTCTCTCAAGAGATGGTTCATCCCCTAACGGCATCCCCATGGACCCCAGAAGAGACTTCTTATATAAATGACAGAATCCCAGCCATGCCTCAGTGCTTTAGTACAATCAGTTTGATTCAGGTCAAGCATACACTGAGTAAAAACAGCCTGCCTTCTTTCCTTAGCCAAGTTACGAATTAGGAGCATTGATGATCCATTCTCTTTATTCCTGGAAGGCTGATATATAGAGAGAAAGAATCTAACATCAATAGCTAGAGACACATTCAGTGATCTCTTATCTGATTGATCTTTCTCTCTTTCGCCGCCTAACAAAGAGCACTGATGGGTCCCTTGTGAATAGTTGTCATTGGCCTCAGTCTCCCCATCACCTTTCATAACTGAGACCCCATGATCATCTCCATTTTGAAAGGGGAAACCAAGAGATGTATTCTATGCATCATCCTACTGAGACCCGGAAGGAAAAAAATATGGAGATGGTAAGATCATTAGGATTTAGAATGCCAAGACTTGTCAGAAATTGACTCACTTATCATGAAGCTTTGCAATTCATCAAAGTTCAAAGAAATGAAGTCTGAAGCCAGTCCAAGCCCAGCTAGGTACTTCCAATTTCCTGGTTTCCCTGTCCTTTCCAGCAACATATGGGGAGTTTACCCTGGGTCTGAGGCCCTGTCCTAAGCATTGTGTGAAAGCTTCAGGTTATTAGATGTGACAGAATGCTCCCCTGAATCCCTGGGCTGCAACTAGTTGGATAAAACTACTCTAAACCTAACTCCTCAATGAGATGACAGTCTTGCTGCCCTTACTAAGATTGAAACACACAGATTAGCTTGAAGCATCTCTAGAAAGGAGAGAATTATTGATCCTAAATTGGGCCTTTTTTGCATCTTAAATCAGAGCCCCTTCGAAAAACTCTTTCTAGATTTTTATCACCCACATCTATTGCTATTATTGCAGCACAATGAAATGTTTCAGATGCCTCAAATTCCAGGAATCCGGTCTCTTGCCAGAGCTGCAGAGTGATATGAATAATTTCTGGGCTCTGATACTTGGGATGGATGTGTTTCTGGGATTTTTTTTTTTTTGGCAGAAATATCCCCAGAGTCTCTCTTTTAGAGAAGTCAGTGACTGCATGCTTTAAGGCAGGCTCCATGCCTCCTTTCAGGGTAAGCAACAGCAGAGCAGAGATTTCCACTCAAGGCAACTCTTTTCATTTTTCCAAGTCTTGTTGGAAGAAAAATATATCAACATTCAGGGCAAAGATGTGTGAAAGATAAGCCAGTGGTACGTGACAGTTTATTTCCCCTGATTTTAAGGTACTTAGAATAATGTAGCAAATGTGAATCTTAGTCTGTAATCCTGGATGTGAAAGAAATATAACTCCCTTTGCTTTTCAGAACTCCAGCTTTATTTTAAGCACCCATACCGTAGTATCAGTCACTGCAGGGGTTCCACTGACATGGTGCCTGAGTTTGGGGGTCCACTGGTGGGAAGCCTTCACCAAGGCCCCTTCGGGCCTGAGGCTGTCTCATACATAAGACTCTGCACTTGGCTGCAGGTGGCATGTCTACCTGGAGCTCCACACAGCCACTCCTCTCACATTGCTGGGGAAACACAGTTCCCTTTGGCAGCCCCCTGGATAGCTGGGCTGTGTACCTACTAGGACCCTCAGCCCTCCTTCCTCCCACTTCCTTGTGGTTCTTCTGCTTTTCCTTTTGTTGTTCAGTTGCTAAGCTGTCTCCAAGTCTTTGCAACCCCATGGACTGCAGCACACAAAGCTTCCTTGTCCTTCACTATCTCCCAGAATTTATTCAAACTTATGTCCATTGAGTTGGTGATACTGTCCAGCCATCTCATCCTCTGCTTTCCCCTTCTCCTCCTGCCCTCAATCTTTCCCAGTACCTAAGTCTTTTCCAGTGAGTCAGCTCTTTGCTTTAAGTGGCCAAAGTATTGGAGCTTCAGCTTCAGCATCCGTCCTCCCAATTAATTTGCTGTTGTTCAGTTGCTCAGTCGTGTCCAACTCTTTGCAACGCCATGGAATGCAGCACATCAGGCTTCCCTGTCCTTCATTATCTCCCAGAGCTTGCTCAAACTCATGTCCATCGAATCAGTGATGCCATCCAACCATCTGATCCTCTGTCATCCCCTTCTCTTCTTGCCTTCAATCTTTCCCAACATCAGGGTCTTTTCTAATGAGTCAGCTCTTTGCATCAGGTGGCCAAAGTATTGGAGCTTCAGTTTCAGCATCAGTCCTTCCAATGTATATTCAGGGTTGATTTCCTTTAGGATTGACTGGTTTGATCTCCTTGTTCTCCAAGGGACTCTCAAGAGTCTCCTCCAGCACCACAGTTCAAACGCATCAGTTCTTCAGTGCTCAGCCTTTATGGTCCAACTCTCACATCCTTACATGACTACTGGAAAATCTATAGCTTTAACCATGCGGACCTTTGTTGGCAAAGTAATGTCTCTGCTTTTTAACATGCTGTCTAGGTTTGTCATAGCTTTTCTTTCAAGGAGCAAGCATCCTTTAATTTTATGGCTGCAGTCACCATCTGCAGTGATTTTGGAGCCCAAGAAAATAAAGTCTGTCACTGTTCCCAGTTTTTCCCTGTCTATGTTTTCCTTTCCCCCCAAGCTTAGGGAGGATCTCCTTCAGTTTTGGGAGAAATCCTCCTCCTCTTATGCTTCCGCCTGCCAGGCCACACTGCCCCCACCAGGACCCTCCTGCTTGCCCACCTTGCTCCAGGCCTTTGTGCACCTTACTGCTCTCTGACACTGTACCTCAGGGCCTTTGCATTTGCTGTCATTACCCCCAGGAGTGACCTTCCCTTCAGAAATCCATGTGGCTCAATCCAGTGTCACCTGCTACTCTAAGAGGCCTCTCTGACCATGAAAATACACTTTTCCACCCCAAGACCCAGATTTACTTATTGCCCTCACCCTGCATTATTTACTTCCATAGCAATTAGCACCATCTGACATGCGATATATTTATTTGGCTGTTTATTTCTTACCCCTCCCCATTAGAATATGAGCTCCACAATGGCAAGAGTGTTCTCTGTTATATCCCATCAGCATAAAACCACACTGGGCACATGGAATTATAGTCAATAACTATTTGAGGAATAAAGGAATGAATGGCTTGGGGGTGCCCAGCCTGTTACAGACCCTGGGCGAGTCGCCAGCCTTCGTTCAGCTGGATGACAGAGCCAAGAGTGGGCGAGGAGCCACCCTGCATTTGGCTGGCTGGGCGACTGAGGCTCAGAAATCAAGGAGGCCAAGGGCAGTGGGGAGAGTGTATCTGGAGCACTAGGGCCGAGACAGGGAGCCCTGTGGCCTCCAGGTGAGGCCTCCAGATCTTGGCTGGGACTCGAGGCCAAGCACGCAAGGGTGAGTCAAGGCCACCCTGAGGAATGTGGGCGCAGCATGCAGGCCAGACCCACCGCATCCAGCTAGAGCTTGACTGTCTTCTAGTCCATATTCGTAGTGACAAGTATGGGAGATGATCGCTCAGAACTTTATAAAGGATGCTTTCTAAGTAAGCCGCTTCCACATATGTGTTGTCAGGCACTATTTGGGTGCTGTGGACACAGCAGGAGAAGAAGCAGATTAAAGGTCTGCTCTCAGGGAACTTCTGTCCTAGTGGAAGGAGACAGGCAGTAAGCTCAGTGAGGAGTGAGTTAGGATGTGAGAGCAAAGGAGAAGAAATACAGCACAGAAGGAACTAGAAATGATGCGGGGATTGGGGGATAGGGCAGCGCTCACAGGCACCACTGGGAAGGACTTGAGGGAAGAGCAGCAGTGAGGTACCCGGGTGACAGGCGAGGCTGGAGGCCGTGTGGTAGGGGTGGGGCCTGGAATGTGCTGGGAGTTGAGCATGGCCAGCCTGGAGTGTATGAATGCATCAACAGCAAGGGTCAGTGTAGCTTATTACAGGCCCAACACTGCTCTGAGCACTCATGACATGTTAGCGAGTAAAATAAGCAAGAACCCTTGCTCCAGTGGAGCCTGGCTTTCAGATAATAAACCATCAACATAGTAGATGATTACATAGGGTGCTGGAAAGTGATAAGTGCTGAGAAAGGAGCACCCGGGAGGGCATCAGAAATCTGAGGCGGTCAAGGTGTGTGTGTTGGAGGGTGGGGGTGGGGGTGGGTCAGAGTCATCAGAATAAAGAAGTGGAGTCAGAGCTCCGGGTGTCGGATGCACTTGGCAGGGGCTCACGTGCAGGCAGTCGGGGCTGAGTCCTGGGTGTTCAAACCTGGGTGAGCAGCGTCAAGTGCATGCAGCGGCTGGAAAGACGAGGACCCAGAATTTCCACGGGAAGTCACTGCAGTTTTGTCCAAGGTGGACAAGCCAGATGGCAATGCTATTGAGTAGGAATAGGAAGAGAGAAACGGAGACAGCAGGATCAACCCCTCTTTCAAGTAACTTTTCTGTAAAGGGAAGGAGACAAATGGGGTGATAGTTAGTAGGGCAAGCGGACTGAGACAAGTGTTTTTTATCCTCTCTGACGAGAGTAATTAGAACCCATTTTTGTGCTGATGGGAATGATCCAGAATACCAATGGTGCAGGAGACAGAGGGGGAAAATGATGAACAGCAGGCAGATTGGGTAGGCAAAAAGGGATGGGATCCAGCACACACGTGAAGGGCTGACCCCAGGGAGGAGCCAGGGACGCAAAGGAAGCCTGAGTGGATGGGTCCGTATGCAGGTAAGTGTGTGCATGTGTGCTGGGATCTGATGGAGCCTGTTTTCGTTTGTTTGTTCATTTTTAATTTTTGGTTGTGCTATATCTTCATTGGTGTGAGGGCTTTCCTCTAGTTGTGAGGGTTACTCTGTGGTTGCAGTGTGCAGGCTTCCCATTGTGGAGGCTCCTCTTGTGGAGAATGGGCGCGAGAGTATGTGGGATTCAGAAGCTGGGGCACAGGAGCTTAGTAGTTGCGGCTGCCAGGTTCTAGAACACTCGCTCAATAGTTGCGGCGCACAGGCTTAGTTGCTCCGTGTCTTGTGGGATCTTCCTTGAGCAAAGATCAAACCCGTGTCTCCTGCACTGGCAGGTGGAATCTTTACCACTGAGCCACCAGGGAAGCCCCAGGGGAGCCTGTTTTAAGGGTTTCCATTTTCTTGATAACTCAGAAGCAAGATCTTCATCTGAGAATGGACATTGGGAAGAAGCATTGGAGATTTTCAGAGAAAAGAGAAGTGTGAAATGGATTTGGAAAGTGGGAGATGAGAATGGCTGCCAGGAAGCACTGAGAACTTATTTGTGGTTTGTGGTCATGAATTTCAAGTCAGACCACTCAGCACAGTGGTGTGGTTTGTCACCAGCCACATTTTCATGTGAGTGCATGCAGCGGGTGGGTGGAAAGTCAGTTTGAATCAGGGATGTACTTTTGCCAAGAAAGAACAGCAGCAACAAAGAGAGAGTTGGGGTATAAAGGAGGAAGTGGTTACAACTGACTGTGGAATTTAAGCCAGATATGAAGGAAAATGAGGCATGAAAGGGTCAAGGGCAGTGAAAATGTGTTAGGACCAATGGATTGTAAGTCCAAGAGTTAGAGCTGGAGTACAGTGCAGACAAACTGGAAAGACTGGAGTTTGAAATGGAGATTTTGCAGGGGCTCCAGGTATGACTGAGGACAAAAATCAAAGGTACAACCATGGCTGTGAGTGGCTTAAATACGATCGAAGACAAGATGATTGAAATGGAGGGGCAGGAAATGAGACACCAGTAGACTGGATGGATTGTTTATGATTGATATTCAAATCCCAAGATTTATGTGCTGGGGAGAATGATAATGTGTGCAAGGAGTTGAATTTTATTTTATATATCTTCTATAGAAATAAAATGTATAGAGAAAAATTGGGGGTCTAAACAAGGCTTTTTATAACTTAGTGGAGAGCCTCTGTTCTTTGTCTTTTTGAGGGACATGCAGGAGTTTTGGGGTTTTTTTTTTTTAATTTATTCAACTGCCCAGCTGTTCTCATTATTTCCAACATTATACGTGGGTTGAACTGGTCTTTCCTGGGGAAAGGTGTGGCAGGACTTTGCAGGTGAATATGGCTTCGTAAGGGGCTTCCCAGGTGGCTCAGCAGGTAAAGAATCTGCCTGCAGTACAGGAGGCGCAGGAGATGCAGGTCTGATCTTGGGTCTGGAAGGTCTGGAGGAGGGCGTGGCAACCCACTCCAGTATTCTTGCCTGGAGAATCCAGTGGACAGAGGAGCTGGCTGGCTGCAGTCCATGGGGTTGCAAAGAGTCAGATATAACTGAAGCAACTGAGCACATACATAGGCACATGTCTTTGTGACAGGAGTATTTGGCCGTGAGGAACTTGACTCTTTGCTATCTTTCTCGCTTTTTCTCTAAGGAAGAAATTGATTGGTGGATAATTGATTATTCCTAGAAATAACCTTAACGAGAAATGTGTGAGATATATCTAGAGTGATAACAACCTTTCTGCATGCTTGCATGCTAAGTTGCTTCAGTTGTATCCAATTCTTTCTGACCCTGTGGACTGTAGCCCACCAAGCTCCTCTGTCCATGGGATTCTCCAGGCAAGAATACTGGAGTGGGTTGCCAAGCCCTCCTTCAGAGGATCTTCCAAACCCAGGGAGTCTTTTATGTCTGGTGCATTGGTAGGCGTTTTTTTTTTTTTTTTTTAACCACTAGTACCACCAAAAGCCTTTCTTAAAAAATGTAAAAGAAAGACCAAATAAAAGGGAAGCAATTTTATTCCTGAATGGGAAATTTTAACGTTTTGAAGACGTCACCTCTCCCCAAATTAAATGTCAATTTGGTGAAATTCCAATGAACATATCTAAGAGATTGTTTTGAGGCTCAACAAGTTGATTCTGAAGTTCATCTGAAAGAGTAAATATGTGAAAATAGCCCCCAAAACATGTTGAAAATAAATAAGGAGGTAAGATTGGAACTACTGGATATCAAAGCAAGCTGTTAAGTTATAATAAATGAAAGAGCTAGTGCAAAGGAGAGACAAATAGATCGATGCCAGACATGTACATAGAGAAAGTGGTATCTGATAAAACAAGTGTTTCAAATTAGTGGGAGAACAGTCTAACAAATAATTGTTAGCTATTTATTAGGGGGGAAAATTAAGTCCTTAAATCACAGTATACATAAAAATAAATTCAAAATAAAGATCTAAATATTTTTAAGTAGATACTAGAAGAAAATACAAGAGACCTTCTTAATAAAATGAGGGTGAAAAAAAGTCTTTTGCAAAAGCAGAACTCTAAAGACAGAAGTCCAGAAAAGATTAATGGACAGATTTGGCAGCAAAACTTGAGGAATAGTCTATGCAGTAAAAATATTAAAGTGTAAGAATTTTCAGGATAGGCAAAATGTACTTATTTGTGTTTTTGTTTATTAATAACTACAATGTCCAAAAGAGGATTTGGGGACAGTTACAGTGATGAATATAGAATAGAATAAAAGATAAAACATGTGCACATGGATAAATGAAGGTGACAGAAAAATATATAGGGAGACAAAAAAAATCAGTGAACAAAATACACTCCATAATACCCTAAACAATTTTTAGAAATGAATAGCCTATTTTTCTTTGAGTTTCCTAAAAGCCAGAAAAAGGAAGGAAACAACATCCACTGGCCACTTGATAGGGTCTATAAGATATCAATTAAGGTGTTTAAGACACATACAGATTTCTGATACTGACACAGGAAAGAAGTGTCTCTTGTAGGTTCCTTCTGTCTCTGGAAATAAGAGTAATAAATTAATCTAATCCAAAGCGACAAATTATTTGTTAAATTTAATGTAGCCACGTATGGGGACAGATGGTTACTAGACTTATGGTGATCAGTTCATAATATATGCAAATGTCAAATCATTCTGTAGTACACCTGAAACTAACATAATATTGTATATCAGCTGTACTTCCAAAAAAATGTCATGTAGCCACATAATGTCGCCGCGTAATGTCAGACAAGCCTTCATTGCTATTTCCCAGATACTGGCAGGCCTCCACCTCATTTTTCCATTCAGCCCCTTTACCTGTTTGACAAGAAATCCAACCACACCAAGCATTTAGTGATTTTTGTCGATAATACTGAGATTTGAGGGGTCACTGGGAAGGGTAACACACTCAGGGTCTTGCCGCTTTGTTGCCCACTATCCATACTCCCTCCTCCTACTCTTTCTCAGCCCCATCATCCCCTCTGCCAGCCAACTCCACCCACGCTCACATCTTCATCAGCAACTATTTTCTCTCCCTCTGGCCCTGGCACCAGCTGGTGGGCACCCTACACTTGAAGTCAGCCATTTACCCAGAGTGAGGCAGTGTAGCATTTCCCCATGAAACTCCGGCCACTCTCCTTCTTGGACACCAGGATTAGGGAGCCATTGCTCCTTCTTCCCCACTCCCTCCAGCCCCCATCCGATGGGGGAGATGCTGTCCATGTCAGGCAGGCCCCTGCCTCTCCTTCCAGGCTGGCCAGTGTGGTTTGGAGGTCTCCTGACCGAGGGGGTTCATCAGCCCAAGCACCTCCTTTCAGCTAGCTCTCAGCCCTGGCACTGGCTTTATAAATAAGTTTCTTATTTTAATTATGAATCTACACAGTGGAATGAGATGATTAAATGAAGAGAAATCTGAAATTACTTCTGATCTGGGTGAAGTAAACAAGTGCCTGTGTCTAAGACTGTTCTGCAAATAGAACATAAGCGTGACATAAAGGACAGTCTTCGGGTCCCACTCCCCCGAGCTGCTGTTGTGCTCCATGTCTGAAGATGTTTTCTTTTTTCGTTCTTTGCTCTAGTTCCGAGGATCCTCACAAGTGCCTGCTTCTCTATGATGATGATCAAGTAGGTGTGGAGGGCAGGAGGGGACAGTCGTCACTGATTCAGGGGCCAGAAGACCACGTGCTGTCCTTTCAGGGAGGAACAAAGGGGAGGGAAGCGGGTGGGAGAATCTGTTTCTGGAAGGCGAGGCGCAAGTAGAGGAAAGAGAAGAGGAAATCCAGCGTTATGGCAAATGCGTAAAATTCTGACAAGTATCATGTCTGAGTGCCGGCCTCTGCCTGGTGCTGTGCTTGCGTCTTCAGCCCTCACACCACCGCCATCTGGCGATGCTCTTACTGCCATCTGTGATAGCGGGGACACTGAGGCACAGAGCAGTCACGTGGTCTCCCTGGGTTACGTGCTGCTATTTGAGGCGACACAGCTGGGATTTGAACCCAAGCAGTCTAATCCCAGCCAGCATTTAACCACTGTGCTTTACTGGCTTTCAAGTAAAACGAAAGGGATGTTCCAGGTAAATGTGTGAAGAAACAGGGCTGAGAAGGAAGGAATCACTCGGAAAGCTTTAAAGTCGGAGCACAGCGGGAAGCACACGTCTGGTTTAACTCCCATTAGTCAGGGGAGGCTCCTGTTAATCAGGGCCAAGGAGAAGGGTGCAGGAGGGAGGAAACCTTTCTCTGGATTTTGCTTCACAATTAGAAATAAGGTTTAAATGCAAATTCCGGCGGGAGAGGAGACCAAGTGATGTAAACACAACCGAGGTGGATGGTGTGATGTCCTAGAATCTTTTTGAAGAGCATGTTGGAACACACAAAGACGACCATCAGGTGGGTGCCAGATACTTGGATCGGGGATGGGACTGAGGAAGAAGGGAGAGGGACCCTGGCCAACTCTGAAATCCAGCTAGTTTCAATTTCAAACTTTGCCTATATGTGGCATTTCTATTTTCCCTAGAGCCTTTGAAGGCAGATTTTTTTAAAAAAAAAAACTGAGCACCCAAGAGAGGGCAGGTGGGTGATTCTACAGAGCCCTCCAGTCCAGGGCCCTGCTCGGTGGAGCAGGGACTCTGCACCCACTGCCCAACTCCAGGGGGCGCCATTCACACAGACTGCAGCACGCATGGTCTGGATCCCTGGATATGCACTGCTGCAGCTTCCAAGGCCTGGAATTCCCCCCAGCGGACGCTGGCACAGGGATGGGATGGGAGAGGGAACCCCACCCCACCCGCACCCCCACGATGCGTATCCGCACCCCGGTGGTCACCAGCCCCAGGCGATCGTTAAATTCAGCTCCCCGGCTCTGTCTGTCCATCGCGCTGCAGTCCTGGGTGCGGTCCAGCCCGGTGACTGGCAGCAGTCCAACAGAAGCCAGGGAGGCAAAGCCAGGGCCCCATCCAGGCAACACTGCCTGTTCATTATAATGCAAGTTCATTGGTAAAAATGCAAATGATCCATTTCACTTCATCCTCCTGACAGACTGTGCTGGTAGCAATAACGGGCTGCTCCTTGCACCTGTCATCACTGCGGCACTGCTCACTTTGTGTAAAAGGCCTGCCACACTTCAGGTGTATATATAGCAACCGTCATTAAAGCTGCCTGGGGGAAACCCGATCATTCACTGCCCCCTAGTGGACCGGAAGTGAATGACCCCAGAGACTGTCCTTTGATTTAGGTTCCAAGCAAATCAGAGTTGCATTTTGTTTCAGGAATAGATTGCAGAGTATGCTGCTTTAATCCTTGTAGCTCGTGGTTATGGTTCTTAATTAACATCACTTTAATAAGATAAAGTGTCAATCATGAGTGGCTCTTTGTGGAACTATATTTGAATGTTTAAAAGTCTGGACATTTTTAAACAGTATTGAGCCTTCACTGGATGTTCATTAAAAACAAAACGAATTTTCTTTAGGCTGATAAAAAGCCTACAGTGAAGATATCATTAAGGAGCTCATCTTGCCATCTCACAAAATTATGAGTTGTGCCCAAGAGTGAAATCAGTTTATATACGAAGCAGATGCACTGACTCTGGCTGTTTTATCACTTAAGGTCCCCTAAGCACCCTTTGTCGGCTTTCAAGGTCTTCACATTTTGCCTACTTCTTGATGGGCAAGTATCCTCGGAATCAGGGACACAGTCAGCATAAAGGAAGCTACTGAGACAAAGGCAAAGGGAAACATGGTTTATCATTGTCATACCACAAAGGCTGTCTTGATGAGTGACTGACTATTCTTGGGCTTCTTTCTTTGCTACATCTCTCCTAGGAGCATGCACTTAAAGATCATTTAGAAATATTCGTCACTGTTGCATTCAGCATACTAAGAAACATGGTTTTTTAAATTTTTTAAATGAAGTATAGGTGATGTTCTCTGCTGTGCCTATCTCTGCTGTACAGCAAAGTGACTCAGTTATACACATATAGGCATCCTTATTTTTATATTCCTTTCCATTATGGTTTATCACAGGTATTGAATAGGGTTACCTGTGGTGTACAGGAGGACCTTGTTGTTTATCCATCCTATATATACTAATTTACATCTGCTAATCCCAAACTTCCAGTCCTTCCCTCCCCTACCCGCCTCCCACTTGGCAACCACACAACTGTTCTCTATGTCTGCAAGTCTGAAGAAACTTGTTTCTTAAGGAGGTGAATAATCTACTTTTATACCCTTTCTGAGCTATTTGAATATTGTAAGGACTTGAACAGTTTGGTGACTTTCTTGAAGTTCAGTGAAATCATTTCTCTGAAATTTTGGCATATCTACTACTAGAATATTATAGATACTAGAATAGCTCCCTTTCCATAACCTGGACTCTTGCCACAAAGACCTCCATTAATAAAGTCTAGGCTAGTCATGTCCAAAGCCATCTCTTCTATATACAGATTACCTTTTCACCTGTGCATCTAAAACAATGCTAGTCATGTGCCATCCTTGGGAGAACTGAAAATAGTAGTCCCTTGAATTATTTTCTGTGCTTGTTGGTACAAATGAGGAAACTGGGCAGTTACCTCAGATGGTTACCTAAGAAGTGGTATCTGGGTGAGGTTAGTATGGGGTAGTGATAAATTCCCCCCTAGGACAGCCCTGTTCATTTAGCTCATTTATTTCGGACTGACTCTAGGGTAGGCATAGTCCTGATGACAGGAAATCTCTAAGAGAGAAAAGCGCTGGTAAGGAAGCTTTGGTGTGCAGACACAGAGCAGAACTCAAAATTTTCCCCGTCTGTGTAGATCAGAATCCACAGTAAGTGAAGTGCTTCGGAGTTCTTCCTAACCAGACTGTAGTTTTCCTGAGAATGTCACAGGAAGAGCTGCTGGTGATTCATCAGGTTAAACTTTTCCTCCTTTGTCAGAAAAAAGCAGCTAAACAGTGTGGAAGCCCAGAGGGTTCTGGGACCCAGAGGGAGGGGGTGAGGGGAAGCAGGCTTGTTTACTGACTGCTCAGTATGTTCCAACCATGAGACCTGAATGGCTGCTGAAGAACATAGTGAAAGCCTCAACCCATGGAAACTTTCAATCCAATAATAAAAATTAAATAGGCTTGGGGTAGAACTTAGTAGAGAGAAATAGGTCAGTAGAGCTGATTCCTGTATGTCCTCATACCAGTCCAATGAAGCTCTGTGGCCGCCTCTTTTATTAAAGCTGGGCAAGATGCCCATCAAGTGGTTCCATTTGATTTTGGCCGACCTAGTTTAAATCAGTCAGTCAACCTATCTTGTGGACCCAGAGAGCCCAGAACAAAGTGGTCATCTGGTCTACCCCCAGCCTACTCAGCCAATATCTTTGATGTATCATCTCTAAAGAAGTGCTTGAGTCAGGACTGAATTAGGTGCTAGAGGCAGGGAGATGGGAACACAGAGTGGGGTCGTAGGTGAAAGCTAAGAATATTCTTTCATTCACATTGGAAATTTGACAACCTAATTAGAAAATCCGAAGTAAAATACATGGGAAATGATTATGAAGTACTTTGGCCACCTGATAGGAAGAGTCAACTCATTGGTAAAGACCCAGATGCTGGGAAAGATTGAGGGCAGGAGGAAAAGGGGATGACAGAGGATGAGATTGTTGGATGGCATCACCAACTCAATGGACATGAACTTGGGCAAACTCCAGAAGATGGTGAGGGACAGAGAGGCCTGGTGTGCTATGGTCCATGGGGTCACAAAGAGTCACATACGACTTGGTGACTGAAAAACAACAAAAAAGAAGGTGTGTGGAACTCAACCAGTATTTCTGCTCTCTGACCTTATCCTGGTGCTTCCTCCTATGATGATCACCTGCCTCCCTGCATGTGGGAGGTGGGTGAAATGGTACAGCAGGCGGAAGTGCACAGCGAGAGCCCCCACCTCTGGCTGGCTGTCGTCCAGCCTAGAAGCTGGCTTTCCCGGGGCTGCACACACGCCCTGCTACCGCATCTTCTCCAGCTGGCCTCTGGCCAAGCTGCCTCATTGGTGATAGCAAGCAGGTTTTATGTACGAGTTTCAAAGCTGCTGTTGCTGCAGTAAGTGTAACCTGGCCTTTCATGTCTCAGTCTAGACAGATGCAGGATTGAATAAAGGCTTCCTCCAAGCCCCGTGTCACATTGGCCATCTGGAATGTAGCCGACCACTCATTTAGCAAATTGCTCTGTTTAAATGCAGCTGCTGTGTCTCAGTGTTTCTGCTAACACAAATCGCATGATTCCTTTGCCTTCATTTGTCTAGCCGTTCCTCTCAATCTGCCTGGGAACTTAAACAGCCTGTTAATGTATGACAGGGCACTTGACCTGCAAGATTTCCAAGCCCAGGAGGAGCATTACTTGTTGTGCTGGGCCATCCTTTCCTCAAAAGCAAGGGCACCTTGCCTGTGCTCCTCGTCTTAATGAAAGCCACCTTTATTAAGAATCCCATTAAGCTCCACAGGGCCCAGCTATCCAACACTGTAAATATTACCCTTTAGAAATGCATCCCCGAGGCCCGGTGCAGGCAGCTGGCCCAGGAGCAAGTTGGGAGGTGACCTCAGACCTCAGATCTCTGTGGACAGAAGGGTGCTGTTTGTCAGCCTGCTGCCTCTCCTTTTGGAAAGAGGGATTACAATCATTAGCAGATAATGTCAACAAAGCCCCTGAGATGATTTGAATAAGAGTTGGAAGCAAAATGATTTCAGACTAGCAATGAGCACTGAATGCTCAGGTTTTTTTTTTTTTTTTTAATACCTTGATTTTATTTTCCAAAGGAAAAATAAAAAAGGGGACCACTAAAGCTAAGTGGTTTATTGTCAGTATGTCACTGGTCTCTCTAGCCTGGTCTTTATTGTCATCTGCTATTTATCAAGCAAATAATCCTGGTGTGACCACTGCTTTCTTCAGCTGCTTAACTCAATTGGGGTCACAGTATCTTTAAGTTTAGAAGTCGTGAGCCCAAAGAAGTGAGTGTTTATTTAATAAAATACTTGCTCCACCCTGAGCTAGGCTTCTGGAAAAGAAAAAAATTGTACAATAAATGATCTTTTCCATTGAATCCCTTGGGAGATGAAACAAATACAGAGTATTTAGCACAGGACAGTTGAGAGGTATGTGGGCTTTGGGATCAGACTTCGTGGGTTCAAATCCCAGATGCAGTATTAGGCAAATTCACCTTCTGAACTTCAGTTTTCTCATGTGAAAAACTATGTGGGCATTTATCTCTTGGGGTTATTTTTGGGAGAGATTGAATCAATTTTGCACAGTGTAAAAATTCAACAAACCTTACTTATGGTAGTTAAAGGATATACGTTATTGACTATGTATACTAGAGAAGTTCAGAGGGAATAAAGAGCATTTTGGGCTGGGGGAAGTGAGGCAATCTTAATAGATTAGCTAGATCCTGAAGGAAATATAAACTCTGGGTAGAGAGAGGGATCTAATGTGAGCAAATCATAGAGATAAGGGCAGAGTAAGAGGTGGGACAGCTGGTGGCCCAGAGGGAAGAGTTCCCATTTTGGGGTGTCGGGGTGGAAATGTGGAATGAATGAGGGGCCACATTGATGGAGGATCTTGAAATTAAGTGAAAGAGTTTTTACCTAGTCTAACTGGTGGCAGGGAACCTTCATGGTAATCTTAGTAGGAAAGTGGCAGAGAGACAGTCATGGGTTAGAAACACTTGCCTGGTGCCAGGAAATCAGTGGTTAACTGGATAAGTCAGGACTGGGGAGACAGGGTCGAAGCTTTGCTTGGCCCAACAGACAAGGGTTAAGTGGAGGTGGCCCCAGGGTGGATGGGGTGGAATAATGCTGGTGCTCTCTTCCCCACAAGACAGACTGATGCCTAGGTAAACACCAGGAGGGAGAGAGAGGGATGGAAATTGCAAGAAAACCGTTTTTATGGAGCACGATTTCTGTGTTTGGCTTCCTCAATCCTTCTCACTTTATCCAGTTCCCAGCATAGGTCCTCAGGGCACCAAGAGACTCATAGTCTCCAGGGACTACACAGCCTGACAGAAAAGGGGCAAAGGAGAGCTGTGTTCCAGCCGTCTGTGTGATTTTTACACGCGGAGAGTGTGACGTCCTGCACGTTCAGGGTCGTGTGGGAAACCGTGATCCCAGCTCAGGGTTTGGGGTAGGGAGGCAGATGTGCACACCACCAGCTTAGGAAGACAGCTCGGCTGTGATGCTCCTGAAGCATGAGAGAGTGATAGAGGACGGGCGTGGCACAGTAACTGGAAGAAAAGAGCAGAGGGCTAAGATCCCAACCTTAGGGACACAAGGAGCTGAGAGGGCCTAGTAACCAGCAGCAAACAGGGGAGGAGGGGTGTCCAGGAGGAAAGAGCTGCTTAGCAGCCAAACATCCAGGGCGCTCAGGGAAGGCGAGAGACCAAGACAGTTCCATTCAATGTGTTAGAAAGGGAGCCTGTAGTGAGAAAAAGGTCAGCAGAGAAACAGGGAAGCAAGCCAGATTGCAGGACGCTGAGGAGGGGGCGTGAAGGGAGACAGTGACACAGGGACTAGGAGAGACATGGAGAGAGGGCGAGAGGATACCATGATTTCCGGAAATAAAGTGAGTTTCTAAATCATACTATAACTGCAGGGGAGAGTGACAGAACCCAGTGACAGTAATGTAATTCTCATTAATAGATTGTGTGCTAGAAAAATCTTACAGAAGACACGTGACACAGAATTTTTGGTGTATGTCATACTAAGGTTAAAAAAAAAGAAAAAGAAAAAACAGCATACTGGGATTCTTTCTGTATCCAGACTGAGCAAGAAAATGATGTTACCTACTGTGAACTTCACAGACTGTGATCTGTGATCTGATCAGACACTGATCTACCCGAGCTCAGAGACCACATGAAATGTAACAGGTCCAGAGCTGATGCCTCTCAGAACTTCTCTTACCCTGGGCATGCCATTCAAGCTCTTCCTGCCTCAGTCTTCTCATCTGTAAAATGGCAGTAATAAAATCGCCTACCCTAGAGGATCATGTTGAATATTTAATGGATAAGGCATGCAAAGCAGCTAGGTAGAGAAGTGTGTGCGCGCGCGCACGCTCGGTCATGTCTGACTCTTTGCTGCCCCATGGACTGTAGCCCAGCAGGCTCCTCTGTCCATGGGATTCTCCAGGTAAGAATACTGGAGTAGGTTGCCATTTCCTACCCCAGGGTATCTTCCTGACCCAGGGATCAAACCCGAGTCTCCTGAGTCTCCTACACTGGCAGGCGTGTTCTTTACCACTGAGCCACCTAGCTGGAGCAGTGCCTGGTGCTTGTTCAAGGAGATATTTAGTCGTGGAACACCAGAACGCAATCAACAGACTACCAGTGTTGATTTCGTAGGAAAGACAGCAACTTCTGCTGTTCTGCGTGCTCAGGTGGTGTTCCAGTGTTTTCCTCTGTGTCAGATGCTGCACCCGGTGCAGGTCGCTATGACAAGCGCCCCACAGTGACCAAGGTCCTCCAAGCACACTCTCGGGCGCAACAGGGAGGGAGCTCCCTGTGAGCCCAGTCTGAGCATCTGGACAGGGGAGTCTTGTCCAAGCTCATGCCTCACTCAAGGTTACCCTGCTCCACTTGCTGAATATGAAAGCCCATCTGTTTGGGGAGAAACAGAGATGCCTGAACACTATCCACTCCCTCTTAAGTGGAAAAAGATCGCTTGTTGTTTCTGCTGAGAGAACCACAAGCTTTTAGTGTGTGGGAAATAAATGGAATGTGTTGGCTTTTTACTTCTGAAGGGAATTTATTTTTCTTCTCTTTTTTAAACTGTGTTGCAGGGATGTGTGAGCATTCTGTTTTTGGCTCCTGTCAGTGAACTATTAAGGTAAATATTGACGTTTAAGTCTAATTTCTAAATGAAGGAGAATAACACGTTTTTTTAAAGCAAGGACATAATTTCTTTATGTAACTGTTGCTATGGGGTAAGAGAATAAACCCAGAAAAATGCTCTTAAGATAGCTGAGGGTTTGGCTTTACTTTCTCTCCTTTCTAATTTTCTCTTTCCCACCCCCTCCTGTACTCAATTGTCTGCTCTTCTCTGACATTCCCCTCTCGTGGATGCCACTATGGACCTCCGAAGTGGGGACATTTATTCATTCATTAAGAAACGTTTCCTGAGGATATATCAGATCATTCTGCTGGGTTCAGAGGACAGAGCAGTGAAACCGAAACTAGTCATGGAAAAAAGTCAGGATGGACATTTTAACTAAACATAAAATCTTCAGAGAGGATGGCGCCTGCCCGCTGGCAGGAGCTCAAGACCTGGCTTCAAGAGAGGAGAGTAGGGTGGTGAGACACACCAGCCCAAGCTCTGTCCCCCCGGCTTGGCCATCGCCAGACCCCACGGCTGCCTCAGTGTCTTCATCCATAACCCAGATGGTACTGCCTGCCCCCTCCTCGCAGAAGGGGTTCTGAGGTTTGAATGAGGTCATTCAGGAATATCCAGAAGGAGAGCAAGGAAAGTTAATCACCAGGCTGATCTGACTGAGGTCACACCTTAGGTTCCTCACAAGGAGGAGGCCACGCCCCAGGTTCATCTCAGGGGGAAGGTCAGATCAGCTGTGCTACCACTGTTGGTGGCTGAGGACCTTGAGAAAGTACCTCCGTTCAGCCTGTCACCGTGACACTGGGGACAGAGGAGCTTGGAGGTGAGAATAGACCCGGTGGAACGTTTAGAGGCCGTCACACTCTCAGGCGTGGTGGATCCAGGTGCAGAGCAGGCACGCAGAGACCTGCAGACGTCCCCAGACACCAGCAGGCCCTCCACCAACACTGTCCCACAGACAGACATTCCAGAGGACACATTCCCACAGCTCCCCCCAGACCCTCAGAGACACCTTCACGTTCACCCCATAGGTGGTCTATAGATATCAGTAGTCACACTCACATTTTGCCACACATTTCCCGCTGTCTCCACACAGAGACTTTGTGGACACCCACACATATTCCACAAACACTCCAAAATATACCCCCAAACCCATGTCAACAGCCCTCCACAGGTCTCCCACAGATTTCCCACCGTCTCTAATTTCGTCCCACAGTCTCCCAAGTAGCCGCTCAGGAATTCCCTAGAAAGCCCTCTACACTCGACAGGCCCAGCACCGTCACCTCCAATACCTCTCACAGGCCAGACCACACGTGGCACCCTGCCCAGACGCCCTGCTCATGGACAGCCACACCTCCAGACCTGAGGCACATACACACACACACACACAGGCACAGCTCAGACACCCAAGCATGTCCACCCCTCTCCCTGCACTCCCACACCATCTGCACAGACACACTCTCAGGCTCAGCTCACAGAAACACTCCCCCAGACCCATGAACACGGACGCTCACAGGCCCTGCAAACACAGAGACACAGACACCTCAGCTTCGTGTCTTCCGTTGGTCATTTCAAGCGGTCTTCCAGTTGTTATCTTAAAAAATCAATAGCAGTCCTTTAAAAGTTAACAACTGAGAATATGGTGTGACCCTCTCTGGTGCTGGGGAAGGGGACAGAAATCCCCTGAAACGAGGTCAGATGGTGCCCGTGAGAAAGCCAGCGAGGGGACACTTCCCACTGTGCCCTTCAAGAGTGGCCGGCACTGCCCCCGGGCCCAGGTGTGACTTCTGGGACCTGCTGGTCCCTTTGTCCCCCAGGAGCCTCGTTCAGGAGACAGTCTGTCCTGACCCCTTTCTCACGGGAGACTTCGTCCTGCTCCCAGAGAAAGCTTTCCTCCCACACAGCCCTTTAGCTGGTCTCTGCACAATACAAAAGCAGAAGAAAAAAGAGGTGATGCGCTAAAAAAATCCTCAAATTCTCTTAGAAAAATAGGCGCTTCCACAGAGGAGTAGATTGTGGTGGCTGCTAGCAGGAGGAGGGGAGAGACAAGGAGATCAAAAAGAAAACCAAGGGGACGGATAAAGGGATTAGGATGCAAGAAATAGCTCAGGCCAGCTGGTGGCCATCTGGGGGCTGTGGGGAAAGGGAAGAACAAAGTTGCTGAGTTTCCAGCAAGTGGGTGCAGTTTACCGTGAGAGGAGGTTACTGCTTTGGGGAACAGGAAAGAAGCCAGAGCCATTTAAAAACAGTCGGGTGGTTTCCCTAAGGACCAGATTGCAGGTCTAAAGAAACTAGTTAAGGACATCATCATTTAGAGAAAAGTCAGGAGACGTCTGAGGTATGGTGCGATAGAGACCTTGTCTCTGGTTGTCAATGTGAAAATGGACAGTGGAAAATGGGAAAGAAACTTAGATGTATCTCAGAATAAACTTTTTCAAAAACCTCAAATAAGATCCTAAGGATGGTCAATGACTGTAGGATAAGCCGTAAATTATTATAATCAATTATTTTGCTTTTGGTAAAAATTTTAGGTAAATTGAATGTATTTTCATAGAAGCTGTTTATAGATAGGGCTTCCCAGATGGTAAAGAATTCGTCTGCCAATGTAGGAGACACAAGTTCCATCCCTGGGTCAGTAAGGTCCCCTAGAGAAGGAACTGGCAACCCACTCCAGTATTCTTGCCTGGGGAATCCCATGGTCAGAGGAGCCTGGCAGGCTACAGTCAATGGGGTTGCAATACATGGGAAAGAAATAAATTATAAAATCAATATGTACTGGGCAATATAAAAAGACTTGTCCCACAGAGAACTGAAGGTAACCTCACTGTGTCTTTGTCATTCACCAAAAATTAGCATGTCTTCCCCTTCCTCCAGATCCAATGCTGGTACCACCTAGCTCCCACATCCAAATAATTGGTCACCAAGTCCTGACAACTTTGTTCCCTTAATAACTCTCACGGGGACCCTGCTTTCTCTCCCCACGGTCACTGCCCCATTCAAATTGTCATTGTCATCACAGCAAACCCCTAACTGGCCTCCCGAGCCCTAATACCACACCCCTGTACATCAACCTCCATATTTTCATAAGGTGGTTTTGTAAAAAAAAAAAGAAAAAAAAAATCTAATTTCTATTCATTCTATATTCGTTCCAGGTGCTAGGTATACAAAACAAAGACATCTGCCCATAGTTTAACAGGAGGAGAAAGACAATAAACGTAACATTTTATATGATACCTTGGAAAGTAATAAATGCTGTGGAAAAAGAGGGAAAAAGAAGCCGCATACAGAGGGTTGAGAGTACCGAGTATGTGTGCGGTTTTAGTGAAAGTGAAGTCGCTCAGTCGTGTCCAACTCTATGGGACCCCGTGGACTGTAGCCCTCCAGGCTCCTCCGTCCATGGGATTCTCCAGGCAAGACTACTCGAGTGGGTTGCCATTTCCTTCTCCAGGGGATCTTTCCAACTCAGGGATCGAACCTGGGTCTCCCGCATTGCAAACAGATGCTTTAACCTCTGAGCCAGAGGTGACCAGCAGTGTGGCCAGGATAGGCCTTATAGAGGTTGGTATTTACTCAAAGCAGGGGAGGGGGTGAGCCCCATGCATATCTGAAGGGAGAGCATTCCCTGCAGACACAATAGCCAGAGAAGTGCCTCCTGGGGGAATGACCTGGAAGGCGTGAGGAGGAGTGTGGGGCAGGGTACTGGAAGCAGAATGGACTCAGGGTGAGAGGGGAAGGCATGAGTTCAAAGAGCTAGGGGAGGTTGGCCGCAGGGGGCTTGGAGCGGGTGGGTCTGCTGCAGGGTTTTGAGTGGTGGGTGACCTGCTCTGACTCCCACACTGAACAGTCAGTCTGGTGATGATGGTGACAGATCAGCGGCGGCAGCAGAGCTTGTGAGAGCCCATGTTGTCTCTGTCTTGCTCAGAATCCTTCAGTGACTCCCCTCGATTTCAGATAAAATCAAAACTGTGAGCACTTTAGGATGGGGACCTCATTTCTTTTTCCAGATTTGTCCCTTCCTGGCACTTTCAGCCCCCAAGCCCTGCCATGTTCTGGTGGCAGATGGGCTTCTAACAAGCAACTCATCTTTCGTGGAACCAGGCACCTCTGTAGGTGGTTTTCCCTGCTTGAAGACAGTGCCCTTCTGGGCCTTCACTGAGCATCTTCTCCTCGGGGGAGCTTTTCTCTCTTCTTGGAACCACACATCCCCAAAGCAGTCTATGCGTACTTCAATGATTGGGATTATAGCCCTGAGTCAGAATATTCTGTCCCCAATCTGTCTCTCTCACCAGACTGGGAACTTCTACAGGACTGAGAATAGAACTCTTATTTTTGAGTCCCTAGTAGACGTGGATGGATGGTTGAATGGATGTGTTGGGGGAGTGTGTAATTTCCTTGGTTCTGTCTTGTCACAACAAAAACTGGAAGCAACGGACAGACCAGCATTACAACCCTTGGATGGACCAGTGTTACAGCACCATGTTACAGCTCAGTTTTATTTAGAAAGTGAAAGAAAATACATCCTCGAGGCGTGAAGGAATGCCAACTCAAAAGACGCAAAGAGAAGAGGGGCCCTGGCCCAATTTTGGTTCCTCTTCTCATATGTATTTTCATCCTCCCGCTGGGCCTGCCCTGTGTAAATTGGGCTAGCCAGGAGCGCTGTTTGTTTTACCTGAGGTCCTTACTCAGTCCTCGGACCTTCCTCTGTCCTATTTTTGCGGGTTTCCCCCTTCTTTGTCTTTTAACCACCGCCATTTTGGACTCTTTTTTCATATTCTAACTACCTAACAGATGGATGGGTGGATGGATGCTGGCTCTTTCATCAAATCTTGAATTCTTGGGTTTTGTTTAAAATTAGTTAAGCAATAGGAATGCTTGAAAACTGACTGTAAGACATTAACTCGCTAACTTCGCCATGGAGGATATGGCTGAACTTGAGAGCGGATCAGCTGCTCATGATGACTGATGACGAATGATGGCTGGAAAGTTGCATGTAAGAACAGTTTTTATAAACTGCACCTAATTTGCCCATTGACCAATATAATTTCAGACATGCTTTACTTTCTTGTTATGCTGTTCAATTAGCAGTAGCTCAGGCTGTATTAAGTTCCTTATCTTTAACTCATCTTTCCCTGCCAGCCACTGTCGGATACATCATTTAGCTGAAAACGATTGATTTCTGTTAGCAAATACTGAGAAGAATCCTTTTGGAACATGACATGAGGGTCTTTCCACAATACCTAAGTATCTCTCAGCGCCTCTTGTTTTCTGGTGTTGGCCCTGTCTAGTTTGGGTTGGGCTTTAGGGTCTCCATTTTTATCTTGAGAAACGCTGGAAAATGCTGACTGTATGTGTTAGACCAGAAGTGGATTTCTTCCCCACCACCTGCTGTTTTAGGGAGGCCCAGGAAGCAGTTGGCAATGACTAGAGACTGACTTCTCATCACCTATAATCTTTTGATGACAGAACTAGAAGACACAAACTTTCCCCGAGGTGTCACCTCTTCACCAAAACTCTTCCTCCACAAAACACACGGTGGGCTACACTGCAAAATGAAACAAGAACGAAAGCACATTTTCTCAGAGATATCTGGATATGAACATTACTAGAATAAGCACAATGTAATCAGAGTTTTTGGCACCCCACTCCAGTACTCTTGCCTGGAAAACCCCATGGATGGAGGAGCCTGGTAGGCTGCAGTCCATGGGGTCGCGAAGAGTCGGACACAACTGAGCAACTTCACTTTGACTTTTCACTTTCATGCATTGGAAAAGGACATGGCAACCCACTCCAGTGTTCTTGCCTGGAGAATCCCAGGGACAGCGGAGCCTGGTGGGCTGCCGTCTATGGGGTCGCACAGAGTCAGACACGACTGAAGCAACTTAGCAGCAGCAGCAATCAAAGTTTTAAATGAGTGGGAAGGTCCCAGGGAGGCACCTTACCTGACTTGTGACCACCCAGAGAAGCAGAAGCTTCTCTGCCACATCCCAGAGAGGCAGACTTCCAAACTGGCCTAGTGGCTCAGTGGAAAAGAATCTGCCTGAAGTTCAGGAGACCTGGGTTCCATCCCTGGGTCAGGAAGATCCCCTAGACAAGGGAATGGCTACCCACTCCAGTATTCTTGCCTGGAGAACCCCATGGACTCAGGAGCCTGGCGGGCTACAGTCCATGTGGTTGCAAACAGTCAGACACGACTGAACAACAAAACTTCCCACTTTTCAACAACAACTTCCAGGAAAGGGGAGCTCCTGTCTCACAAGACAGCCCCTAAAGCGGTGGATTATTTCCAGGTATTAGAAAGCAGTCCCTTAGGTGACTCCAAATAGGCCTTCCACACTTCCAGGAAGCAGAGTAGGCTGAATTCATGCACCTACTTTAATTCCCTCCTTAATAACACTGGTCTCAACCATGGAAAAGGGATTTTTCTGTCCTGAAGGCACAGTCCCACAAGGATGGGGTGAATGAGAGGAAACGGCAGCAATAAAATTTGCAAATGGAAAGCAGATAAAACAAATGTAAGTGACTTAAGAAGCCCCAAAACACTAAATCCTTGAGATCAACTGTGGGAAAAACTGACAGTCAATTCATAAGACAGAACCCACATCCTCACCCCCCAGGCCAAGAATTAGCAGCACTGCCTCCTAGATCACTGACAGCTGTACTTTTCCCTTCTAGGCACAAAACAGCAATAAAATGCCATTATTATCTTTGGAGAGACAAGATGGAATCCATTAAATAAGAAGATGCCAGTACAGGGGAAAATCCAGAGGGGAAAAAAGAATTCTTGGAAATTAAAATTGTGATTTTAAATATTTAACTTAATAAAATGTTTGGAAGATAATATTTTCCCAGAAAGCAGAACAACAACAACAACAACAGAAAAAAGTAAAATAAAGAGAAAAAATTAACAAAAACCATATGACCAGTCTGGGAAGTACAATATTCAAATACTACACACACAAAAAGAGAAAAGAGAGAGAAGAAAATAATCCAATAGTTTAAGAACATTTTCCAAAACATTGAGAGCAAAGAGAAGATTTTAGAAGTGTCCAGAGGAGACAAGTCGGCTCACCATGCAGAGGATCAAGACTCAGTAATGGATTTGAATTTCACCACAGCAGAACTGGGAGCTAGAAAGCAAAGCAGCAATTCCTTCAAAAATGGAAGGAAAATTGTCTCCAGTGTGGCATTCTATATCCTGGTAAACTATTACTGAAATTTGAAGGTAGAATAAAGTCATCTGCAAAGATGTAAAGTTTCAAAAAGTATTTCCCATATAGATATCCTTCTCAGGAAACCAATGAAGGATTTTCTCTGTAAAGTGAAGAGGAAAACTGCAAAGAAGACGACCTGGGATAGGAAAACAGGAGATGCAATGAACCAGAATAGCAAATAGCATCCTCAGGATGATGGGGAAGGAAGGACCTGAAGGGCAGCAGAGTACATCACCCCAAATATGCCTTTTTGCCATAAGGATTATTTCAGGCTGATTATTTTTAAACAGCAGACACAGGAGGAACTCTGAAAGCCAAGTGCTGCTGCTAAGTCGCTTCAGTCGTGTCCGACTCTGTGCGACCCCACAGACGGCAGCCCACCAAGCTCCCCCATCCCTGGGATTCTCCAGGCAAGAACACTGGAGTGGGTTGCCATTTCCTTCTCCAATGCATGAAAGTGAAAAGTGGAAGTGAAGTCGCTCAGTCGTGTCCGACCCTCAGCGACCCCATGAACTGCAGCCCTCCAGGCTCCTCCGTCCACGGGATTTTCCAGGCAAGAGTACTGGAGTGGGGTGCCATTGCCTTCTCCTGAAAGCCAAGTAGAAGTTACCTTTTTGTAAGAGCATTTTACATTTATAAGGGGAATCTCCATATGTAGGGGTGTCTTCCTGGCATGCTGCACTCCATGAGGTTGCAAGAATCAGACATGACTTGGTGACCAGACAACAACCTCTCTGTACTGAAGGGGGAGGATAACCAAATCTCTAGAAAGTCGTGTGAGTGGAGAAGATGATGACTTAAATCTGTCCAATGACCTTACCATTGTTTACTGTGTTTTGCCGGAAAATCTCCCATAACTGGCTCCCTCACACACATCTTCTTTACCTTTAGCTGCAGATGGTATTTAAGGTGATGGCTTGGGCCATTTGGGGGAGTTATTCAGTTTTCCTGACTATCTCCCATATATATATGTTCTTTTACTTGTTTGGTTTTCTCCTGCTATTCTGTCTTCTATTAGAGGGGAGGTCTCAGCCAAGAACCTTGAAGAATTTAAGAAAAATTACATTTCCTCCCCATCCAGACCTGAGATGGCAACTGTGTACCAGGCATAAGGGTGGCCAGGGCCCTTCAGAAGATGAAACCAATGGAATGAATATCTGATGGAGTCAAGTATCTTGAGAAAAGATTAAGATGGTTGGTAAATACAAATGCTAAGTGCTCAGAAGTCTAAGCAAATCAAAGTCCAGAGTCATAAGATAATATCCCAAACTGAAAAACCAAGAAGAAGCACAGCAAGCACGCTATTTAGAGACATGGAATAGATACCAAACAGTCACCTAAAAGAAATGTGGAGGTTTTCAAGGATAGAAATGAAGAAAGTGGTCAGGCTTCTTAAACTTGCAGAACTATTTGATTCTTCAAACAACTGCATAAAACTTTGTTGTTGAGTTGCTAAGTCATGGCCGACTCTTTTGCAAGCCCATGGACTGTAGCCCCCCAGGCTCCCCTGTCCATGGGATTTTCCAGGCAAGGATACTGGAGTGGGTTGCCATTTCCTTCTCCAGGGGATCTTCCCAACCCAGGGATCAAACTTTGGCTCCTGCTGCATCTCCTGCATTGCAGGCGAATTCTTTATCACTGAGTATACAACTTAAGTAAAAATAAAAATAATTTTTAAAAAGAAAAGAAAAATAAGCAAAACATAAAAACATAACTTCCCCCCAAAATCCACATTTTCAAATATTTGAAAATGACTAGATTTTCCCTTCTCTTGGGAAAACTGTCCTAGTTTTCCCAGCCATCCTTTATCTGACTTCATTTCAAGATACCGTGTCATCCTGGGCTCTCTTCTGGAGAAAGGCATCACACAGCCCACCAACACTTTACTCGCTGGCATCTTATCTTCCACTTTCAAGCCATGTGTTCCTCATCCTTTCTCTCTCTTTTTTTTAACATTTATTATTTACTTGGCTGTACCTGGTCTTCGTTGTGGCATACAAACTCTTAGTTGCAGCATGTGGGGTCTAGTTCTAACAACAACAACAACAGAAAAAAGTAAAATAAAGAGAAAAAATTAACAAAAACCATATGACCAGTCTGGGAAGTACAATATTCAAATACTACACACACAAAAAGAGAAAAGAGAGAGAAGAAAATAATCCAATAGTTTAAGAACATTTTCCAAAACATTGAGAGCAAAGAGAAGATTTTAGAAGTGTCCAGAGGAGACAAGTCGGCTCACCATGCAGAGGATCAAGACTCAGTAATGGATTTGAATTTCACCACAGCAGAACTGGGAGCTAGAAAGCAAAGCAGCAATTCCTTCAAAAATGGAAGGAAAATTGTCTCCAGTGTGGCATTCTATATCCTGGTAAACTATTACTGAAATTTGAAGGTAGAATAAAGTCATCTGCAAAGATGTAAAGTTTCAAAAAGTATTTCCCATATAGATATCCTTCTCAGGAAACCAATGAAGGATTTTCTCTGTAAAGTGAAGAGGAAAACTGCAAAGAAGACGACCTGGGATAGGAAAACAGGAGATGCAATGAACCAGAATAGCAAATAGCATCCTCAGGATGATGGGGAAGGAAGGACCTGAAGGGCAGCAGAGTACATCACCCCAAATATGCCTTTTTGCCATAAGGATTATTTCAGGCTGATTATTTTTAAACAGCAGACACAGGAGGAACTCTGAAAGCCAAGCGCTGCTGCTAAGTCGCTTCAGTCGTGTCCGACTCTGTGCGACCCCACAGACGGCAGCCCACCAAGCTCCCCCATCCCTGGGATTCTCCAGGCAAGAACACTGGAGTGGGTTGCCATTTCCTTCTCCAATGCATGAAAGTGAAAAGTGGAAGTGAAGTCGCTCAGTCGTGTCCGACCCTCAGCGACCCCATGAACTGCAGCCCTCCAGGCTCCTCCGTCCACGGGATTTTCCAGGCAAGAGTACTGGAGTGGGGTGCCATTGCCTTCTCCTGAAAGCCAAGTAGAAGTTACCTTTTTGTAAGAGCATTTTACATTTATAAGGGGAATCTCCATATGTAGGGGTGTCTTCCTGGCATGCTGCACTCCATGAGGTTGCAAGAATCAGACATGACTTGGTGACCAGACAACAACCTCTCTGTACTGAAGGGGGAGGATAACCAAATCTCTAGAAAGTCGTGTGAGTGGAGAAGATGATGACTTAAATCTGTCCAATGACCTTACCATTGTTTACTGTGTTTTGCCGGAAAATCTCCCATAACTGGCTCCCTCACACACATCTTCTTTACCTTTAGCTGCAGATGGTATTTAAGGTGATGGCTTGGGCCATTTGGGGGAGTTATTCAGTTTTCCTGACTATCTCCCATATATATATGTTCTTTTACTTGTTTGGTTTTCTCCTGCTATTCTGTCTTCTATTAGAGGGGAGGTCTCAGCCAAGAACCTTGAAGAATTTAAGAAAAATTACATTTCCTCCCCATCCAGACCTGAGATGGCAACTGTGTACCAGGTATAAGGGTGGCCAGGGCCCTTCAGAAGATGAAACCAATGGAATGAATATCTGATGGAGTCAAGTATCTTGAGAAAAGATTAAGATGGTTGGTAAATACAAATGCTAAGTGCTCAGAAGTCTAAGCAAATCAAAGTCCAGAGTCATAAGATAATATCCCAAACTGAAAAACCAAGAAGAAGCACAGCAAGCACGCTATTTAGAGACATGGAATAGATACCAAACAGTCACCTAAAAGAAATGTGGAGGTTTTCAAGGATAGAAATGAAGAAAGTGGTCAGGCTTCTTAAACTTGCAGAACTATTTGATTCTTCAAACAACTGCATAAAACTTTGTTGTTGAGTTGCTAAGTCATGGCCGACTCTTTTGCAAGCCCATGGACTGTAGCCCCCCAGGCTCCCCTGTCCATGGGATTTTCCAGGCAAGGATACTGGAGTGGGTTGCCATTTCCTTCTCCAGGGGATCTTCCCAACCCAGGGATCAAACTTTGGCTCCTGCTGCATCTCCTGCATTGCAGGCGAATTCTTTATCACTGAGTATACAACTTAAGTAAAAATAAAAATAATTTTTAAAAAGAAAAGAAAAATAAGCAAAACATAAGAACATAACTTCCCCCCCAAATCCACATTTTCAAATATTTGAAAATGACTAGATTTTCCCTTCTCTTGGGGAAACTGTCCTAGTTTTCCCAGCCATCCTTTATCTGACTTCATTTCAAGATACCGTGTCATCCTGGGCTCTCTTCTGGAGAAAGGCATCACACAGCCCACCAACACTTTACTCGCTGGCATCTTATCTTCCACTTTCAAGCCATGTGTTCCTCATCCTTTCTCTCTCTTTTTTTTAACATTTATTATTTACTTGGCTGTACCTGGTCTTCGTTGTGGCATACAAACTCTTAGTTGCAGCATGTGGGGTCTAGTTCCCTGACCAGGGATTGAACCTGGGCTTCCTCCATTGGAAACATGGCGTCTTAGCCACTGGACCATCAGGGAAGACACTCCTCATCCTTTCTTTATAAACTGAGGTTTAAATCTAAACCCAGGGCTTTCATTCTTCCTAAATTTCATTTCATTGATTTTCTTTTGCATCCTAATTCTATTTGGTTAAAATAATTTTCAGTTTAGTTCAGTTCAGTTCAGTCGCTCAGTCGTATCCAACTCTTTGTGACCCCATGAATCGCAGCACGCCAGGTCTCCCTGTTCATCACCATCTCCCGGAGTTCACTCAGACTCATGTCTGTGGAGTCTGTGATGCCGTCTAGCCATCTCATCCTTGGTCGTCCCCTTCTCCTCCTGCCCCCAATCCCTCCCAGCATCAGAGTTTTTTCCAGTGAGTCAACTCTTCGCATGAGGTGGCCAAAGTACTGGAGTTGCAGCTTCAGCATCATTCCTTCCAAAGAACACCCAGGACTGATCTCCTTTAGGATGGACTGGTTTGATCTCCTTGCAGTCCAAGGGACTCTCAAGAGTGTTCTCCAACACCACAGTTCAAAAGCATCAATTCTTCGGCACTCAGCCTTCTTCACAATTTTAAATACTGATAATACCACCCAGTAGATTGGCATTCTCTCTCTCTCTTCAGCTTTGTGTCATCAATAAATTTAACAGTATTTCTCTGAATTTATCCAAGTCTTAGAAAAGATCACTGAACCCAGTATAGTGAGAACAGGGTCCTGAGTCACTAAAACTTCCCCAGGGTTGCATTCACCTGACATTTACCTGGCACTTTGCTTTGAGTAGAGGTGTTTATTCATTTGCTCAAAGATGTAATGCAAAGACACTTTTGGGAGAGGAATGGAAAAGAAAAAGTACTGGTAATGATTCCAGAAATCATGCCTTCTAAAGAGTCACAGCAGGACAGTTGCATTTGGATGAAAGGGAATGAATTTGTTGGAGCTTTGCCCTATTATGGATAGACAGCGCCCCCCCCCCCACACACACACAAGTACTGCTAGGAGATAGAGTCCCACGTGTCATAAGCCTTCCACAGCCATGGAGCCAGGATGCGGTGCCCTTGTGAAGTGTGGAAAGGTGCCACACTTCACCACTCCTCAGGGGACCTGGACTGGGGGCAAGAGTCTTGAGGTTCCACTTGCAAAGACAGCCTCCTCCAGGCTTCTTTGGCAATTCATGTTGGTGCTTGGATAAGTGTTAGATTATTTTTTGACAAGCTGAAAGATAAAGTTCAAGGTGAACAATTGACTGATGACACAAATGTACTCAAAATCATAAAGGCAGCACCACGCAAAACTGTTACTCTGATCTAACCAAACCAATTTCAAAGTAGATGAAAAACTGATAAAGCAAAGACTATCTAAATCTCCCCCTGCAGATGCCTTTAAAAAGGAACAGCTTGTGTCATAAGTATCCCAGGATATCTATCTGCTTTATGCTTGGTGGAGATTTTTTTAAAATATGTGATTCTTGTCTAAATTAAGAAAATATTAGTGGATAATTCTGAAACTATTAACAAAATGAAAAATAAATCACAATCAAGTCCTTGTGTTAGAAACTTTGTCCTCATCAGTTAATTCTTGCACAGGAAACTGAATTCGTGTTTCCAAGCAGTAATTACTAAGAATTTAAAGATTTTTCCCTAAAGTTTTATCTCTTGAGGTGTGAATGCATGTTTTAAGTCAGTTACCTTTGGTTACTGAGTACCATCACCATCTCCTTAATCTAAGTCTGTAAATTTGGCCGATTTTTCTCTTCTGACCTATTTTCTGTCATGAAAATTCCTCCCCAGAAATAAGTGTATCCAGAGAAAGGTAACATTGATGATGAATGGTATTATGGAGCGGTTAATGGAAGTGGGTCAGAAAAGTTCTTATTTGAGGGAAATTTAAATGAGAGAAGATTAATTGACAGTAAAAGCGAGTTGCAAGATTCTCAAGGTACCACAAAGAAACATTCAGGCTGAGGAGACTTATTCACTTTACTGTTGGAGAGCAGGCCCTTCTTTTAACAATAGCAGACTTTGTTAACTGCTTCTCGAAAGCTGCTTTTTAAAGAGAGAAGTTCCATTAACCAGTGAGATCAGAGTTTGTTATAGAAGCCAAGTGAATCTAAACTGTAACATAAATCTTAGAAAGACAGTACCATGGGCAAAATGGAGATTACTGAGTACTCAGGATTGGTTTCTGAAGTGCCTGTAATCTGAAAGCAAACACATGGGTAATGGGTCTTGGGAGTTCTGAAGTGTGGGGATTGAAATCTACTCAATCTATAATTTTCTGACTCTTGGCTTAAGAGTGTAGGGGATAAGGGAGCTTGGATGGAAAGTATGAAAAAATTCAGAAATAAAGAGCTTCATCAGGCAAAGGCAGATGAAAAGGTATGTCCAAGACATGAAGAAGAAGTTCAGAATGAACCCCAACAGAAGTTCATTTGGAGAGGAGATGAACGTTCATGTAGACTGCCCCTGAGCACTCTACAGTGTGAGGCAGTCCAGCAAGGATTATAACCAAACGGAGAGGGAGTGCTCAGCGATCACCAATTTAGAGGGTCTCCTGTTGTTTTGATAGGATCGCTATTTTGCAAGAGATTCCCAAAAACTAGCTTTAAAATTTTTATTTATTTTTGGCTGCACTGGGTCTTTGTTGCTCCCCACAGGTTTTCTCTAGTTGTGGAGAGTAGGGGCTACTCATTGTTGCAGTACACAGGCTTCCCATTGCAGTGGGTTCTCTGGCTGCAGAGCACAGGTTCTAGAGTGTGCAGGCTTCGACTCGCAGGCTCTGGAGCACCAGCTCAGTAGTCACGGCACAGGTCTCAGTCGCCCCTTGCATGTGCAATCTTCCAGACCAGGGATCGAACCGGTGTCCCTCCACTGGTAGGTGGATTTCTTTACCATGGGACCACCAGGAGAGTCCAAGATATAGCTTTTGAATGTACTGAAATTTTCAAGTTTAATACTTGGAAAATATTCTAAAGTAATGAGCAATCTAAATGAAAAAATATACTGTCATACTAGCAATTAAAAAGTGCAGAGAGAACTTTACTATGACATAACCTATAATAATAATAAAACACTAGATGAAAAAAAAACAGTTTGGGGACTGCTTTGGGAAAGTCAATGCACTTCTGTAATTGCTAGCAGTATGTATTAAAACATCTTGCCTACAGTTTTCAGTGATACATAGGTCACCATTCCAGGTTCCATCTACTTTAATATTTTCAAGGTTATTTTAATATATTTTATTAATATATTATTATATTAAATATATATTTTAATAATATATTTAATATAATAATATATCTAATATGTATTATTTATCATATATAATAATATATTTAATAATAATATATTTTAATAATTAGTATGTTTTATTAATATATATTAATATAATTTATATAATATATTTTAATATATTCAAGGTGTTATTATATAACACCTCTGAGCTCTAAATAGTTCCACAATGCTGGGGCTTGTTAAACAGTGAGAACATCAGTTGTAGACTGCGGTGCAGAGTTATCCACTTAATATGCTTCAAGCTGCAATCCAGGCTGCCTAGGCTTGAATCCTGTTGCTGCCACTTGATAACTCTGGCAAATTATTTAATATCTCTCTGTGCCTCAGTTTCCTCCCTCTGAAGAAATAATAATGGAGCCTTAAAAAGGGAACAGTAATAGTGCCTATCTATCTTATAAAGTTAAGGAGTAAATGAGTTGACATAAATAAAGTGCTTAGAACACTGCTTGACACATAATAAAAAGTTGATAAATGCTTGCTATTATAGAAACATAAAAAGCAACCAACAGGATAAAGGAGTTATCTTTCTTTCATTAAAGAAATATCAGGATATAGATGGTTGCTGCACTGGTTTAGCTTATCAATGGTGTCATCACACACCTCCAATCTCCGTCAGGTCACTTCACCATCTTTAGTATGCTGGCTTTTTGCCCTTCAGCCCATGGCCTCATGGTCTCAGAATGGCTGCCATAGCTCCAAATATCTCACATCTCAGCTGTGTTTAAAATCAGAAAGAACAATACCATCCAGAGGAGAGGGAAAAGTGAGAAAGAAAAAGAGACTATCTCACATTATTTTCACATTTTATGAAGGAGCAAAATATCTTCCCAGAGCGCCTCAGTTGATTTCACCTGATCTCATTGCCCAGAACTGAGTCCCAGGACATCCCTGAAATCAAGAGCTCTCTGTCTTGGTTTTTTTTTTTTCCGGCTGCGCTGGGTCTTCACTGCTGTGCAGGCTTTCTCTCGTTGCAGCTCCTCGTTAGCTGCAGTGCCTGGGCTTCTCACTGGGGTGGTTTCTCTTGTTGTGGAGCGTGGTGTCTCGGGTACTTGGGCTTCATTAGCTGCTGGACATGGGCTTAGAAGTTGTGGCTCTTGGGCTTAGCCACTCCACAGCATATGGATCTTCCCAGACCAGGGACTGAACCATGTCTCCTGCTTTGGCAGGTGGGTTCTTTACCACTGAGCCACCAGGGAAGCCCCCTTCCGTGGTTTTGTTGGCAGAAAAAAGGGGAAAGAGTGTCTGTTAGGTAGACAGCCATGGGTCCTCCACAGCTAATCATTACTGTTATACCAGCTGCTTTGTTCCTGCTTTGGCTGCGGGAAGGATGGTGTGTCCCTCAGAGCATTCGTGTGAATTAACCAGTGATCACAGAGCTCTTGTAACAAATGAGACCACTGATACCACCACTAAGTTCTTCCCATATATGATGGGAAGTGAGCAAGGCCCACTTCTTTTTGAGATGGACCTTGACCTCAGTATCATCTTCTTAAAGGCTGTTCAAATGCTGACTAGGACACACAGAGGTACCCAACTGAGTCCCTGCTCTCTACTGAGCCTCGTGGGGCTCCAAAGGAAGCATCCTGGCCTTTGGGTTGTACATACCCGGATGGGAAAAGAAGAGCAGCACAGAGCACACATCAGTTCCATGCTCAACTCTCCTGGAGTCCAGAAAATGGAGCAATCAAATGGTCTGGCATAGAGAGAGGTTCCCATGGAGGAGTTATTGAGGTCGCAGTGAATGAGAATTTATGAGCCAAGGAGAGGAGGGTCATTCCTGATCAGAAGGCTAGCCTACGAAAAAACTCCTGGATGGAGTCAGCAGGACATGGGAGGGACATTCATTCTTTTTATATTTTTTTATATTTATACACACTTTGTTCAACAGTGTAAACTTTGTGTGGAGTATGCTCGTGATTCCCATTCTGCATATGAAGAAGCTGAGGCTCTAAGGCAGTCCATATCCTTGAAATCATAATAGCAGAATGAGGGGGAACATTCATTCCTATTCTTTTGAGATTTTTGTTTTCTCCTTAGAACTTGGAAGAAGCTGCCTGAAGCTGAGAACATGCCAAACATTAACCTTAATAATGCTGTGACCTCTCCATACGTAAACTATATCCGCTGGCAAGTGCACGGGGACTGGGTTACTCAGGTAAAAAGAAGAAGCAAAAGTAACTTGCAATGTGCCACGCTACATCTTTCTGCAGGGGTGTCACACAAGCAGTCAAAAATAGTATATGTATTCTTTAACAAGTCATCACTGGTCCTGAGGTAACTTTATTAACTTAGCTAAAAACAAAAATATATGTCACAAAAATATATGATATACCCAGATATATGATATACCCATGATATATGATATACCCAGAGTGGCACAAAGAATGGTTTCTAGAAGTGAGTGAAAATCATCAGTTTGAACTTGCTTGCATGTTTGTTCTGGGAGTTTCCACCCAAGATACCCTCTGGGTCTGGAGAGAGTAGGTTGTCCTCCGTCTTGTAGGAGTGAGACTCACTCAAATGACTCACGTCTGAGGACCCACAGTGTGACTATAGACTTGAGAGTTGCTCCCTGAGTTTTCTACTGGCTCTGAGAAGCGAAGTTAGTCTTTCCCAAGTGTGTAAAAAAGCAAGACTTTGTCCTTTATGTTAAGACAGCCCAGTCTAACCAAGAAAAATGAAGAATGTGTCCACACAAAAACTTGTTCCTGAATGAACGTTCAGGGCAGCATTATTCACAGTAGTCAAAAAGGAGAAAAAAATCCAAATGTCCATCAACTGGTGAACAGATAAACAAAATCTGGTATGTCCGTACAAGGAAATATTATTTGACAATAAGAGGAATGAAGTTGTGATACAAGCTGTAGCATGAATGACACTCAAACATTATGCCAAGTCACAGAAGATTCCAAATTATATGATTGCATTTATATGAAATGTCCAGAAAAGGAAAATCCATGGGAACAAGAAAGTAGATTAGTGGTTGCCTGCTGCTGCTAAGTCGCTTCAGTCTTGTCCAACTCTTTGCGACCCCATGGGCTGTAGCCCACCAGACTCCTCTGTCCGTGGGATTCTCCAGACAAGAACAGGGATGAGGAAACAGTGGGAAAATAGGGAGTGACTGTTAACGTTAAGGGTATTTCTTTTTCTTTTTAAATTTTTTCCCTGGGTCTTCACTGCTGCACACAGGCTTCCTCTATTTGCTGCAAACGGGGCTACTCTTCATTGCGGTGCACGGGCTTCTCATCACGGTGGCTTCTCTCGTTGCAGAGCACGGACTCGAGGGTGTGGGCTTCAGTAGTTGTGGTACACAGGCTTAGTTGCCCAGGAGGGGTCAAACCCAGGTACCCTGCATTGGCAGGCAGATTGTTAGCCACTGGACCATCAGGGAAATCCTGGCATTGCTTTTTGAAGTGATGAAAATGTTTTAATATCGAAAATGGTGGTGGTGCACAACTCTGAATATACTAACAAAACGTTAAATTATACACTTTAAATTGAAAAACAAAGAAAAGGCCCAGAAGCCAAACAGAGAGTGGACATGCAGAAGGGAGAGCAGTGGTCCTTCGGGATTGATGGGGATGCTCCACTGGGGGAGGATAAAGATCCCTCGTCTCTTTATAAACACATCAGGTTGAAACTAAGTAGTGAAGATGTTTAATAAAGAAGACTAATGCAAGAAAAGAAAGGTAGGGAATGTTATTGGGTGAATGGAAAAGAATCAAACATGTGCTACGTGAAAAGGAAAATTAAAGGGGAAGAAAAATTGGACCTGGAAAATCTTGTCTAAAAGTTTAAACCAACAAAGTTCCAAACTCAAAGAGAAGAAACTAGAACACCATCCCGCAGTAGAAAGGAAATGTGAATTAAGAAAGCTAGGTACAAAAAAGAAAACAGTAATCTGACTGAACAAGCACACGCAAAGTTGTAGTTAATGTGTTTCTCGAAAGCAGTTGGAACCAGATTCTTTTTTCCTTCAATTTGTTTGAGGTACAGTTTACCTGAGGGCTTCCCTGGTGGCTCAGTGGTACAGAATGTGCCTACAATTCAGGGGGCCTGGGTTCGACCCCTGGATCAGGAAGATCCCCTGAAGAAGGGAATGGCTACCCACCCACTCCAGTATTCTTGCCTGGAGAATTCCATGGATAGAGGAGCCCGGAGGGCTACAGTCCATGGGATGGTAAAGAGTCAGACACAACTGAGTGACTAACACTTTGTCCTTACTAACACTTTGTCCTTACTAGGACTTCTGCAAGTGGAGAAGGTGGCCTGAGAGGAGAGGATCACCCCCATTCAGGGTCCTACCTGAAAACTCTGCCTCCCCATCCCCAGAGCACCTGCCACTGAGCCAGCGCTTCATTTTCAAAGGCTTAGGAAAAGAGATCATTACCCTTCCCAGTACGACACAGCATAGCTTCCAAAGCAAATCTGATTTGCAGTGAAGGACACACTGCTGTCTTATGAAACCCCCGCAGCTGTGCAGGGAGCATTCTGATTTTCTTGGAAATTTCTAAATGAGGTAGTAGAAACTTGGGCACAGTCTATCAGACAGGACACCCAGGAACTGCTTGTTCCTGTACTAGTCTTGAGCGAGTATAAAGGCAAGCGAGTCCCCTGTGAGCTTGTCACCCACCACGCCGCCCACACTCAAATGTGGTTCTGTAAAGTCGCCTTTACAGAACCTGTCCTGTGAACCTCTTAATCACCTGTCCTGTGAACAAGAGGTTCCTTTCTCCCTCTCGAAATGTGTGTTGAAAATACACCTTAGATATTGTTATAGACTCTTACTTGACCCGGTGTGTGATCTTCAAATTAACATTTCTTTTTTCATTTCTAGCTGAACTACGATTCTATCAAAGCTGTCATTTCAAGCTGCAGCCACGAGCCCACTGCTCTAGCCGTAGGTACTGGCTTGCACTTCTCTTAAGTGTGCCATGTTCCCTTCTTGTGTGTCAGACCCTTGACTGTCTCCCACCTTTAGCATTTCTACATTGCAGCAGGCATCCCACACTTGGATGATAACTCCCAGCGCAGCTCAAAATGGGACATCCTCCCACTGCTGAGTTTTATAAGCCTCACTCTCGGCTGCCGGGGAGGCAGAGGGAGGGTGGGCAGGCCTATCCCAGCCTTCGCGCACACCCAGAGCTCGATCCATATTTGTATTTGTTGGGTTGAAATAAAAGTAAAATCCACTTCAGGCAATCTCAGGCCATACCATCTGAGCAGCCCTAAGGTGCTACATGATATTAAATATATGGTGGCATCAACATAAAACAGTGGTCTTGGGGGCATTTGTATGAAGTAGGATTTGGAATATTTTAAGAATTCAAAAGGCATGCTTGATGTAACAACTGTCAGCAATGGCAAGAGGAAAACCCAGAACTTGAAGGCCTTTGGATTTTTCTGGAAGCTGGCCTTTGATCAAGTGAATTCAGAGAAAGGAGAACCCCAGTCCCTATCCACCTGTCCCTCTTCCAGGCCCAGATGCACGGCAGTCTGGGAGGGGACTTGACCAGACTGATCTGGGGTCTTTGGAGTAGGAATCTGACAAGCCTGTGCTCTTCATGTGGGAGTCATTTTGTCTGGGCCAGCCAGAGGATGTATGTCCTGGTGCTGGATGAACTCCAGGAGATCGGCTGACTTAGGTTTGGCCCAGGAGCCAGTCTCTTCACATGGACCATTCCCCAGAGACCAGCTCATGGTCTGAAGTAGATGCAGCCTCTGACTGGTCCTGGGGCCTCTAACTAGAACACTGACTGCCAGGCCCCGCACTAAGCTCTTTCCACGCGTTCTTTTATTTAATCTCCATCGTGTGCTCGCTGCTCTGTGCTCAGACGCTCAGTCATGTCCAGCTTTTTTCAACCCCATGGGCTACAGACTGCCAGGCTCCTCTGTTCAAGGGATTCTCCTGGCAAGAATACTGGAGTGGTGTGCCATTTCCTCCTCCAGGGGATCTTCCTGACCAGGGTTCGAACCCAAGTTTCTCACATCTCCTGCACTGGCAGGCAGATTCTTTATCATAACCTTGTGAGTAGATCCCACTACAAGCCTCATCTCACTGCTGGTCCGACCCTGTGCGACCCCATAGATGGCAGCCCACCAGGCTCCCCCGTCCCTGGGATTCTCCAGGCAGGAACACTGGAGTGGGTTGCCATTTCCTTCTCCAATGCATGAAAGTGAAAAGTGAAAGTGAAGTCACTGAGTCGTGTCCAACTCTCAGCAACCCCATGGACTGCAGCCTACCAGGCTCCTCCGTCCATGGGATTTTCCAGGCAAGAGTACTGGAGTGGGGTACCATTGCCTTTGTGAGTAAACTAAAGCACAGAATAAATAACTTGTCCTCAGGTATTGTTCAGGGATTTTTCTTTTTCTGTCTGCCCTTGAAAAGAGCTGCAGGGCACTTGTGTACATGTCAAGTCCAAGAGGTATCCTTTCATCACAATAGTATATTTTTTTACTTAATTTTTGTTTTTTCTATTTTATTCTATTTAAAATAACTTTTCCTAATAATTTGGCACTTGAAAATCTTCTTAATTCTTCACGCTTACTTTGTTAAACTTCATTCTTGTTTTGTGAAGCCCTTGAAAGCATGTTGAAAAGCCTTGTCCAGTAATTCAGTGTCGCTGTCTTCATACTTAGTTTGTCAAGGTGATACTGGTGATGATTCCTTACACGTGTTTGGCACTTACTAACTTATAAAGAATTTTCACATTTATTTCTCGGTCTTGGCTGCCCTTAGGGATCTTCTGGGGTACTTCATCAAATCTGATTACTACCTGGGTCTTGCCCTCAGAGATTCTGACTTAACTGGCCCGGGGTGAAGCCTGGGCATTGGGGCTTTTGTGGCAGGGGTGGGCTATGCTGATCTCAGTTGCAACATGCAGCCTTCTCCAGTTGCAATAGGCAGGCTTTAGTTGCCCTGAGGCATGTGGGATTCTTAGTTTCACAACCAGGGATCAAACCTACATCCCCTGCATTGGAATTGAAGTGAAAGTCACTCAGTCGTGTCCTACTCTTTGTGACCCCATGGACTGCATAGTCCTGAATTATCCAGGCCAGAATAATGGAGTGCGTAGCCATTCCCTTCTCCAGGGGATCTTCCCAATCCAGGGATCGAACCCTGGTCTCCTGCATTGCAGGTGGATTCTTTACCAGCTGAGCTATCAGGGAAGCATTGGAAGGTGGATTCTTAATCACCTGACCACCAGGAAGTTTCTGGGCATTGAGACTTCTAAAAGTTCTTCCAGTGATTCTAATATGTGGCCAAGATTAAAAGCACTGTCCAAGGACTGTGGCTGAGGCATCAGTATTTTTTAGATACTTCCCAGTGACTTTAATTTGCAGCCAAGGTTGAGAACCACTCACATGTATTTATTATTTGATCTTCACAGTAGGAGGTGTGGTATATCTGTGTGCACTCCCATTTTACAAATGAGGATACATAAGTTTAGAGAAGTTTGCCTATCAGGTCACTTAGCTGGAAGAGGTGGAATTGTGCCTCAACTTCAGTTTTCCTGACCCCAGTGCCAGTATTCCACCTTTCATTCCCTAGATTTGGACTAGTAAGGCCCTGTCCCTCAGGTCCTGGGACTTGTTTGGGGACAGCTTCATTTCAAAAGGACAGGGAAGCCTGGCGTGCTGCAGTTCATGGGGTTGCAAAGAGTAGGACAAAACTTAGTGACTGAACAAAAACAATGACATTTCCAAAGGAGATTGTGACCCTGGAGCAAAATAAATCTCTGAATCCTCATCATCCACCGTAGGGCGTTGAGAAAGTGTTAGCTGGCAGAGGCTGTCTTTGATCTCTGTGATCTCTGGGTGGGGTCCCTGTACACCTGGGCAGCAGGAGCAGCATTTCTACATGAGATCGTCTTTCATTTGCTGCAATGATGTTCATCTTTCCCTCTCGACCGTCCTAAATGCCCTCTTTCTCTTCCTCCTAGATCCATCCCTGGCCCCACTCCTGGGTTTTAAGGGCCTGATTTCACCAAGTAATGCATTTGTAATGAATAAAATATTTAACACCGTCTTCAGCAACTCAGAAGTCAGCCACCCACGTCATGATGAGTCTTTCTTTTATGAAGCCTTTCAGCTGAGCTGTGCCTGAGCATTTCTGAGCTTTGCAAAAACTGAGAGCTTAGGGTTTTTTTTTTTTTCCCTCCTTTCCTGTAGAATCTTGTCCCAGTGGCCACGGAACATCTTGGGGAATCAGTAATGAGTCATGTCCAAGGTCTCCACCGCCTGTGAAACACCTTCTTGCTTCTTCTTGACAGGAATCTGACAGGAACTCCATCCACCTCTGATTCACAGCCTTGGAACTCATATTATCTTTCAGGGAAAGCTCCCTTTATCAATTTCTGATTCACTGACATTTAAATCACCAAAGTGTTAGCAAGAGATGTGCTGTAAGAAGTTTCTTGGGAATTTTCATTAGACTTTCTGGGAACTAGGAAATTATTATTTTCTAGAACAGTAATAGATACGAATCTTTAAAAACTGCAAGTCAGCCTTCAGAAACTGCTCAGAATTCAGTGTTTGTATGGCAGAACAAAATTCAGTGAAAGAAGGAGGGTCTCTGGGTTTCAGCCCCAGCTCTGCCACTCACAGAGCTGTGATCTCAGGCCCTGGTTCCCTCTCCAGTTCAATAAGGAAGTTGGACACGAGGGTCTGTCCAGCTCAGATCTGAAGATCCTCATTCTCCTGTGAGACCCCTGTCCATCCCCTCCTCCTCCTCACGTCATGGAAAGCAGGGGCCACGGCAGTTGCTGACAGCTCTAAACCAGTGTGAAGTGTCTCTAGAGACCTAGATAACGCTAGTACAGAAAAAATTACTTCACCTCGATCCCCTGTCCACATTGTCAGAGTTTCTGTGTATGCTGGGCATTTACGATGTGCCTGGGATGGGACTAAGATGAGAATGTGGGCGAACCTTTGGAGCAAAACTCCTGGGAAGAGTTGTTTCTACTTGCTCTCTCTTTTCCTTGTCCTTCCAGTATTTCTAAAACCCACTCCAGCCTGGCTTTGTCCCTGCCATGCCACCAAAAGCACCTTTGTAAGGGCCACCAATGCCCCTCTTGTTGCTGAGTCAGTGACCCGTCCTCATCCCATTTGTTCTCTTAACACTTGAAGCTGCAGGTCACTCAGCTTCCTTCCTGTATGCCTTTAGAAAATATATTTATTTATTTACTTGGCTGCACTGGCTCTCAGTTGCAAGCATGTGGGATTAGTTCCCTGACTGAGGATTGAACCCAGGCCCTCTGCATTGGGAGTGTGCAGTCTTAGCCACTGTACCACCAGGGAAATCCCCTGGTGTTTTGGCTTGAGAGATCCAGCCTCTCTTGGTTTCCCTTCCCTCTAGCTCCTTGCTGGATGACTTCTCTGACTCCCTTACCTGCTCCCTCCATGATGTAATGTGCAGGACCTAGTGTTGGAGGCCCCAGAATTCGATCCTCAATTCTCTTCTCTTTCATATCTGCATCACTCTCTTGATGATGTTATCAAATCCTAAATGCACATCCCCCTGAATTTCAGTCTGGTATTTCCCGCTGCCTTGGACCTATGTCTAAAGGATCTCTCCAACTAGGGTATCTCACAGACATCAAGTTCAGCCCAAACCTGAATCTAGATCATCTCCCTCAGGCCGTCCAGCTTATCTCAGTTGGCTCCAAGTTCATGCTTCCAGTTGCTCTGGCCAGAATCTAGTAGTCACCCTTGACTCCTCTCTCTCTCTCTCACAACTCATTCTGACCTGTTGATCCCACCTTCATTATACACTCAGCATTTGGCCTCTTGTCCCCGGCCCAACTACTACCATCTCGTGAAAGTCACTGACTTCTCTTCCCTGGGCCACTGTTTCCATCCTGCCCCTGCAGTCTCCACGCATCAGCCAGAGATATCCTGTGAAATGAGAAGTCTGATCTGTGCAAATCCTGCAGTGGGCGCCCGACTCACTCAGTAAAAGCCAGGTCCTCCAGAGCCCGTGTGTCAGCCCAACCCTTACATCTCTGGCTCAGCCTCCTACTTCCTTCCCTCGGTCTCTCTGTGCTCGTCATACAACCTCCCTGAACTCATTTAGGATCTTTTCACTGCTTCTTCTCTGTGCCTAGAAAATTCCCCCTCAAATGCCTGCATTTCTCACTCCCTCAGCTCTTCGAGGTCTTTGCTCAAACTTCTCAGAGAGGCCATCTTGTCCACATTATTTTATAATGAAACAGCCCAGTTGCTGCCCTCAGCATTCCCTATTTTTCTTACCTTGTTCTGCCCTTGATTAATTCCATGCATTTAATCACCTCTTAATATACTATATGATTTATAGCGTTTGTTGCTTGAGGTCTGTCTTCATCAGAAGACAAGAGCCTTGAGGGCAGGAGTTTTGTCTGTTATTCATTGTTTTGTCCAAACACTTAGAATAGCACATGGCACATAAGTATGTGCTCAATAAACATTTATTTAATGGATTTCTTTGTGAAGTCAGAGTACATAACAAATCCATCTCTCTCCCAAAGCAGTGCTCAAGGCCGTACGCACCAGGAAAGCTAAGACTCAGTAGTGACGAGCTTGTCGAGTATTTCCTCCTGTGCTCTCTCCCCCCTCTCCCCACCCTCCCATCCCCTACACACACCCCCAGTGTCCTACAGCTATGTCACTGCTCACACACTCACACACTCTTCCACTATGCTATAGGACTCGCCCCACCCCACCCCTAAATGGTCCCATGAGACAGTTACCCCATCAGGAAGAAAGGGGACGGTTCACACCATCCCACAGTCCCCTTCAAATCATTTCTAGCTTCTATTTCTGGTCTGTCCCCTTCCATAGCCCCTAAGGGACCGCCCTTTAAATACTCCTGAACTTCAAAACTCAGCTTCTGGTCAGCCAGCTGTCCCCAGACAGGATTGCCTCCAGCAAGAGGGAAAAACCTTAGCAGAAGAGACCAGCAGGCGCAGAGGCTCTGCGTGAGGCACAGGAAGTGCTCTCAAGTGCCTTTGCTCCCTTGCAGTGAAGGAAGGCCGGAATTGCTTGCTTGTTTTCATTACTCATGAACACGAAAGGGGACACGTCTTGGTCAAGGCCATAGACAGACCAGGCCGGGCCTCTAATGCAAACCTGAGCAGCGTTAGGTTCCACCTGGTGACGGCCGATCTGTGGGCTCCTGCCACACTGAAGAAACAGATGGAGTGAAGGGAGGGATAAGCAGGAGAGGCCACCTCACAACAGGAAGAATAAGGATATGAGCTTTGCGGAGGACACACTCACCTCAGTACTGACCCCCTGGGATGCTCTAAGCCTGTGACCGTGAAAGTGGCCCATGGGTCAGCCCCGATACTAGCAGCCGCAGCGACAGCCAGAATTCACCAGGACCCCAGCACCTGAACACTTAGCTGCTACTTAGTGTGCTGAGATCTGAGCCCTCCTTGAATCCGCTCTTGGTTTCCATGGTGACTGCTTAAACTTTTCATCATCCTTCTTTCAGACCTTGGGGGAGAGCAATGCTCTCTGGTTTCCATGACAACCACTTAAACATGTATCTCTTTCTGGCTTGGTTGGAAAAGAACTGCTAGAGATCATGCAAATGAACTGGCTGCTCTCCCTTCGCTTAAAAAAATTAAAAATAAAGTGACACACCTGCTTAGATGTTTCAGATCTCTGCTCACAACAAGAGGGGTGAAAGTGATGAACTGGTGCTCATGGAGGGTTTGCTGCATTGCTTTGACATTTCAAGTGCTCAGATAACGCAGGCTCATGCTGTCATCTGAAGTAATTATGTACACTCAGCGCTTGTCCTCCCCTCCCCTCTGCCTGGCAGATGAAAGAGCTGCAAGTTCAAGGCTGTTTACCTTCTCCGCTGCATGCTACAGCAGAAAGGAAGGATGGGGCCAGAGGGACCACCTGACCCAGCCCTTGGCCACCGTGGGGAGGAGCCATGGAGGGCAGGGTCTTCACCTCAACTCACTGTCCATAAACCAGCCAGGGATAACTCTGGACTCGGGTTATATAGCCTCAAATAATGGGGATGTCAGAGACCCCAGTTCAGAAATGACTCTGCTTCCCTGTTGGAATTCAGGGAACGGAGAATACCACGGGACTCTGAAGCAGAGAAGCCTTGAAGTGGAAAGAAGAGGGCTCCCTTCCCTCAACTGTGACACCTGCCCGTCCTCCCTTGCACAACACGCCCTAACCCAGAGGCCCTGAGAAACAGCCACAGACAGAGCTAAAGCGTGTTTTAAAACTGGTCACCAACATGTAAAGTTCTGGCAATATCCAGTGAAAAATGGAGATTTCCCACTTCTATGGGAAAATGGGCAGAGTTGCCTCACGAGCTGCAATAGCACCATGCCTGGGAGGTGGAAGCCTCCAATCACCTTGAGGGAACTTTCCTGAGTAGCGTGTTCTTCTCCCTGAATCCTGGAAGAAAGCTGAGTTGTAATTCGTGCTAGCAGGCACAGGACCCAGACCAAACCGATAATCCTTCAGCCGGTTGCTGAAGTCACAGATGATGAAAGAGGATTCTTACTTGGGGGTAGAGGGATCAGGAGGAAGTTGGGGAGGGGGGTGAAGACAGCTGTTCTCCCACCTTCATCCTCCAAGGTCCTCCAGGCTCCTTGGTCGAGGCGGAGGTCAAGGGGGAAGTCAGGCAGGTGGACGGGAGAAGCACTGGCGAGTGCATTTCAGATTTCCTTCATGATCATCTTCTGGGGAGACTGTTAGGACCCTCTTGGGTCCTAAGACTCTTTAATCAATAGGAATCAATAAGAAGCCAGATGAGAAATACAGGCAAGGCTTTACTGGGATTTGTGCTACAGCAGGAGGAAGCAAAAACAAGTCACAGGTGCCTTGCTCGCTCCCCAGGAGGGGGCAAGCTGGTTCCTTAAACATGATGAGGGTGGGGACAGACGGGCAAGCTGGGCAGGAAGGGTGCCTTAGGCGGCCTGCCCACCCCCTTAGTAGTGCTGTGTGCAAGGATCATGCATAGTACCCTACTTTTGCTCTCCCCACCTCAGAAACGGTGGTTGGTTTGTGGCCTTTTTGTATCTTATAGTTCATAATTGCCCTGATTGGGCTTCCATGTAGTTATTTTGAGCTTTCCTGGTGGCTCAGTGGTAAAAAATCCGCCTGCAATGCAGAAGCCGCAGGAGACGTGGATTCAGTCCCTGGGTTGGGAAGATCCCTTGGAGGAGGGCATGGCAACCCACTCCAGTATTCTTGCCTGGAGAATCCCATGGACAGAGGAGACTGGTGGGCTACAGTCCATGGGATCGAAGAGAGTCTGACACAACTGAAGTGATTTAGCACATATGCACCGACTTAGCACACACACACATTAAGTTATTTTCAGCCTCTTATAGTTTCTTGTATTTTTGTTGCTCGAGGAGACTTTTATCTAGATGCAAGAACTCTAGTCAAGGGCCCTAGGTCCCAGCCTGTCTCAAAACCAACGTCTAAAGCCTGCAGGAAGGCCCTTGATCATTTCTGTGTGATGCTACTATTTTATTCTATTCTGTGTATTCATAAGCCCAAAAGTCATTTGACTCAAATATCTTCCCTCCCATCCCCTACACACACCCCCAGTGTCCTACAGCTATGTCACTGCTCACACACTCACACACTCTTCCACTATGCTATAGGACTCGCCCCACCCCACCCCTAAATGGTCCCATGAGACAGTTACCCCATCAGGAAGAAAGGGGACGGTTCACACCATCCCACAGTCCCCTTCAAATCATTTCTAGCTTCTATTTCTGGTCTGTCCCCTTCCATAGCCCCTAAGGGACCGCCCTTTACATACTCCTGAACTTCAAAACTCAGCTTCAGGTCAGCCAGCTGTCCCCAGACAGGATTGCCTCCAGCAAGAGGGAAAAACCTTAGCAGAAGAGACCAGCAGGCGCAGAGGCTCTGCGTGAGGCACAGGAAGTGCTCTCAAGTGCCTTTGCTCCCTTGCAGTGAAGGAAGGCCGGAATTGCTTGCTTGTTTTCATTACTCATGAACACGAAAGGGGACACGTCTTGGTCAAGGCCATAGACAGACCAGGCCGGGCCTCTAATGCAAACCTGAGCAGCGTTAGGTTCCACCTGGTGACGGCCGATCTGTGGGCTCCTGCCACACTGAAGAAACAGATGGAGTGAAGGGAGGGATAAGCAGGAGAGGCCACCTCAGAACAGGAAGAATAAGGATATGAGCTTTGCGGAGGACACACTCACCTCAGTACTGACCCCCTGGGATGCTCTAAGCCTGTGACCGTGAAAGTGGCCCATGGGTCAGCCCCGATACTAGCAGCCGCAGCGACAGCCAGAATTCACCAGGACCCCAGCACCTGAACACTTAGCTGCTACTTAGTGTGCTGAGATCTGAGCCCTCCTTGAATCCGCTCTTGGTTTCCATGGTGACTGCTTAAACTTTTCATCATCCTTCTTTCAGACCTTGGGGGAGAGCAATGCTCTCTGGTTTCCATGACAACCACTTAAACATGTATCTCTTTCTGGCTTGGTTGGAAAAGAACTGCTAGAGATCATGCAAATGAACTGGCTGCTCTCCCTTCGCTTAAAAAAATTAAAAATAAAGTGACACACCTGCTTAGATGTTTCAGATCTCTGCTCACAACAAGAGGGGTGAAAGTGATGCACTGGTGCTCATGGAGGGTTTGCTGCATTGCTTTGACATTTCAAGTGCTCAGATAACGCAGGCTCATGCTGTCATCTGAAGTAATTATGTACACTCAGCGCTTGTCCTCCCCTCCCCTCTGCCTGGCAGATGAAAGAGCTGCAAGTTCAAGGCTGTTTACCTTCTCCGCTGCATGCTACAGCAGAAAGGAAGGATGGGGCCAGAGGGACCACCTGACCCAGCCCTTGGCCACCGTGGGGAGGAGCCATGGAGGGCAGGGTCTTCACCTCAACTCACTGTCCATAAACCAGCCAGGGATAACTCTGGACTCGGGTTATATAGCCTCAAATAATGGGGATGTCAGAGACCCCAGTTCAGAAATGACTCTGCTTCCCTGTTGGAATTCAGGGAACGGAGAATACCACGGGACTCTGAAGCAGAGAAGCCTTGAAGTGGAAAGAAGAGGGCTCCCTTCCCTCAACTGTGACACCTGCCCGTCCTCCCTTGCACAACACGCCCTAACCCAGAGGCCCTGAGAAACAGCCACAGACAGAGCTAAAGCGTGTTTTAAAACTGGTCACCAACATGTAAAGTTCTGGCAATATCCAGTGAAAAATGGAGATTTCCCACTTCTATGGGAAAATGGGCAGAGTTGCCTCACGAGCTGCAATAGCACCACGCCTGGGAGGTGGAAGCCTCCAATCACCTTGAGGGAACTTTCCTGAGTAGCGTGTTCTTCTCCCTGAATCCTGGAAGAAAGCTGAGTTGTAATTCGTGCTAGCAGGCACAGGACCCAGACCAAACCGATAATCCTTCAGCCGGTTGCTGAAGTCACAGATGATGAAAGAGGATTCTTACTTGGGGGTAGAGGGATCAGGAGGAAGTTGGGGAGGGGGGTGAAGACAGCTGTTCTCCCACCTTCATCCTCCAAGGTCCTCCAGGCTCCTTGGTCGAGGCGGAGGTCAAGGGGGAAGTCAGGCAGGTGGACGGGAGAAGCACTGGCGAGTGCATTTCAGATTTCCTTCATGATCATCTTCTGGGGAGACTGTTAGGACCCTCTTGGGTCCTAAGACTCTTTAATCAATAGGAATCAATAAGAAGCCAGATGAGAAATACAGGCAAGGCTTTACTGGGATTTGTGCTACAGCAGGAGGAAGCAAAAACAAGTCACAGGTGCCTTGCTCGCTCCCCAGGAGGGGGCAAGCTGGTTCCTTAAACATGATGAGGGTGGGGACAGACGGGCAAGCTGGGCAGGAAGGGTGCCTTAGGCGGCCTGCCCACCCCCTTAGTAGTGCTGTGTGCAAGGATCATGCATAGTACCCTACTTTTGCTCTCCCCACCTCAGAAATGGTGGTTGGTTTGTGGCCTTTTTGTATCTTATAGTTCATAATTGCCCTGATTGGGCTTCCATGTAGTTATTTTGAGCTTTCCTGGTGGCTCAGTGGTAAAAAATCCGCCTGCAATGCAGAAGCCGCAGGAGACGTGGATTCAGTCCCTGGGTTGGGAAGATCCCTTGGAGGAGGGCATGGCAACCCACTCCAGTATTCTTGCCTGGAGAATCCCATGGACAGAGGAGACTGGTGGGCTACAGTCCATGGGATCGAAGAGAGTCTGACACAACTGAAGTGATTTAGCACATATGCACCGACTTAGCACACACACACATTAAGTTATTTTCAGCCTCTTATAGTTTCTTGTATTTTTGTTGCTCGAGGAGACTTTTATCTAGATGCAAGAACTCTAGTCAAGGGCCCTAGGTCCCAGCCTGTCTCAAAACCAACGTCTAAAGCCTGCAGGAAGGCCCTTGATCATTTCTGTGTGATGCTACTATTTTATTCTATTCTGTGTATTCATAAGCCCAAAAGTCATTTGACTCAAATATCTGTCAGAATAGTTGTAAATGAAATCGGCTGATTAGTTAATGAAACCTGGAGGCCCTGATCTAGGAGTCAGATGGTGCTTCCTTGGCTCCAGTGTTTTCTTGATGACAAGTGTTTAACCTCTCTGTGTGTAAGTTTCCTCACCCGTAAGATAGCGGTAAAGGTGCTTACCCCACTGAGTTTCTTTGTGGCTCAAACAAGATCATGTGTGGGGAGGCTCTGGCCCAATGCCTGGCACTCAGTAGAGATTTGGGGAAACCTTGCTTTTCTTACAATATCATTTTCATTCTTCAGACTATCTATGGTTTAACACCTGGGGTAAAAGAAGAAAACACTGTCATCACTGAAAATGAACCTGAGATCTTTAAAAATTAGTAACTTGTCCAAAAATTGACTGATCTTATTGAGAAACTGTTTTGCTTTTCTGTGAATATTTTTAGGGTGCACTATGGGAACAACAAATGTCAAGCCAAAGATGAAAGAAATAAAGGATGTTGGGGAAAATGTCAAAGCAAGAAAAGACCAAGCATTCCTTGGTTTGCCCCAAAGGCGAGCAGAATGTGATCAAACGGTTTTCTGCATCCACAAAGAAGTCAAGGCATTTACGCTCTGCAAGGGAAAGAACGTGCTATTGACAGGTGGAATGGATTGGATAATTAGAGTCTGGAATCCTTGTCTGCTTGGGTAAGTTTTCACTCTCTCTCCAGCCAAGTACAGGAGAGCGGGACTGAGGGTCACTAAAATTCCCCTTTAACTTAAGAGCCGCTGTCCAAAACTGATCTCCCAGACACGCAACCCAGGAAATCTCTGCTTGTGGCTATTACGAAGTCATTTTGGGGGGTTAATAAAAAACTTATTTAAAATGCAAATAGCTTCCAAAGACACGGAGATCGTGTAGAACCATCATTCACTCACAACTGGAAAGATTTTCTTTGATCAGATTGCTGTCTTCCCTACAATGAATGATGACCAGTTGTAGAGAACAATTAGGTTAAACACTTTATCTGCAATCGGTGTCCTTTCCGTGTCCCTCACTCAGGTGGCCCTAAGCTTACCCTTACTTCTCTGCTGGAGTTGTGTAGCCCCATCTAATTTAAGGACTCCACCACCCCTGAAATATAGCAGAATTGACCTAAGAAAACAGGGATTCTTTCTGTGGGTGACTGGTTCTTACTCCAAATCCCGTATCAACTCCCCATTTTCCAGGGATTCTTCTGGAAAGCCCGGAACTGGGGTAGCCAGGGTAGCAAACTGTTTACTCAGAAGAGAAGCCTGTTGCCATCACCTCTTCAGTGTGTAATTATCATACTCCTGAGAGTGCCCCCCTGACCTTCATGTGGGTCCCTGCAGAATGAGTCTCAGAAATGCTTTCTTGAAAATAACAGAAACTGTCACTTTACTGAGCACCTACTTGGTACCGGACACTGTGCCCCATATGCATTCTCTAATCCTCACGTCAACTCCATTTACCAAGGAAGAAACTGAAGGTCAGAGTAGCTAAGTAATTTGGGGGTACTAATGGCAGAATCAGGATTCAAATGCAACTTGGTTGCTAAAAGCTATGTCATTTCTGTTGACAAGTGTTGAAGAAGGAAGGAGAGGAGGAAAACGGGGAGTTGATGTAGGGTTTGGAGTAAGAACCAGTCACCTACAGAAAGCCTAGGTTACTGCTGAGCCTCTGCACAGACATCAGTGAGGTCTGCCAGGTGACCCCTGCCCCCTCAGCTGCTGGGCGGTGCTCCGAGGCAGTGAATTCACGGATCCAGCCTCTGTCCCGCATCAGTCCCTTTCTAGCTGAATGATCCTGAGCAAGGGCTGCAGCCTCCAGTCCCTCTTCAGAAATAACAAGAATATCCACTCCTGGATTAGCAGTAGTAGTTGTTGTTTAGTCAGCTATGTTGTGTGGACTGCAATCCCATGGACTGTTGCCCACTAGGCTTCCCTGCCCTATACTGTCTCCCATAATTTGCTCAAACTCATGTCCATTGAGTTGATGATGCCATCTAACCATCTCATCTTCTGTCGTCCCCTTCTGCTCCTGCCCTCCATCTTTCCCAGCATCAAGGTCTTTCCCAATGAGTCGGCTCTTCGCATCAAGTGGCCAAAGTACTGGAGCTTCAGCATCAGTCCTTCCAATGAATATTCAGGGTTGATTTCCATTAGGATTGACTGGTTTGATCTTGCTGCCCACAGGGCTCTTGGGAGTCTTCTGTAGATTAGCAGTACAGATCCAAATGAGACCATCCAGGTAGAGCACTCAGTCCAATGTCTGATGCCTAATAAGAAGGAAAGAAATGGAAGGAAGGAAGGAAGGAGGAAGGAAGGAAAAAAGAAACAGGATTTTTCTACCCACTTCTATTACCTTAGCCTCCTGTTTATCAGAAGACTGAGAAAAATTTGCTTACTTCCCAGTGACGTGGTTATAAAAAGACACTGTTCTCTCCCCGTCAGCCTCAGCCCAGCATCCCTTCTCCTTACCCCTCACCCTCCCACAGCACACGCTGCCCTGTGCCCTTCAGGGCCCTGCTATCCCTCAGAACTCCTTAAACACTTATTAGAAAGACATTCACGCCAGATCTGAATACTGCATAAAACAACAACCTGCGTGGAGTCTCTTCCAACCCCACCCTATGCTCTTCCGAGCTTATTCCTTTTATAGCGATATTGTCAGCCCTGGGAGAAACAAAGCCCAGGGCTTCATCTCACACCGAGTTGTGTTGCTGTAACTGCATATTATCTGCTTCACTCCTTTTATCACACAAGATATATACGCACGTTGTTTCAGAGGGAGACATAACCCTCCTCAGGCTGAATAGAGCTGCCAGATCCGGGCCAAGTTTAGTCTTGCATTTTTATTTAGAAACCTCAGCTAGAACTGCCTGGTGTTCATCTGTTATTTTTCCATTCTAGAAAACCAACAGGTATGCTGACAAGCCACACAGCTCCAGTGATTTACATCCATGTGTCTGCTGAGGATAACAAGATATTTTCCATGTCCACTGACAACACCATTAAGGTCTTTGCCCTGTTATGTTTTGATGTGGTATCCAATGCGGTTTCAGACAGAGAAGGTGTTCCTTTCATGTTTTCATTCCTCTCTCTGGAGCCTTTGGGGCCTCTGATTAGCAGCTGCTCAGATGACATTTGCTTCCATGGATCTGCTTTTGAAAGGAAGACTAGGCAAGCAGGGGAAGGGCAGCCTCTCCGAGAACTTTCTATACCTGCTGTTTTGTTGGGATGAGTAAACATTAGAGCACTGAGCCCTCTGCTTACACTCCATCCAGAGATTCCTTGTGAGAATGCAGGTTGGGGATGGAGAGGGGGAGTTGGGGACAGAATGGGGACAGAAGGAGTCAGCAGTCCTTTGCCCCTAGAGGTGATCATCTTATCCTGCAGTACACATAGAGCAAGGGGGCCCTTTCTGAAATGCTCTCTCTAAGGCTTAGAATTTAAACCTTTTTGGCCCTGGCAGAGGTAGCAACATCCCTACCTTCATTTTGTTTGCCTTCATACCTCTTTTTATACCCAGGGTCCTGTCTGCCTCTAAAGACCAGTCACTCTGTTATCTCTGGAATACACTATGTTTTTTTTTATAAAAAAGAAGAAAAACCTCACTGATTTGTTTCATCCATCACCTCATACGCTTTTCCAGTGAATATGACAAGTTTCCATGGCTCATCCACCTTTTCTGGACTGTCACAGGGCCAGAGGATGGGCGTTTAGAGCAATGTGAGTTGCTGGAACCTCAGGACAGAGATCAGATTCACTGCAGATACATAAACCAGCTCACTGACCCCTCACATAATAAATGATTGATAGACGCTGAGCTGGATTGTGTCTCTTCAAAATTCATATGTCAAAGTGTTAACCCCTAGTACTTTAGAATATGGTTGTTTTTACAGATAGGGCCTATAAAGAAAGTGCTGGGTTTTCGCTTAGTCCCTAAGTCACGTCCAACTCTTTTGAAACCCCATGGACTGTAGCCCGCCAGGCTCCTCTGTCTACAGGATTTCTCAGGCAATAATACTGGAACAGCTCACCATTTCCTTCTCTGGGGGATCTTCCCAACCCAGGGATTAAACCCAAGTCTCTTGTATCTCCTGCATTGGCAAGCAGATTCCTGACCACTGAGCGACCAGGGAAGCCCCTATAAAGAAATACTGAAGGTTAAATGAGGTCATATTGGTGGGCCCTAATCTAGTATGACTGATGTCCTTATAAGAAGAGGAAATCAGGACCCTTAGACTGAGAGGCAACCTTGCAAGGACACAGCAGGAAGATGGTCTTCTGCAAGCCCAGGAGAAAGGTCATTGAAGAATCCAAATCTTTCCATGCCTTGATTTTGGACTTAAATCTCTTACTTCACACTGTACAAAAAGGTTAACTCAAAATGGATCATAGACCTAACTGTAAAAAGAGCTACACCTACCAAACTCTTAGAAGAAAACATGGGACCAAATCTTCATGACCTTGGTCTAGGCAATGATTTCTTAGATATGGCATCAAAAGCATAAGAGACTAAAGGAAAAAATGAGTTGATTTCCTCAAAAATAAAAACTCGTGCTTTAAAGGACAATATTAAGAAAGTGATTAGACAACCTACAGGATGAGACAAAATACCTGCAAACCATATATCTGATGAGGGACTTGCACCTAGAATACAAAGAACTCAGTGCTCAGCAATAAAAGCACAAGTAGGTTATTTTTAAATGGGCAAAGAACTTGGACAGAAAGTCCTTTAAAGAAAATATTCAAATGGCCAGTAAACACAGGACAAGATGCTCAACATCATTAATCACTATGAAAATTCAAACCACGCCCATTAGGATGGCGAACATTAAAAGATAGATGATAAATGTTGGCAAAGAAGTAGAGAAATTAGAACCCTTGTGGATTGCTGGTGGGAATTTAAATGGTACAGCCACTTTGGAAAACATTTTGGTAGTTCTTTAAATGTTATCCAGAAAGTTAACATATGACCTAGCATTTCCACTCCTGGGTTTATACCCAAGAGAACTGAAAACATCTGTTCACAAAAATACTTACATATGGATATTCATAGCAGCATTCATGACAGCCAAAAAGTAGAAATAAACCAAATGTCCATGAACCAAGGAATGGATAAACAAAATCCAATCAGCCACACAATGGAATATTATTCAGCAACAAAAATTAGAAATGAAGCACTATCATATGATACAGCACAGAAAACATGAGAAGCTCTAAGTGTTAAGTGAAAGCCAGTCACTGAGGGCTGTGTACTGTGTAATTCCATTTATATGAAATATCCAGAGTAGGCAAATTCAGACACAGAAATGAGCTTAGTGCTTGTCAGGGGGTGGGGTGAGGTGGGAATAGGGGGTAGCAATTCATGGGTATGGGGTTTCCTTTTGGAGGAATGAAAATTTTTTGAAATTAGTGGCAATGGTTGCACAACTCTGTGAATATGCCAAAAACCATTGAATTGTATGCTTTAAAATGCAAATTTTGTAGTATGTGGATTAAATGTCAATAAAGCTGTGATTTTCTCTTTTTTTTTTTTTTTAAAGAAGAGAGGGAGTGAGGAGTCAAGGATGACACCAAGGTTTTAGGTCTTTGATGAGGAAGGTGGTGGGTGAGAGGAGCATAATGTCAGCAGCCAGCTGTGGATGTGCTGGAGAGAGTCGTCCTGAGAGAGGGGAGATGTCAGGGCTGGAGATACTAATTTGGGAATCAGCATTTAGATGGAATTTTAAGCCATGGAGTATATGAGATCATAAAGGGAGAATGCTTGTGTGCTTAGTTGCATCCAACTCTTGGTGACTCTTTGGACTACAGCCTGCCAAGCTCCTCTGTCCATGGGATTTTTCAGGCAAGAGTACTGGAGTGGGTTGCCATTTCCTTCTCCAGGGGAATCTTCTGGCCTGGGGATCAAACCCGAATCTCCTGTGTCTCCTACGCTGCAGGCAAATTTTTTACCTGCTGAACCATCAGGGAAGTCTCATAAAGGGAGCCAAAGTGGGCAAAAGAGAGAAAGGCCCTAAAGACTGAGAACAGGGGCCTTGTGACACTCTGGGATTTTACTGTTTGTGGGGTCCAGCATGGCTCCTGTGTAGTGAGCTTAGAGTCCATCTCATGGCAATAAAGAGCATATTTATATAAAATTAGGTGTTGAGATCACAGTCAGGGATACAACCAGGACCCAAACTCAATTCAGTCCTCCACAAAAAACTGATTAAAATGGTAAGATTTATGGACTTTAGTTTTTTATTTATTTTGAAAATCAAATTCATCCAAAGGCATTTTCCAGGGCCACAAAGTTGGAGATTTCATATTTTTAATTCACTTTTTTCCCCCCAAAACTTGCCACCATCAGATAATCATAATTCTGTATGTGAGGACACGTCTTCTGTCCTATTTCTTTTCCTAGTGCCTCTCCATTTTCTTCTAATCTAAACTTATGATGACAAGATTAGCATCTTGCCTGTGATGATTCAGGCATATTGAATCACTTCCCAAAGTGTGTTTAAAATATATTGAAATCCTATCTTGGAAATAGGGTTTGTAATTTATTTCAGAATATATTATTCCTATCAAATAAAAACTAATCAACTAGGAAGCAAACAGCTAAATTTCTAGCATGCCTGATCAGATAGTCTTCATTCTTTGGGTGATTTTTTTTTAGCCCAAATATTTCATGTCTGTAAATCATGGGGACCCACAAAATGTTTTAGGAGTCTTGCTAGTTTCTGGCATTCTCTAAAGAAGAGCAAAGTGACTGATTCAGATTTCCATTTTCACTTGTTATTTTTTGTGCATTTAATATTGCACACCACAAACAGAGCTGTTTTATGTCAATAAGAATTAGGGTGGAAAGAAAGCTATTTCTTGGAAGGAAGATAGCATGGTGTGTCAGTTAAGGTAAGGCTTGCCACTGTAACAGATAAACCCCTATTTTCCATAGGTTGAAACAATGTAAGTTTATTTCTGTCTATTGTAGCAATCCAGCACCAGTGCTTCTGGTGAGGGGCACTTTTTCTCCCTTCAAGAACAGAGCTGTCAGGACTTTGCTGGCAGTCCAGCCACTAAGACTCTGTGTTTCCATTGCAGGAGATGATAGTTCAATCCCTAGTCAGGGAACCAGGATCCCATGTGCCACACACTGCAGGCAAAAAAAAAAAAAAAATTAGCCCCAAACTATTATGAACAATAATAGTATTATTCTAGCCATATAATGGAGAAGGCAATGGCACCCCACTCCAGTACTCTTGCCTGGAGAATCCCATGGGCGGAGGAGCCTGGTGGGCTGCCGTCCATGAGGTCGCAAAGAGTCGGACACGACTGAGCGACTTCACTTTCACGTTTCACTTTCATGCACTGGAGAAGGAAATGGCAACCCACTCCAGTGTTCTTGCCTGGAGAATCCCAGGGGCAGCGGAGCCTGGTAGGCTGCCGTCTATGGGGTCGCACAGAGTCGGACACGACTGAAGCGACTTAGCAGCAGCAGCAGCAGCCATGTAATACCATTTTCTAGCACTCCATCTTTTATTAAATGTTTAGATTCCTTAAAACAATTCTATGAGGCAAATGCTACTATTATTCTCCCCATTGTACAGATGAAGAAACTGAGGGAAAGAAAATGTAGTTATTTGTCCATCACCACACAGTGATTAGGCAGTACAGCTGGGATTCCAACCCAGGGACGGGGGGTTACGCTCTCCTCCAATAGTCACCCTGAGGTTTCTTGCCTGTGTCCTCCAGGGATGGGTTTTAAGGACCAATAGGAAGAAATGGGGGCATATCTTAGGGTCAGCAGTAGCTCTGAGCCACAGATCAGACCCATACTGTGAGCCCCAACCGAGGAAGCTGTGTCTATGGAAGAGAAGCATCTCCTGGTAGGAAAGTAGAGCACAACTCTGGGAGTTTAGCTGCAGTTGCCGGGCAGCTTCATCCTGGCAGAAGGGCTCAGGACCTCGGTTCCCACTTCTGCTTCCTTAGACAGCTACTTTTCCTGTGGGGGTGTGGGAGGAGGGGCAATGCGTGAACTTTGCATAAGCCTAAGAAATCCCCCAACAGGTGACGGCTTTGGAAACCCAGCAAAACAGGCTAGTCAAGAGCTCTGATCACTTTTTTCTCACTTCCTCCTCAGATCCGGGATCTGGAGCCCAACAGCTGCTGGTTCACTGCCTCCTCCAAAGCCAGCAGCATTCAGGGTGAGCCCGGGGCCTGCCTCTATCTCCCCGGTCCCAGAGCCCTGTATGTGGCCGCTGATACCCTAGCATTCCTGCACCTGAGGCTGAGGTAGGAGGGTGTCCCCTGGGCCCTGGTAGTCAGCTCTCAGAAGGTCCCCCAGAGCTCAGTGCAGCTGCGTAGGACCTTCTACCTAACAATCCAGAGCTAAGGACTCTGTGGGAGCCCCCGGCTGTACGTCCCACACCCTAGAGCACAATGTATATCTGGTGAGCTCTCCCTAACATGCCCACTGGTAACTCTGACACCACCTCCCTATATCATCCTGAAGACTGAAATCCACCCCCTTGAGCCTATTCCACCCACCAGCCCACCCCCATAGGAAACTGTCCTACAAACCCTGGGGCTGCTTACTCCAAGGTATCAGCCTACTTGTAGTCCCACGGTCCAGCAGTACCCATACCCAAAACCCCCGTCCCTCAAGCAGGGCAGCCACTCTAGGACACGGTGGGCACTGCCCAGTCATCACTCCAGCCAGGCCTGGAAGGCAGGCTCTTCACTCAAGAGGCCAAAACAACCAGCTGAAAAACGGGAGCATCTCTCAGTCAAACTGTTGTTTGTTCTACATGGTATCACTGTGTAGAACAAACAGCGTGCTGGGTTGATTTTTTTGGAGCAGTGTCTAAAATTCCAGCTCACAGCAAAAATAGCCTCTTCTCTAGCACCAGCGCTTGAATGCCAGATACCGTCTGCCGGTCCCTCCTCCATCTCTGGGGAGCTTGTGATGTTGACCAGGTCAGCCAAAAGCTTCCTGCGGTCTCATCTGTGACGTGTGGAGACTCTGCTCCCAAAAGTTCTAATCGTCCTTATGCCAAGCCCTGCTTTGCCCACGCTGAGACTCTTCCAGCACTAAGTCTGAGGTTTTGGGTCCCCCGGATCTCTGTGAGTGGCCCAGGTTTGGGGGTGACCATCGCGGGGCACTGAGGAGAGTGAAGGCTGGTGACCAACATTCGGTTCTTCAGCGTCCACTGCATGCCAGCCTCTTACCTCCTTCCCCACACTTTTTCCTCACAAAGTTTCTATAAAGGATTCCATTTTACAGATGAGGCGATGAGTGCACAGGGGTTGGGTGGCTTAAGAGGCGAAGTCCAAGGACACAGGCGAGCCCCCTGCCCATGGGTGCCAGTGGGAGGCACTCTGCAGGGCCTCCCAGGATCTGGCCTGGCCTTGTCCCTGCTGTACTGCCATTCAGGCTTGGTGACTCAGAATGGGATGATACAGTTTGTTTGTTTGCAGGAAGATGTGCGTTAATAGGGAAAAAGGTCCACCTTGCAGTTTCATGAAATCACACTACTCCTTCTTGCCCCATCAGGGAGACATGGCATCAGTTCTCACAGTCAGTGGCTGCTCTTCATTGCAGACCCATCAGGTTATGTGAGGTCCTGGGCTAAGGACATCACATCAGCTCTCTTTGTCCATGGGTGCTGCATCAGCACATTCAACCAACTGGAGATGGAAGAAAAAAAATTATTCTAATTCCAGAAGTTTCCAAAAAGCAAAAGGACCCCCAAAGTTGAATTTGCCACATAGGGCAACTATATACGTAGCATTTAAATTGCATTGGTTTTTATAAGTAATTTGGAGGTGTTTTAAAGTACATAAAAGAATGTGCATGGGTTATATGCAAATATTATGCCATTTTACATAAGGGACTTGAGAACCTGTGGATTTTGGTGTTTTTGGGGGTCCTCAAACCAATCCCCCCCTCAGATACTGAGGGATGACTATATATATGATTTCTCATTTAATCCTCAAAACAATGCTTTAAAGTAGATACCATTATCCCTATTTAACAGATCATACAAGTAGAGTTTTGACCAGCTAAGTGACTTGCCCAAGGTCACAGACCCATCATTTGAGCTCAAGACCATCCTCTTAATCAAAGTAACCGATGTTTTGTCCCGGGTATGCATGTTGTGCCCTCGGTTCAAGTTTTCATGCTCTTTCTCTCTCTCTCTCTGTTTTTCATGAACAAGTTGTCCCCATGAGCCTCACCCAATGGTTTCCCACAAGGAACCCGTGGTATGCTGCCGGTACAATCCCACATTCAGGCAGGTGGTCAGCTGTTCAGAAGCATCTGTAAGTGTTAAGCGTTAGTCTCTTTAGCAATGATGTGCTTGCAAGCATGGCCCCACTGTTCCCACCTTCACGGGACAATCTGTCTCTAGAAGTGAAAAATGAGAGGTTCGGGTCTGCTCTGCTGACCACCTGTAGTGTTTGGACACTCTTGCGTAAATGCTCACAGGGATGGAAGAGCCCACAGATTCTGCAGGGGTTTGCAGTGTGAGCTATTTGGAAGGATGGTCTGTCTGGTCCTATGGAATGGTTAAGACTTCATGGCAATGCTCTTGCGTGGTATAGGATGATCAATGTACCCCTAACCCACTGCAACTCTAGTCTGAGAATGAGGGTTCAGAGCTTGCCATCTACTTCCCCTCTCACCAGGGCTTGTGAGGACCCCGCTGGCCCCCTCCTGGAGGACCTGCACAGTGGCTAGCCCACAGGAGGGGCCATAATCAGTCATCATTGCTCCTTGAACAAGGAACTAGAGCAGGGAAACACGGACATCCCACAACTGATGTTTTTCTGTCCTTGAGGCAACGGGAGGGCACATCCCAAGTACACTGGTGCTGCTGAAATGTTCTGAAATCTTCTAATATTAGTTCAATCACTTACTTTATTACAGACCTAGGCTCTAGCATTGCAAGTAACTGTCCCTGCCAGTGTGGCTGTGACCTCTCCCCTCATTCCTGCCAGAGCCTGATGCACCCTGTCTTTAGGATTTATAGCATCAGGAACATCACAGCCTGGACACGTCCTCTTCCTGTTCACACTCACTTCAGCTGCCCTCACGGCATCTCTTCTTGCTGAGCTTCTGCTCCAGAGATTAGTGATCACCATGGTCTTCAGTTCAGTTCAGTTCAGTCGCTCAGTCATGTCCAACGCTGCGACCCCACGAATCGCAGCACGCCAGGCCTCCCTGTTCATCACCATCTCCCGGAGTTCACTCAGACTCACGTCCATCGAGTCTGTGATGCCATCCAGCCATCTCATCCTCGGTCGTCCCCTTCTCCTCCTGCCCCCAATCCTTCCCAGCATCAGAGTCTTTTCCAATGAGTCAACTCTTCTCATGAGGTGGCCAAAGTACTGGAGTTTCAGCTTTAGCATCATTCCTTCTAAAGAAATCCCAGGGTTGATCTCATTCAGAATGGACTGGTTGGATCTCCTTGCAGTCCAAGGGACTCTCAAGAATCTTCCCCAACACCACAGTTCAAAAGCGTCAATTCTTCGGCACTCATCTCACATGCTAGTAAAGTAATGCTCAAACCATGGTCTTATTAAGTACCAAAAGAAGTAGATTACCTGCTCTCTTGGTCAAACTTTTTTATGATGACTCAGTCTCAGTTCATCTCAAAGAAAGTGGGTTCCTGCATAGATTGGGTTCAAGCTTACAGAGAAGCATTTATCCTCCAGATTTGACTCCAAGGAAATCAGCCTTATCACCCTTCTCAGCGTTCTGCACATTCCTGCCCCTGGCTTTATGCAAACTTTTCCCATCTCCACCCTGGAATTTCCTTCTTCCTGCTCTTTTCCTACACACACCTTTTCAAGGTCCAACTCAAGTCCTGTCTCCACCCAGGAAAATTTGCCTTCTCCACCCTGACTTGTGCGGGCACCTCCCTCTTTCTGATCACCCACTGAGCCTTCTGTATGGTTCTGCACTGTTTCACGTGTGTGAGCCTCACCTCTAAACAGCTGCTTCAGGTGTTTGAGGGCAGGAATCAGAGCACCCATGTTTCCCTCTTCTTTCCTTCTTAATCTGTTAAAACTCTTCTTATTCTTTAAGGCACAACTCAGATACCAGCCCCTGTAACAGTCCTAGATCCCCTCCCACATCCAGGCAGAATGAATGGCTCCATTAGTGTTTGGGCTCCTAATTCTATGCTAACACAGTCCGCCCCCTCAATGGCATTATATTGATATGCAAGTCTCCCCCAGTGGTGGGTGGTAAGCAGAGGTTAAGTTGAGATATAAATACTCTACAATTATAACTGTATGTATTAGGGATATGCTGGTAATCAATCAATCAATCAATTCAGTCACTGAGTCCTGTCTGACTCATTGCAACCCCATGAACCGCAGGACGCCAGGCCTCCCTGTCCATCACCAACTCCCAGAGTCCCAAACCCATGTCCATTGAGTCGGTGATGCCATCCAACCATCACACCCTCTGTCGTCTCCTTCTCCTCCTGCCCTCAATCTTTCCCAGCAACAGGGTCTTCTCCAGTGAGTCAGCTCTTCACATCAGGTAGCCAAAGTATTGGAGTTTCAGCTTCAACAACAGTCCTTCCAAGGAACACTCAGGACTGATCTCCTTTAGGACAGACTGGTTGGATCTCCTTGCAGTAATAAACACCCCTATACTTACTGAATTAAATTATTGATTTAAGTATTTGCTCACCTTGCAAATCTGTTGCTGTGTGAAATCTTTGTAGCATAGTCATGCCCATCATCACAATCCATGACATCTAGACTCCATTACCCAAGATCTTGATAGGGCCTGAATTTATGAATACCACTTTATCACATTGTATTCATTCATTTGTATAAACTGAGCACTCAGTTCAGTTCAGTCGCTCAGTCATGTCTGACTCTTTGCGACCCCATGAATTGCAGCACGCCAGGCCTCCCTGTCCATCACCAACTAGGGACCACCAAATTTTGATGCCTCCAAAATGCTTATAAGCTGCACAATGAAGATTAATAGAGTTCAATTAAATGTTTACAATATATTACTTATGAACTGCAACTTAACACATGCATAGTTACATGTAATACCAAAGTTTATCAGAATAACAACTTTGGGGACTTCCCTGACGGTCCATTGGTTAGGACTCTGCTTCCACTGCAGGGGGCACAGGTTCAATCCCTGGTCTGGGAACTAAGATCCCACCGTGCCAGGGCACAGCCAAAAAATTTTTTTTTTATTTTAAAGATGATTTTCATTCAAAGAGTGCCCAGGAGATGGGGCGAAATGAAAGTAACTGCAAGACTGGAACAAGCTGGACTGAGCAAAGCTTTAAAGCTGAGGGTTTATATATCCTTCCCAGAAAATGTGTCATCTTTCCTATTCAGCTTTGCTTTGGTGGCAAATAAATTTGGCTGCTCAAAATTCAATTCACACCTGTCTTCTCTGAGTTATATGGTCAGGAAATTTTTATCCAATGCTTCTAAATTTTCTGATCTTCCCAGTCAGTACTATGGACTGAACTGTGTTCCCCTCAAATGCATGTGTTGAAGTCCTAATGCTCGGTACCTCAGAATATGGTTGTATTTGGAGACAGTCTTTAGAGATGTCATCATGTTAAACTGAGGCTGTGAGGGTGCTGCTGCTGCTGCTGCTAAGTCTCTTCAGTCGTGTCCAACTCTGTGCGACGCCATAGACGGCAGCCCACCAGGCTCCCCCATCCCTGGGATTCTCCAGGCAAGAACACTGGAGTGGGTTGCCATTTCCTTCTCCAATGCATGAAAGTGAAAAGTGAAAGTGAAGTCGCTCAGTCGTGTCTGACTCTTCGCAACCCCATGGACTGAAGCCCACCAGGCTCCTCTGTCCATGGGATTTTCCAGGCAAGAGTACTGGAGTGGGGTGCCATTGCCTTCTCCGCTGTGAGGGTGGGCCCTAACCAAATCTGACTGACGTTCTTATAATGAGAGGAAATTTACACACATAAAGAGATGCTGGGGTGCAGAGGCACAGAGGAAAGACCACATGAGGACTCAGTGAGAAGGTGGCCATCCACAAGCCGAGCAGAGAGGCCTCGAAAGAGACCAAACCCTGCTGGCAACTTGATCTTGGACTGTGAGAAAATACGTCTGCTGTTTATAGCCCCAGTTTACGGTATTTTGTTATGGCAGCCCCAGCTAACGAGCACACTCAGGTAAGCCAACTTGTATTAAAAGTACAGAAACCTTCAGAGTAAACGCTTATCTTTCGTATCTATGACACTAGACCTGTAAATGTAAATTCCCTCTAATTTGATAGCCAATGTCTCCAGCTAATTTATTAAACTTCCTGTTACAGGTGGTGAAAGTATGGGACTTTGAAACGGGAAGACTGTTGTTTGAATTTACTGGGGCTCATGGCAATGCTGGAATCACCTGTCTGACCTTTGACTCCAACGGAAGAAGGTATGTGCTTTCGTCAGAATCTTCTACTGTCAGGCAGGATGACCCCTGACTTCTGTCCTGATGGAGGGTTCTGCTTTTTAGGCTGGTTACTGGGGGCAGGGATGGCTGTCTGAAAATATGGAGTTACAACAGTGGACAATGTCTGCACACTCTGAAACATGGTGAGTCACCTCCTACCAAGTGTCCTCATAAAATAATGACACACATTAGGCATTTGGGGCAAATACAGGAGAAATCAAATGAGACAGAGTCTAGGATGCATGTAACAGTGTTATATCCTTTCTCTCTGGTATTTCGTTGCCACTGACTCTAAACTACTGGGCAGGAGGGACATACTTCACATATATGTTTGTGCTCCCATCTATAGCCTGTGCATTTGTTCCCTCACTGCCTGGTATAGACCTGAATTCTTTAAAAAGTTTAACCTGGGACTTCCCTGGCAGTCTAGTGCTTAAGACTTTGCCTTGCATCACAGGGCGTGCAGGTTTCAATCACTTGTCAGGGGGCTAAGATCCCACATGCCTCAGAACCAAAAGCCCAAAGCATGAAACAGAAGCAATAATGTAACAAATTCAACAAACTCTTTAAAAACAGCCAGGCTCCCCTGTCTATGGGATTTCCCAGGCAAGCATACTGGAGTGGGTTGCCATTCCCTTCTCTAGGGGATCTTCCCAACCCAGGAATCAAACCCGGGTCTCCTACACTGCAGGCAGATTCTTTATCCATGAGCTACGAGGAAAGCACTTCCCCCACCCGCCCCCTCAAAAAATCTTTAAAATATTAAATTTTTCTAAACATTTTAAATATCACAGAAGTCAAACATCCCAAAGTCTAGATGAACTTAGATGAACTGAAAGCAAGTCTTTTTTATGTGTCATCGTGATCTTTTTTTCAAGTTTCCTTATTCTCTTTGTTCATGTGCTAGGTCTATTCCTGGTAAAATTTCTGCAATTCTGGCCTGTGAAACTATGAGGAAGATCAGAGGCAAATGTTCTTCAACTATCGGAGGATATAAACAAAGTCCCAGTAAATAAGATGACAATTGCTCAGCGCAATGTGTGTGTGGTTCCTAGTTTCACCTTTGACTTCGTGAGTTTGTTGCTGGTTCACCGTCAATAAGTGTCATGCACTCTGCAGGGGAAGGTGAGCCTCTTCCCACGGCTGAGCCAGAGCTGAATCGACCTTTTAGGGCAGTGAGACTGGCATCAGCTGTGTTTTGATGGCTTTGAAAGACACCTAACTGTGGTCTGAAAACCAGAAAGTAAGTGCTGAAGTTTCCCCAGTCATCAGTTGGATTGAGCCAACATGTGTCAACTGATTCAAGAGCTAATGAAGAAAAAAAAAAATTATCTTATTTACTTGGACTTCATTTATACTCTTATGTACTTGGATTCTAAGTTGATAATATTATCTTTCTAGATGGAGAGCAAGGTGAAGTCTGTGACTGCACCTACTTGGAAGTGAACCAAAATAAGTGAGTTACATTCAGCTTGAATATAAGAGAGACAACTTTGAATATTTGGTTGGGTATCCTTTTTGACACAACCTTTGTCCTAGGGAAGGATACTAAAGATAGTAAAGGGAATTTTCCAGAAGGATATGTGTCAAAGAATTCCCCAAACTGTGGTTGCTCCCCGATGGCAATTTAGGCAACTTGTCTCTTCCAGAATACTGGAAACAATTCTCTTCACATTTTGATAATGGTTTAGAGGTAGAGACAGGAAACAATGCGTCTCCACCAAATGCTTTATCAAGGAATAAGTCACAAACTAGAGTAGCTAAATTCAGCAGCCAGAAGTCAAAGAATAAAAATCCAATAAATTCCCTCCTGAACATGAAAGTGTTAAAAAGCAGTGCTTGGTCCACTTCTATTTGCGTCCTTGCCTCCATGGTTCAGCCAGGCTCTCGGGGCCGAGTCATCCTCCGAAAGGCAGCTGCTCATGGAACAGACCTTGGGGACAACAGAGTATCCTGTTTCTGTTCCTAATCCTTTAGGAGCCAGTTACAAAACTGACCCCCATTTACCAAATCATGTTTTATCTTGCTCTTCATTAAAAAAAAAAAAACAGAAGAGGTGACTTTCTTGCTCTCTTCATTTGTCACATGAACATGGCAAAATCAAGCCACAGTGCTGATTCCATGCAAAAATTGAGCAAATGATAAGCTTAAGTATCCAGATATAACCATCTGTTATTGTTCTAGGTGTATCATAGCGATTGGATGGGAGAGAAGAATAGATGTGTACTTTGTAAGTGAAAAGTACAGAATTGTGATGTTTCAAAACTGTGCTTCAAACTGATATGCATCTCCCCACCCCACCCCCTGCTGAATCTTTTCTCTCTAAAAATAGATTTTTGAGAAATTCTTTGTACCTCTATCTGGCATAAGCCAAGCAGCGATACAGAAAAAACTGTTTCCTCCTTCCTTCTCTCCCTCTTTTCTCCCCATCTTTCCTCCCTCCTTCCCTTTAAAAAACTTTACTTTTTCTCCTTTGGTTTCTTTAGTTCTTTTTTTATGGGAAGAAGTGTAATGACACAACATCCAGTTCTGATGTGTGGGGTTTGCCCAGCAAGCCATTCTCCAACACCAGCTGGTACCCTATGGTTCTGACCCTGTCTGCCTGGGGAGAGCATCAGATCCCATGAGGCAGAGTTCCCTCTTCCAAGACACAAGACTCCTGCCCCTCCACTTCAGAAGCATTTGCAAGTCCTGTCCAACTGACTATAAACTAGAAAGTCCAACAACCCCCTCCTTGGATTATTTTAATTTTCTCAAGCATCACACAGAACTTAGAGAAATACTTTGCTTAATGGATTATCATTTTACTACAAACAGATATAACTCTGGGACAGTCAGATGAAAGAGATGAGACAGTGAGGTATGGGAAAGGGCAAGGAGCCTCCATGGTCTCATCACTCAAGAAACTGCAAGGTTTTAGCAACTCTGTGCCAGAATGTGGACAAAGCCCAAACAGATATATCTAATTATAAATCATGATATCACAAAGTACTGGGTATAAAAGCTCTCGGGGGCAGAGAGGGCATCTCCGGGGATCCAAACCAGACTAGCCCTGACAGCTGCAGCTCCTCACACCCTGCTGGTCTTCTCACCCTTTGTGCAGGTGGCTGTGCTCCCCTCTCCATGCAGGGGCTTCCAGCTTCATCTCTAAATCCCTCACCCCTAACTGAAGATTAACCAGACTGTCAACTCTTTGGCTCTTTAAATTCTTCCTTCTCTCTCCCATCTTTTCTTTATTCCCTGTGAAAGTGTTAGTAAGTCAATCGTGTCAGACTCTTTGCAACCCCATGGACTGTATCCTGCCAGGCTCCTCTGTCCATGGAATTCTCCAGGCAAGAATGCTGGAGTGGGTTATCATTTCTCTCTTTGTGCCCCAGTCCGTCTCTAGATGAGAAGAGGAAATAAATGCCATCTATAAAATCTCTGTGGGAAAAAAATTATTTTTTATGACTTACAGTTGGGAAAGGGAATTAAGAGACAGGGGAAGATGAAAATTCTGACTTAAAACTGCATTTTAAATCTACCTGTGGCATTTTATTTCCCTTGCTTGGTATGCCGATGGTTCTGGATTTCCAAAGTCTTTAAACATTGTAAGTTCTTTATTCATTTGAAAATATGCTGTATTTCACAGCCTAAGCCCAGCATCCTCAGATCTGCAACATGACTACCTGAGAGGTCTTGGCATTGAATTCACCCTTTGGTATTATAGATTCCTGAGCTGATGGCTTTTGTTTTAGCTCATGCAATAGCTCTGGGTCTTATTATGGAGGTGAAGCTATGCAGACCATCCAAGGCGAGCTTGTCAGTTGGCATATGATTTGCTGAAATGCAATCACCCAAACGTCAGGAGTGGATTGCTTTTTATTCCCACTAGCACTAGGGGAATTTGCTTTGACATTTTGAAAATCTACATCACTGGTGGAGTGAGGGGTAGGGTTGTAAAATATGCCAGCACCTCTCTCTGAAGCTTTGAGTGTGCTGGCAGCTCATTTTACTGCTGGTACAACGTCTCCTATTTGGCTTTGGATGCAGGACACACCATGTGACTTTCATCACTTCCAGAAGCCACAGCCACACTGGCAAGATGACTTGGTGAGCACCGGTCCACTGTCCGACTCTCATCCCAAACAGTGGCCCTTGATGGGGATGGCATTCCCTCCGGAGTCTCACCCAGAGTCCCCTGGGCCTGCCTAGGGTGGTCACAGCATCTCAAGAGCCTCCGGTGTGGTGAGATTCATGATTGGTCCGGGTAGAGCCAGGAGCCCTGAGCTCCAGGCAGCTGCTGCTTCTCCACAGGAGTGATGGCCTGTGCTGTTTGGGGCATGAGGCCCAGGAGCAAGTCTGCACAGCTCTCCTTGAATTCATCCTGGAGTCCTATTGTGCAAGAATGGCAGTCCAGGACCTGCTGGGGATGACTTTCTTCAAGGAAGCATCCACTTCCTGCTTCTGCTCCAGTGCAAAACCGTAAGCATTCACCGTGCCATCCTTGGCTGGCCAAGGAACCTAAGCAATGACATTCCTGCCGCCCCATGGCTTGTTAGGGACCCAGAACCAGGGAACGTCTTATAATTCTTATTAGCACTGAAACTGCCCCCAATCTTCTACAGCTTCCCAGTACCAAATGATCTCCCTCACAACTGTCTGGATTCACGTTGTTGTAGTACAGCAAAGACAGATACATTGTAAAACAGTTATCCTCTAATTAAAAATAAATTTAACAAAATGTCTGGATGTCAAACCATTAAGACAAGTATTAAAAAAGGAAGGTCACTGTGCACAAGCATTTCCTACCAGCCAACCCCACCTTATGCCCTGTAAACATTCCAAAAGCCACAAGTCACTAGAATACAAAGTCATGAAGACAGACCTCATCTGTCTTTCTCCATTGTATTCCCAGGATGTAGCTCAGTGCCTAGCTTATATTAATAGGCTTTCATTCAACCAACATACGTCAAACATGCGCTCAGCCTGTGCTGGTCACTGAGTTTGCAATGATGAGCAAAGTGGTCGTCACATGGTCCCTGCCTTTATGAAGTTTGCAGATGAGTGATTATTAAGTGAAAGAACAGAGTTTGCATAAAATGTCCCTAGGAAAGCCACAGCCATTGTAAGGGCAGAAATCATGCAAGAGTCAGAGAAGTATTAGTTCATCCAAATATTTATTCATTCAGTTATCAATTCTTTCAACCCCTACTTGTCAAGCACTGACATAGTGCCATCCTTTGTGGGTAGGCACACAGGATACAAACACGAATAAAGTGTGATTCCCAGCCCAGGGTCTCACAGACTGGAAAGGAGAAGTAATCATTATACGATGTGACAGATGATGTAATAATGTATGAATTACTAGAGAAACCCAGAGATGGGAACTACCAATTTTGCTTTAACATAATGGAGGATATTAAAAGATTACTAGGATTTTTCTGGGAGGCCAAGTAGGAAAAGGCAGACTGGATAGGGGAGATGGGGAGAGGCCTGTCTGGAAGCAGGAGAAGCATGTTGTCTCGAAGGACTATGAATAGTCTGAGGGGCTGGAGATTCAGGTACAGGTGGGAAATGAGGCTGGAAGTTAAACCAGAGCCTGAAAGCCATCCAAGGCATGTAAACGGCATTCCACAAGTAGTGGGGACCGTGGAGGGAGAATCTCCAGACACCAGTGCTCACAGACCTCAGAAGGAGGTGATATTTGGAGGCAGACTGTCGGGAGGAGAAGGTCATTGACTTTCTCTCCAACTGTCCTTCCCACGACCTTCCCAGTTGCTTTCAGGCAGAAGGGACGTCTTAGCCGATAACAGAGAGGTCCTCAGGGACACTCTGCGGGAAGCGCATGAAGACAAGGGAGAAAGAATATCCTTTACAGCCCCAGGAGAAGTTCTCTTCACAAGGGAACTGCACCCCAGGGAGAAAGTTTTAACTTTCAACCTTCAACTGGAGAATAGTCAGGCACTCCTGAAGCTCTGCAGCTCTGGTCTGAAAAACAAAAACATTTTTGTTGTGTTTCTTGTCTCTCTTAAGCACGCATATACCCAAATCCTCCTTTCAAGGAGAGTAGGTAATTCCAATTCCTAAGGGCACTAGTAGGCCACACTCGGGAGCAGAGGGGAGCCCTGGAGGAACTGAGCTGAGGGACTCCACACCCTGGAATTTAGACCCGGGGCTCATGGGAGGCCAGACCCCCTTGGCTGGTGCTTGGGTTCCATTGTCACACTCCCATCAACGTTTCAGCCCCAAAGAGGGCTCCTTGCAAAGAGCCTCCTTCCTAGCACTGGGGGTGGTAAGGGAGCTGACAGAAGGAGCGCTTCCCCGGGGAAGGTGATGAAACTGACTCGGGAGGATGCAGCTCCTCTCTGGCTGGTCTGTGAGGGTTGCCCCGACCCCCTGGGCTGGGCCACCTGGTTCCAGGAGGAGGAGCCCCTGGAGGGGTAACCGCAGGAGGAACCCCTCTTCCTCCTCTGTCCAGGCGGAAAATGCAGGCAAGTGAGCTGTGGGCGACTGGGGATTGGGTTTCTCACTCTGTCCCCTTCTCTCTTTCCTGAAACCATGGGCACAAGGAAGACATCCTCTGTGTGGCTCATTGTCCACCCTCTCTCCTCGCCACCTCCAGTTACGATGGGGAGATTATCATCTGGAATGTCATCTCAGGCCACGTGTACTGCAAGCTGAACTCCCCCAGCGCCTCTGATAGTGAAGGTAGGGGTGGCCTCCGTGGCCACTCTGCATGGGCCCGGCAGGCTCAGGCTCCTGGCAAGTTGTCCAAAGGGAGCTCGTCTCTGGAATGCTTCCCAGTTATAAGGGAGTGGCCTGGTTTCAGGTCTTAACCTGTGAGATGGAAATTTTCAGAGCCAGGGAAGGCAGGAGCGGTGCGGGGAGCTTGAGAGTTCAGCTAGCTCAGTACACATCCCCGGGCACCTGTCCATCAAAGCCCATCTCACACACACCTGAAATTAACATAACACTGTAAGTCAGTTAGGTGCTTGTGTGCTTCAGTCGTGTCCAGCTCTCTGTGATGCCATGGACGGTAGCCCACCAATCACCTCTGTCCATGGGATTCTTCAGGCAAGAACTGTCCAAAGGGAGCTCGTCTCTGGAATGCTTCCCAGTTATAAGGGAGTGGCCTGGTTTCAGGTCTTAACCTGTGAGATGGAGATTTTCAGAGCCGGGGAAGGCAGGAGCGGTGCGGGGAGCTTGAGAGTTCAGCTAGCTCAGTACACATCCCCGGGCACCTGTCCATCAGAGCCCATCTCACACACACCTGAAATTAACATAACACTGTAAGTCAGTTAGGTGCTTGTGTGCTTCAGTCGTGTCCAACTCTCTGTGATGCCATGGACGGTAGCCCACCAATCACCTCTGTCCATGGGATTCTTCAGGCAAGAACACTGGAGTGGGTTGCCATGCCCTCCTCCAGGAGATCTTCCCAACCCAGGAATTGAACCAGCGCCTCTTACGTCTCCTGCATTGGCAGGTGGGTTCTTTACCACTAGGGCCACCTGGGAAGCCCCATTACTTGTATGCTACACAACTCCCCACTGTCCCACTGCACTCTTCCCAATTCTTCTGCACTGGTCCTAGTTCTTCAAGGCTCTCTCTCTGTTGTCTGCTAACGTGATCATGGGTCTGTTTACTCACTTAAAGAATACAGACAAGTTCCTGCTATGTGCCAGGCCCAGTGCTAGGTCTTGGGCTGGTAATCGCATTCCTCTCTCCCCAGGAGTCCTGAGCCATGTGGAAAACACACGTGGGGAGATCCACTTATCTATCAGTTCCATTGCTGGTGGTGCTGGACTGTAAAAGTGGCAGGAACCCAGAGCCACACAGGCAGCTTCTTACCACTGCTCTCTCCCCATGTCCAGAGTCCAGCTTCATCCTTCCCAAGTGACCATCTGCAGATGTTCATCAGCCAACAGCCAGAGCTCCCACCCCTCACACCCATGGGCCCCAGCAGGGGAGACACAGACAGAAGTGCTGGGCATTTTTGCATAAAACTGGGGAGTTCCTGCATCTCCAGAAGCCAAACCAGCCCACCCTTAAAGAGCGATGACCCTCAGACCACGATCCCTGCTTTAGACGTGATGACTTAGTAGCAAAGGAAAATCTCCAGTGACTCCTTGCATCAGAAAATACATGTGAGCCACTCTCACGGCTCACTTGGAAGCCCATGGGAGATGTGTACCAGAGGCTGGAGAGAGATGTGAGCCCTGGTGCTGTACACACTAAGGGACTCACAGTCTAAATTCAGGCACAAGATGTGATGCTCAACAGGTAAAATGAGGATAAAGCGATGCAGTCAGCCTGCTGTGCCGGAGAGGCTCTCCGGAGGGCAGTGGTTAGAAACCGAAACCTTTGGACGCCGTGAGATTAAAAAGAAATTCTTACCTGTAGATTTATGATCCTGTCTATTTCTAGCCCCTTTGCTGCATATAAAAAAAGACCCTTCTGTGAAGCTGTTTCTGAGAGTGCCTAAGAGTTTAAAAAATCTTTGGGGAAAAAGTGGTGGCATTTCCTTCTAAAGGTTTATTTTCATTGCATTAAATTGAGAATTAAGTCACTGGCCAAGAATGCAGTGTTGACCTTTCAGCCAGCAGTTCTAATTTAAAACCCTCTTTGCAGCAGCATTTATTGCTTCAAGTTATGTGGCCATTGGTTTTTGAAAAACTCCTCTTCTCTCCAAAAATGCAAAAGCCAGCCCTAGTTCCTAATTATTCACATTTCAACAGTGCAAAAAAATGCACAAATTAGGTAGAAAGATGAGAAAGTTCCTGCGGCCTTCCAGAAAAGAGCAACACTGGCTCGGCCTGAAGGTCAAAACAAAGCACGGTGGTCCTTTTCACATGGGGTTGGTTAAGAGACTGCCGTCTTATTTGGAAAACCATCTGGACAAGTCTTCTGAAGTCATTCTCAGTGGAAAGGGAAGCTAAGAGAGAAAGGCAATTGTGTGAGCAAAGCTGATGAGCTGAAAAGACATTCTGCCAACTTTTCTACATTTTAGCTTCATTCTCCCTTATGCAACATTGAGAATTGTTATGTCTTCTCCCACATCAAAGAGAAAGAATTTGAGAGTGAAAGAGAGAGACCAAGAGATTTCAACCAGGCTAAAATCCAGGAAATCTGTGAGCTCTCTGGAAGGCTTTTTCTTCTCTTTTTCTTACTGTAGTAGAATACATGTGGGCTTCCCAAGTGGTGTTAGTGGTAAAGAACCCACCTGCCAATGCAGGAGATGTAAGAGACATGGGTTCGATCCCCGGGTCGGGAAGATCACCTGGAAGAGGGCATGGCAACCCTCTCCAGTATTCTTGCCTGGAGAATCCCTGCCAGATGAGCCTCGCAGGCTATAGTCTGTGGAGTCGCAAAGAGCTGGACACAACTGAAGTGACTGAGCACGCACGAAGAATATACATAATACAATATATACCATCTTAACTGTTTTTAAGTGTACAGTTCAATGCTTTTAAATACATTCATACTGTCGTGCAATCATACTCTCCATCCTTCCCCATAAATTTTCTTGAAACTAAAGGTCTTTATCTATTAAACAATACCTCTCCCTTCTCCCTTCTCTTCAACCCCTGGCAGCTACCGATATACTTTCTGTCTTTATGATTTTGATTACTCATGGAAATAGAATCATACAGTATTTGTCCTTTTGTAACTGGCTTATTTTCCTTAGCATAATGTCCTCAAAGTTCATCCATGTTGTAGCATATTGCTGTTTCCTTGCTTTTAAAGACTAAATAATATTCCTTCATTTATATGTGCCACAGTTTGCTTGCCCATTCATCCATTGATGGATCGTTGGGTTACTTCTACATTTTAGCTATTGTGAATTAACATTGCTGTGAAGATAGTTGTACAAATATCTCTTCAAGATCCTGCTTTCAGTTTTTTGGGGTATATACCCAGAAGTAGAATTGCTGAGGAAAAAAAGGGAAGTGAAAGTGAAAGGTGCTCAGTCGTGTCCGGCTCTTTGCGACCCCATGAACTATATAGTCCATGGAATTCTCCAGACCAGAATACTGGAGTGGGTGGCCAGCCGTTCCCTTCTCCAGGGGATCTTCCTACCCAGGGATCGACCCCAGGTCTCCCGCATTGCAGGCAGAAAACTGGGAACTGAACTGCTGGATCACACGGTAATTCTATCTTGATATTCTGAGGAACCACGATAGTGTTTTCCCACACTGGCCCTGCCACTCCACATTCCCACCGACAGTGTACAGGGCTCCAATTTCTCCACATCCTGACCAGCACTTGATGTTTTCTGTTTTTTCGATAATAGTCATCCTAATGGATGTGAGGTGGTATCTCATTGTGGTCTCGTCCTTTCACCTGCTTATGGCTATTTTATATCTTTTTTTTGGAACGATGTCTGTTCAAGTTTTTTTGCCCTTTTTAAAAAAATATATATTTAATTTATTTGGCCGCACTGGGTCTTAGTTTCAGCATGCATGATCTTTCATTGCGGCACACAGACTCTCTAGTTGTGGCAGACGGACTCCAGAGTGCACAGACTTCAGCAGTTACAGCGTGTGCAGGCTTAGTTGCTCCGAAGCATGTGGGATCTTAGTTCCCCAACCAGGGCTTGAACCCACGTCCCTGCATTGCAAGGCAAATTCTTAATCACCAGACCACCAGGGAAACCACCCCCCTACCCCAGCCCATTTTTGAATCTGGTTTTCTTGCCGTTGCTTCTTAGAAGTCTTCTATATACTCTGGATATTAGTTCATCACCAGACAAATGATCTGCAGATATTCTCTCCCATTCTGCAGGCTGTCTTTTTACTCTACAGATGGTGTCTTTTGATGCACAAAAAGATCAGTTTTCGTGAAGTCCACTCTGTCTACATTTTTCTTTTGTTACCTATGTTTTTTGGTGTCATATCCAAAAAGTTATTGCCATATTCAATGTCATGAGGCTTTTCTCCTATGTTTTTTTCTAAGAATTATCTTGTTGTAGGTCTTCCATTTAGGTCCTTCATCCATTTTGAGTTAATTTTCTCACATGGCATTAGATAAGGGTCCAGACTTATTATTTTGCAGGTGGATATCCAGTTTTCTTGGCACCATTAGTGAAAAGACTGTCCTTTCCCCACTGAAAAGGGTCTTGACACCCTTGTCAAAAATCATTTGACCAGAAACATGGGGGTTTATTTTGGGGGCTCTCTATTCTATTCCATTTTTCTACCCATCTGTTTTTATACCAGTATCACACTGTTTTGATGACTGTACTTTTTGTACAGTCAGTTTTGAAATCAGGAAGTATGACTCTCCCCAGTTTTATTCTTCTTTTTCAAGATTGTTTTGGCTATTTGGAGGTCCCTTGAAATTCCATGTGAATTTTAAAATGAGTTTTTCTATTTCTGCCAAATATGTCTTTGGGATTTTGATAGAAATTGCACTGAATCTGTAGATCATTTGGTGACATACTCTCATTTTAACAATATTTTCTTCCAATTTATGAACGTGGTATGTGTCTCCATTTATATATGTCTTAATTTCTTTCAATAGTGTCTTATAGTTTTCATTATACAAGCATTTCACCTCCTAGGTAAATTCCTAAGTGTGTTACTCTTAATGCTATTGAAAATGGAATTTTTTTTCCTTATTTACTTTTCAGATTATTCCTTGGTCATGTATACAAATGCAACTGATTTTTTGTGTGTTGTCTTTGTATCCTGCTTTTTTGAGGAATTCATTTATTGGTTCTAAGGGACTAAGGTTTTTTACTTAGGGAAACTAATAATATTTACTTCATTTGTAAGTAATAATATTTATTATAATGCAACATTTAATATGATTTTAATAAAATAATAGTGTTTAATAATAGAATTATAATGAATATAATAACAATATGTTAATAATCATATAAATGACATGTTTGATTTTATATGTCATTTTCCTGAGTGCTTTTAATGTTTTATCTCACTTAGTGCTCACATTGACCCAGAGAGAGAGGTGCTCTTGGACCCATTTTCACAGATGAGGAAACTGAGGCTAGAGACTTAACTAACAGCCATTATAAGTTACCATTTGCTGAGTGTCCCTGTGTTCTGAGTACCTTGGGTTCAGTATCTCCATTCAGCCTCCACTGCAAAGCCATGGAGCACGATTCCCATAGAGTCTCTAAGTTAATCTTCACTGAAACTCTGTGAAACAGGAAGTATTGTCTCCCTATCACCAGTGAAGAAAAACAGGTTTAGGGAAGTGAAACGCTCTACGAGTCCACACATGGGTAAGTGGGGAGGCGGTACATAGGCCCATTTCCCAGGACTCTGCAGCCCCCCACCCAAGACGGAGTGGGCAAGTTAGGGGGGGTTATCCTTGCTGCCCCTCCCCCTACTCATCATGTTCCCTCCCGCACCCCGTAAGTCAATTCCCCAAGAGCCGGATAACCTGAGTGACCCTTAGCCCAATCACTAACTGTGTATCCCAGGCACCAGGGAGGACACCATGAAGGTGGGCTTCCATCTGCCTCTGAGAACCTTCAGCTCCCCCCGGGACAACCTTCAGTCCCTCAAGGACAACCCTAAGCCCCCTAAGGACAAGCACAGAGCCCAATATCAAGGGCATGGGCTTTGGATACAAGCACATCTGAGCCTGAATGTCAGCCCCTCAGCTGTATGACCTTAGGCAATGCGGTTCTTTCTAAACCATACTCTCACTGCTTGATAAAATCAAGAGATCATGTCTAACTAGGATTGTTGTGATCGCTGAATACAGTGGTGTTGAGAGGTGCTTAGTTCCAGGTCTGGCACAGAATGTGTTCTAGACGGGTAATCCAACTTGTGATCCTGGTCCACCTGAGGGCGGGCCTGAGTCTGCCACGTCCGCTGTGGCTTCCCAAGTGCACAGCACAGCGCTTAGCTCAGTCAGGCCCAAACAAATGTTGTTGAACAATGACTAGCCTGGGTCGTGGGTGTCCTATGGTGCTGAGACAAGGGAGCAGCGCCTCTTTATTTCACTCCAGCACCTGCTCCGTTGTTTACATGAGAACTTTCCTTTCACCTCCAGTCGAGGCAAGTCACCCCAGAGCCCACAGACTCAAGGAGGGCGAGATGAAGAAGCTCCTTGCCCATCTCCTAACACCCAAACAAACAGCTGTGTCTTTTGTGGCTCTTGGAGGTTTGCATCTAAGTAGGTCTGCAGGACTTATATGCAAGAGCAAATTTTGAGTTCTATGTGCTAAGCTCTTGGAGACATTGGAGACAAGTGGGGAAAAGACAAATGTGAGCCCTGTGTTGATGGTGCTTCAAGTCCAGCAGGAGGAGTGGATGGTAAGGAAGTAGGGAGGTGGTTTTAGAAGTTATTCCAACACCCTGGAAGACAGTGGAGGACAGAGGAGCCTGGTGTGCTGCAATCCATGGGGGGTCACAAAGATTCGGACATGATTGAGCGACTGAACAGCAACTAATTCCCATCCAGGAAGTCTAGAGAGTGGGGACCTCCTAGGAAATACCCATAGAGCTCCAGGCAAAGCCCCCAACTGCCCTACCATCTCTCTCAGTCCCTCCCTCAAGCCCTAACCAAGTTCCCCATCCCTGACTCTCTGCAAAAGCCCTGGGTCCTGGGGCAATGCAGGGGTGCCCTGGATTGCCTTCACATCTGACTTTACGCCCCCAGCCAGGCTGGGCTGCTTCTAAACCAGCGAGGCCACCTGTCCTCCTGTGTACGCCTCGACCGCTTCAACCCAGGTCCAGGGGCAGCTCTGAGACTCTGGGGCCCCGGGGCAATCACCAGAGAGGACAAGAGGAGAGCTGGGAGCTGCGTGGGGAGCACAGCCAAAACCCTCTCCTGGTCTCCAGGCCCAGACGGAAGTGTCTCCTGCCTCGCCTTCCTCAAGACTCGGGCAGCCAGCTTGGAATCAGCCTCCACTTCGCTGATGGCCGACGGGCCCCGAGGTGAGAATGGAGCCCACACTGGCCATCGGCTCGTCTCTAAGGAGCGGCCACTGCAGGCCCGGGTTCCCAGAGGAAGGACCCCCAGGCATTCGGGGCTCGCCGGGCACTCCCGGGCTGACTCAGCCTAGCCTTCCAGCTGGGAGAGGGCCGCTTCCTCCCAGCTGAGTCTCGCTGCCTGCTGCCTCCCCAGAGGCCCCTGGTGATTCCTGCAGGGACATAGGGCTCACAGGGTGTCGTTCAGTGAGGTTAAATAAACATCAAATGCTTCTTTAGCGAGGGAGGGGCAGACTGCCACAGCACCCACGGGAGGCCCGAGAGAAGAGCTGAGAGTCATGTAATGGGGGTCAGCCTGCAGGCATGTGGTCATTTCCAGCCTGTTTTGGCACCAGGGACCAGTTTTGTGGAAGACAGTTTTTCCACAGACTGGGAGGTAGGAGATGGTTTCGGGATGATTTATTGTGCAGTTTATTTGTTACATCAGCTCCATCAGGCATTAGATCCCCGAGGCTGGGGACTCCTGGGGTAGAGGACGTTTCCTGAGGCCACCTCTGCCACTAACTAGCTTGGTGATGTCACATAGAAGACAGGACCTCTGGCTTCAGTGAACTGTAAGGAGTGGGCCAGTGTCCTGCTCCAAAGCGCAGGAATTTTATTTTAAACAGTGAGTTAGAAGCAGCCACCTGTGTTGTTCTGATTGCAAGAGCCCAAATCCCAGGGCATTGGGTTGTTTGTAGTCTCCTCACTGGAGAAGGAGACCGCCTCCCCGCTCTGCTGCCGCTCTCAAGGGGACCGCCTCCTCCTGATGCGCGACCTTGGCCTAGCCCTGAAGCTTCTGGTCTGTTGGCCCCAGGCGCCCTCCACTCTGGCATCCCTCGCTTCTGCTTTACCTGTCAGCAGCACAGGACCCCCTCCCCTGAGAGAGGAGGAGGCTCCCACAGTCTGTGATTTAGGGAATCACAGACTGAGGCGAAGAGGTACGCATGGGGTTCTCACTTCTCAGGCTTGCTGTGAACACCCACTGGCAAAGCACTCTAGAATTGTGACTGACAGGCCAAAGGAGGTCCCAGAGAATTCCTTTGACTAGGCAAGTCACACAATGTGTTTAAAAGATGTGCACACACAAGTGCCTGTGTGCACACATATGCACACACGTTAATTGTCGCCATAGCACAAACTTCCATGTTTTGCCTCCACAGCCCAAGGAAGCCTCCTCTGTCAGGAAGGCTGCCTGGAATAGTGGAGAAGGGAGAGGCTATTGAGACATTTAATCCAAAGCCTCCAAGAGGAGCCCCTTGCTCGGATACACACAGATGGATCATTCAGCTGGTCAGATTAAGCCAAGCCGCCCAGGCACCACCCTGGAGTCCTGAGACTGCGGTGCCTCCCAACAGAGACTCCCAGACTCTGCCCGGGAGCTCCAGAACTGCAAAGCACCAACACCCAAGGGCCCTCCCTTCTGCTTCCCTCCTCCCACTTTCTGTCACCTTCTGAGGCTGTTCGGTGGGGCCCGTCTCTTCGCTCCTGTAAGTTGGGTAGTGGGTTGGAAATAAGTTCCATACCTTATGTTTGGGTTGGCTTGTTTTTTGATACTTAGGTCGCTCGCTCAGTTGTGTCCGACTCTTTGTGACCCCTTGGACTGTAGCTCACCAGGCTCCTCCGTCCATGGGATTCTCCAGGCAAGAATACTGGCGTGGGTTGCCATTTTTGACACTAGCCTGTGTCAAAAAACTAGTGTCTCTCTCATTAAGGAGAATGTATTTCACTTGCTATTGTCTGACAGGTAAGCTTTACCACTGATGGACCGTGTGTGTCTGTGTCTGTCTGTGATGGACGCTGTGTGTGTGTCTGTCTGTCTGTGATGGACCCTGTGTGTGTCTATGTGTATATGTGATGGACTCTGTGTGCTCGCGCGTGTGTGTGTATGTAATGGGCCCTCTATGTGTGTGTGTGAACGTATCTGTCTGTGACGGATCCTCTGTGTGTGTGTGTGTGTAATGATCCCTGTGTGTACGTGTCTTCAGTCCAGAGACAAAGCCCGGCTCAGCAGCACGGTCGTGATGGCGGGAGATGCCTGCGCCTACGTGGCTGACCAGCGCGGCTTTGCGCACGTCTACGACATCGAGGAGCACGGCCTGCAGGGACAGGAGCTGCAGCCTCCCACGAGCAGGCATGGGCTCTCCTCGTGAGATGCTATGATGAGCATTGCTTCAGTTTTAGTTAAATATTAGATGAAATAAAATTTAATAGTTTTCTAGAGAAAAATATTTTCATGAAAATATTCAATATCGGCAAGGTGAGAGGAAAATGGCACTCACATGCTCTTGGATGGAGGGTGAGTTGGTATATACGGTCTGAAGGGTGTAAAGGGCAAGTTGACAATGTGCATTAAAGCTTTGAACCAGCAATTCTACTTCTAAGGATTTGGCCAAAAAAAAAAAAAAAGAGTAAGAAGCGTAAACAAAGACTTAGTTATGAGGGTGTCAATCAGCATATTGTTTATAAGAGAGGCAGAAGAAAATAATAGAGAAACCAAACTGTCCAGTGTAAGGGGAATAATTAAACATGTGATGGTATAGAATATAACATATTGAAATATCATTGAGTTATTGTGTAAGGATGCCATATATGAAAATGTATTTATAGGGAGACTATTCATGATAAAATTGTTCAGTGAAAAATTAGGTCACAAAACAATAATGCAACCCTTGTTAAAACGAAGACATACACGGAAGATTGAAAGTCTGGAAAAATATACATCAAGGATGTAACAAATTCTTATCTCTTTGTACATGAGGTTTTGAAAAGTGAAAGTCACTCAGCGGTGTCCAACTCCTTGCCACCCCATGGACTAAGCAGTCCACAGAATTCTTCAGGCAGGAATACTGGAGTGAATAGCCTTTCCTTCTCCAGGGAATCTTCCCAGCCCAGGGACTGTACCCAGGTCTCCCACAGGCAGATTATTTACCAGCTGAGCCACAAGGGAAGCCCACATTGAGGTTTTAGTTATGCTTTTATTTTCTTTTTTTTAATATAAATTTATTTATTTTAATTGGAGGCTAATTACTTTACAATATTGTATTGGTTTTGCCATACATTGACATGAATCTGCCACGGGTGTACATGTGTTCCCCATCCTGAACCCCCCTCCCACCTCCCTCCCCATCCCATCCGCCTGGGTCATCCCAGTGCACCAGCCCTGAGCACCCTGTATCATGCATCGAACCTGGACTGGTGATTCATTTTACATATGATAATATACATGTTTCAATGCCATTCTCCCAAATCATCCCACCCTCGCCCTCTCCCACAGAGTCCAAAAGATCGTTCTATACGTGTGTGTCTCTTTTGCTGACTCACATACAGAGTTATCTTCTTTTTAAAAATCTGTCTTTTCTAATTTTTCTGGAGATATACTGCTTATTGCAGAATATGTTTAAAGTGTTAAAAGCCTTTCATACAGTTGTAGAAATGCTCATGTTTAGAAAAAAAATCAAGCAGCATGATAAAATATAAAATGAAAAGCAGTAGTTTCTCTGACCTTCTCCATCAACCAGCCCGACTTTTCTGCATCCTAGCAACACTGTTAATGAATTTCAATTTCCTTCCAGAATGTTTCTATGCATATATTTATATATATATATAAAATATATACAGGAGCACATACACACACACCCACGATACATACTTTCAGGACTCATTTTTTCCTTTGTATCTTAGCCAGCTTTACATATAAGCATATTTAGGTATTTTTTAGCATATTTGAATGGCTAAATAATATTTCATTAAATATATTTCTGTAAAGCCAATTTAGAGGCAAATTATTCACCTACCTCCCCTTATTCACTTTTTCCCATTCCACCACAGGAGAAGTTTAAATGCTAAAGTGTGAGAAACTGGAATTTAGAAGTAAGAGTGATCGGCCTTGCATTGGTCTTTACTCCGAGTACTGAGAACGTAGCTTTCTCCAGGCTGAATTAAAAATTATTTTTTATTACTTGCCCACTCCTGCAGCCTTACCAAACCCTAAGTGCTAAAAGAAACTATAGGGTGAGGACCTTTAACAGGCCCCATTTTATATGTCTTTGGAGCTGGCATAGGGTCTTGCACATAGTAGATGCTTGATAAACTTGTATCAGATTAATGTAGCAAGACCAATGACTTGTCACACAGGTGCCTCTCTCCCTGCTGGAGGCTCATCCAGCTCCGACCCCAGCCTGCAGTGACTGTTGCGCGGCATCTAGCATCGGGGTGGGCCTCTCCCACCGCACTCAGGTGTGCTCTTTCCTCTGATTTAGATGTGAAAGCCTGGCGGGCCCATGTCAGCATGGTGACATCGTGAGTACATCCATTTTAGAGTTTAAGAATGTATAACAGAGTCAAAATACTTTTCCCAGCTTTGAGTAAATGGATTCTCTCAGAAGCCTTCTGAATTAATCAGAAGACAAGGGCAGTACTATAATTCTGCTGCTGCTATGAGAACTAGATGTTTATGTTCCCTACACAGAGTAAAGGAAGAGATCTGAAGTCATTTTTCTTATAAATGATGATTGTTTTCCTTGAATTGATCCACTATTTTAGTGTAAGTGTAGATGCTTAGTATGTTTAAGACTTTTTTCACTGGAGTTAAAAGGAGTCAGTGCTGGCGTGGGGCCTGGACCCTGGTCAGAAGTTTCATTCCAACCTCTTGGTGTTCCCACAGACCCATCAGTTCCCACAGTCCATGAAATGTTTCCAGTATGTCTTTTCTGCTATCTTGGGACTGGAGTTGGGGCATCTGAAGGGGATGTAGCATGTAGGAGGCAGGGAGAGGACGGTACCGAGAATAATCCAGGAGATGAACCTGGCTTCTATATTCCAGCTGTAAATAATGGGGTATTGATGCACTGAGCGTTTCTTGCTGGGGCAGCCTCAGCACATCTCCCTTGCCCTTTCATCTCATTAGTTTGGAGCTGATAGAAGAAGAGGTTCTGCTCTCATCCTCCCTGGACCGCACCATGCGGCTGTGGAACAGGGACGGGGCTTTCAACGGTAAGGACTGTCCACCTGGCCACCAGTTCAGTCCCAGTTTGGGGCCTCAGTTGAAGTCTCCCCCGGGTTGTGAATTCTCTGGGATCGAGGGTGTTAGTCAGATTAGGCTGACATGATGAAATAACTACCATAGACTGGGCAGCTTAAGCCACAGAATTTTGTTTGTCACGTGTGGGCTATCCTGGAGACTGGAAGTCTGACATCAGGATCCCAGCGTGGTCAGGTGCTGCTTAAGGGGCTTTTCCTGGTTTGCAAATGGGCTCCTTTTATGGACACCTTTTGCTGAGTCTTTTTATGGCCCAGGGGCTTCCCTGATAGCTCAGTTGGTAAATAATCCACCTGCAATGCATGAGACCCCGGTTCAATTTCTGAGTTAGGAAGATCCGCTGGAGAAGGGATAGGCTACCCACTCCAGTATTCTTGGGCTTCCCTGGTGACTCAGCTGGTAAAGAATCCACCTGCAATGCAGGAGACCTGGGTTCGATCCCTGGGTTGGGAAGATCCCCTGGGGAAGGGAAAGGCTTCCCAGTCCAGTATTCTGGCCTAGAGAATCCCATGGACTGTATAGTCCATAGGGTCATAAAGAGTCGGACATGACTGAGTGACTTTCACTTTCACTTTATGGCCTGGAGAGAGAGGAAGAGAGAGAAAATGTGGACACTCTGGTGTCTCTCCTTATCAGAACACCGTTCCTATTGGATCAGGGTCCTACTCTTAGAACCTCATTTAACCTTTGCTGTTGTTCAGTCACTAAGTCATTTCTGACTCTTTGTGGCCCTGCGGACTGCAGCACACCAGGCTCCTCCGTCCTCCACCATCTCCCCGAGTTTGCTCAGATTCATGTCCATTGAGTCAGTGATGCTATCTAACCATTTCATCTTCTGCCAACCCCTTCTCTTCTTGCTCTCAGTCTTTCCCAGCATCAGGGTCTTTTCCAGCATCAGGGTCTTTTCCAATGAGTCAGCTCTCCGCATCAGGTGGACAAAGTACTGTAGCTTCAGCTTCAGCATCTGTCCTTCCAATGAATATTCTGGGTTGATTTCCTTTAGGATTTACTGGGGTTTGATCTCTTTGAAGTCCAAGGGACTCTCAAGACTCTTCTCCAACACCACAATTATTTCTTTAAAAGACTTATCTTTTAATACAGTCACACTAGGGTTTAGGGCTTCAACATAAGAATTAGGGGGAAGGGTACCAAATTCAGTGTATACCTTAAAACCAGTTTACTTTCACAAAATTTATCAAAATTAGATACATTTAAATTTAGAGAACTCTAATAGACTGGTGACAGTGAATTTGGTACAGAACCATGTTATGATGTTTTATAGGAAAGATTCAGGACTAGGGAGCTGTGAGATGGGAAAGGTCTGGCCTGGGGGTGTGGTGATAAGATTAACCCAAGCGACTGCTCAGAGAGACCTATCTGTTTCAGCAGGCTCTTTTGTCTCCCTAGCTGATGTTTGTTGAAGAAGGTACCAGAACTGTTTTGGATTTGTTGTGCAGGTTCTTAGTACATACTGAGTCACTTGTGCCCCAGTGTGATACATTCTGTAGGAGGTATTTCTGGACTGGAACCTCCAGGGCCACTTTCCCTGGAATTGTTTCTTATGAAACTACAGGACCAGAACTGAATTTGATTAAGTGGACCTATCAAGAGTTAAGACAGGTTACTTCCCATCTTACGCTTACCGTTTACCAATTTACTTTTCCAGGGACCTTTGGGCAGAGCAGCCCCTGGGATATTTTCACTCCTGCCTCCTGGAGCCACCCTAGAGTGCCCCGTGAAGTCCTGACAGATCCCCAGAGCATGCTTGCTCACCCAGTGCTAGAAGGAGGTGTTCCTGCCACGTGCAGAGGAGAAGAGCAAGACAAGGTGGCGGAGGGCAAGGCCAGTGCTGAGGTTGGTCCTGGCACATACAGTTCACCTGGGCTTGCTCATAGCTCCAGGCAGATTGGCACTGGTTATAAACTGCACCCTGAAAGGGTCAAGGCATGACCCAGAGAACCAAGTCAACTCAGGAACAAAAGCATATCCCAAAATCCTGCTACTGACCAGGGCCGGGGGGCCTCCTGGTTCATCTGGGGGTAGTTGGAGCTGATCTCCCAGCATCACTTGACTGTCCCTTTTTCTCACCAGCAAAAAGGTTGTTGTTTGTGGCCTTGGAACACAGACAGACTCAGCACCATGCTCGACCCCCTGTCACATCAGAGAGACAGACACTGAAACTGCAGCCCTCAGCACACGGTCCTCATTAGGAAATACGTTTTAACACAGGGCTTCCTGAGTGAAAGGAAGGAATAATGGGTTTAGTGCCTGGGTCCATGAAAGTCAATGTCAGAGCAAGAGATGGTGAAAAGACCCTGGTAGATGCAGTCTTGATTTAGAGCTCAGTGAAATATATGAATTTCTAGGAAATGCTTGCCCTTTAATAAACTGAAAAAAGGGTCATTTCATGAACTACTGCTCACTGGTTATGTTACAACTCAAGGCAGGACACCTGCTCTGCCCACAAAATAATGTGTCTAGGATTTTGTATCTACAGCCTCTTGGAATACTGATCACACAATGGATCCTCGTCACTGACGCCTTCGCAGAGCACACTCAACGTGGGGAATAGGGGGACCAGGCAAGCACTGATCAAGAAAGCCTTCTGCCTTGTCAGGGGCACTCTCATTTCCGCATGTTGTTCTCATGAGCTTAACATGGAGCTTTCATAGCTCCGGGGAGGCTCAGAATGCGTCTACATGGTACTGTCGGCCTATTTAGAAACACAGTCATTTTGCTGTGCATTTGATATAGAGAAATGAGTTCATTAATTTAGATAGGCCCACAATTTGGAAACTAAAAGCGCAGAAAGGGGTGGGAAGATAGGAAGGAAGAAGCAAATGAGGGAAATATGCTGATCAGCACAAAATCCAGGGTCCGTGCTATACAGCAGGGTCCTTGCTATACAGCACAGCAGACCTGGAGAAAATCAGACTGTGATGCAGGAAGCATCAGGCAGAAGGAGAGAGGGGGGATGGAGGAGGCGGAGGAAGCAGGAGAAGGGGAGGGGGAGGAGAGGAAGGATGCTCAGTTCAGCACAATCCAAATGCCTAACTCCTATGGCACCCCACTCCAGTACTCTTGCCTGGAGAATCCCATGGACGGAGGAGCCTGGTAGGCTGCAGTCCATGGGGTCGCTAAGAGTCGGACACGACTGAGCGACTTCACTTTCACTTTTCACTTTCATGCATTGGAGAAGGAAATGGCAACCCATTCCAGTATTCTTGCCTGGAGAATCCCAGGGACCGAGGAGCCTGGTGGGCTGCCGTCTATGGGGTCGCACAGAGTTGGACATGACTGAAGCGACTTAGCAGCATGATGGGAAAGAGTCAAACAACAGACTTCATGAGTGACCTTGATCTTGTGTAGGGAAAGCTGCTTCGACATTTGTAGATCTGTCCAACTTGACTCCAAATGCCTCAGGAAACACTGTAAATTCTTTCCAAGAAAAATGAACACACACACTCGCACAAAGAACCTGAGGAGCTCTTACATAAAATATCTAGAGGGGACGTCCCTGGCAGTCCAGTGGTTAGGACTCCACACTTCCACTGCAGGGGGCACTGGTTTGATCCCTGGTCAGAGAAGGCAGTGGCACCCCGCTCCAGTACTCTTGCCTGGGGAATCCCATGGACGGAGGAGCCTGGTAGGCTGCAGTCCATGGGGTCCCTAAGAGTCAGACACGACTGAGCGACTTCACTTTCACTTTTCACTTTCATGCATTGGAGAAGGAAATGGCAACCCACTCCAGTGTTTTTGCTTGGAGAATCCCAGGGACGGGGGAGCCTGGTGGGCTGCCGTCTATGGGTTCGCACAGAGTCGGACACGACTGAAGTGACTTAGCAGCTGGTCAGAGAACTAAGATCCCTCACGCCTCGAGGCACAGTCAAACAAAAAACAAAGCCCCTCCCCCCAAAAAAAACCCAAGAAGCAAAGTGTTTGAAGCACTGTTTATGAGTTAGGGTTAACTAAGGTCTGCTCTGAAGTTTGCCTTCATTAGCTGTGTAAGCTCCAGGAATCACTTCCACTGATTTAAAATGAGGAGTGGGGTTGGCTGATTTTCCAGTTTCATTTCAGCCCTAAGCATGTGTTTCTCTGCACGTCTGTTTTGATTGGATTCTGGATGTCTGGAGTGATTTTTACAGCATACCAGCCTATCAAACACAACCACAAACTAAAATACATTGACTGAATGCAGAAAACAATTTACCTGGAAAACATCACAAATGATTCTGAGAGTCGAGTGAAAGCTCAGGGGAAAGTGTTCTTGTTATCTCATGGATTCAGCCACCCGGGGTCTTGTTCTAACAGAGAAACTCCATGTAACTGGAGTTAAACTTGCTCCCCATCACAGTGTGATCCTGGGTTCCTCTTCCCAAATCTGCTCCGTCTCCTTCCAGCCTGAAAAGACCTCTGATCCTCGCTCTCCAGGAGACTGCGTCCTTGAAGTGGAGGAAGGCTCCTGCGGAGGGGGTGGATTGGGCAGTGACGGGTGAGCCAGGCTGAAGGTGAAATAAAAGGCAGCCTTCCTGGCTGAGGGATCCAGGCCACTCTGTCATCATCATGAGTCATCTGTCCCTAAGCCCCACAGCCTGTGAGTACAGCGAGGTCACAGCTCAAATCCACCAGTTTGATGTCCTGCCTGCTCAGCTCAGGACACTCTCAGAAGTCCCTGTGCTGTCTGGCCGTCACGTGCAGGCAAGGGCTGCTCCACAGGGTCTTTGTCTTGAGCTTTGTGGCTATCGTTAACTGCCCGTGAGGCTGTATGAGGCTGGACCATCTCACTGTTCCTTCCTTGGGAGCTTCGTGCAACCCCTGAGAGGGTAGGGGGTCTGGGCCTGGGCTTCCAAAGCTGGGAGAACCTGGGGCACCACCTTCTCCCCAAACTGGAGCCTGGCAAGAGAAGTAAGGGGAGTGAATAACACCTCACTCCAGTCCACCAGGCCCCACACCAGGCTTCCTGAGGTCCCATCACCAAGGCAACTATAGAAATGATCCCTTCAGTGTTCCCTGCCACTCCTCTCATCACGGGGCTAAGATCAAGGTCGTGCACCTGCATGAGGGATGACCCCCGCCCCCCACCTCAACGTTCCCACTTTCTCAGTGCAGCAGCTCCACGGTAATGAGCCCAGGCCCCTTCTGTATGCTTCTGCCCCTTCTCAGCTCTGGCTTCCAGGTTCACAGTGCCATATGGTCCAGGCAGCTGCTGGGGCCTCCTGCTTCCACCCGCACTCCAGGCAGCGGGAAGACATGGTGTGCAAATCAGGGGCCCACGACAGAGAGGGTGCACATTCCAGTCAAATCAACCCCCTTTACTGACTTTTCCAGGATGTCTTGAACACTTCTGCTCATGTCTTAGTGGCCAGAACTTAGTCACATGGCCACATCTCCCTGCAGGAGAGGCTGGGAGTTCTGTAACTAAGGAGGAAGGCAGGAGAGGATTAAGGTAGACAACTAGAAATCTCTGTTCTGGGAGATCAAATAGTTAAATGCTCTGGATGCCATCAGAGTCAGAGGGTATCATACATAGAAACATTATTCATCATGCATTTCACAGCAGAGAGTCATGAATTTAAAGTTTTATTTGGAAGACCACTTGGCTTATCAGAACGTGTCATGGGCTTTGGTTACAGTCACAGGTGTGTCTCTGAAAACAGTGTGACCTCAGGTGAGACTCCCTGATTGTACAATCAACTCCCTGACTGTACATCTGCAGATCTCCCAGTGGGTCTGTGATCTCATGAGATGGTGAGTGTTGACGGTGTGATGGAGTCTGAGACTGGGAAGGAAGGGGGACCCTCGGGGGTTTGAGGGTGTGGCATCATCGACAGCATCTTCCTCGATGGTGGCAGCAGGATCATAGACATCATCTACATACCTTCCCAGGACCTGCTGTGGTCTTAGGGGCCTCAGAGTATTAGCCTGCCCTGGCTGCTATGACAAAATACCAGAGACTAGGCGGCTCAAGAAACAGACATTTACTTCTCACAGTCCTGGAGGCTGGAAGGCCAAGTTCATGGTCACCACCAATTCAATTCCAGGTTCAGGAGGGCCTTCTTCCTAACTGGCAGGCTGGCGCTTTCTCTGTGTCCTCACAGGGTGGAGAGAGAGCAACCTCTATCCCCTCCTCCTCCTGTGAAGCCACTAATTCTATCAGAAGGGCCCCAGCCTCATGACCTCATCAACCCTAATTACCTCCCAAAGGCCTCCCACCTCCAAATACCATCTCACTGGGGGATAGGGCTTCAACATGTGAATTCAGGCTGGGATCCAATTCTATCCAAAGCACTGAAAGTGCGGTGGGATGTCAGGTGGGAAAAGACTCCACAACACCCTAGACAAGCAGCTCCCACGCAGCAGGAGGGGCCAGGCACACTCTCATACTGTCTTGCTTCCACCCTCTCCAGGTAGAGGCAGCACAAGAAGTCGGCTCTGATTCTCAGTCAATCTTCAGTGAGGGGCTAAAGGAGTGGAAGGGAAAGTGGGAGATGTGTGCAGTGAATGAGGCCAGAATGGGGCTGCTTGGGGGGCCCCAAACAGGAGGCTGAACGGCAGAAACCCTCTCACCCAGCTGGATCAACACCAGTGCTTGTTGGGTTAATTTAAAAATACAGATTTTAAAGCAAGTGGCCATTAAAACATGATATGTACATCCTATAAACATTTTACTTCAATTTGCAAGAGAACATACAGTCGTCCCCAATCTTTTGATGTAGGGCCAAGGCTTTTTCTTCACATAAGAGGCAAGTTCAGCACAGTCTGCCATAAATGCATTATGTATCGTTTTCAGTTTCTGCTTTTTTAAAAAGTAGAGCTAGAACTTAAAGATATTTGCAAAGCAGTGAGAGAGCACTAGACTTCTAGTTTTTTCTTTTTATAATTTCCCTCAAGCTTTAACAGTTGTCTCATCTATCCTCAATTCAATATGACCCTTCATCTAGTCTTTTCCAAGTATTCATCTTAGTTTTCACAAAGTTCTTTCACACCAATCTCATCAATTTTCATTTTGTTTAAATAAGTTTGTGATCACAATAAAATGTACAACTGGCATTCACAAGTTTGGGAGCAAACACAGCTGATTCTTGTTAAGTACACGACTCAACCTCCAGCCTTCGGGAGCAGAAGTACCATCTAGCAGACGTGAGTGTCTAGAGCATTCTGTGGGCATTTGGCAGGGTGTTTACAGAGTCAGTCAGTCCATCAGTTCAGTCAGCAGAGTGTCCCCTGAGCAGCAAGGAGTCCCTAGAAATCAGATGGGTGCTTTCTGTGGAGAGCTTGGCCACAGCACGGAGGCCAGGGAGGGAAAACGTGGGAGGAGGCAGGTGATGTCCTAATGGTTAGGCCCCCAGGTTAGCATTACCTCACCTCCATCACCTCCACCTCCGTGCAGCCCGACCTCCTCCAACAGCAACAGCCTCATCCAGTGTCAGCCACTGTCCAGAGTCTTCCACCAGGCCCATAACTGACAGCAAGGTGGGGAACTGCTGCATGACCTGGCTTCATCCTCACAGGCTTCTGGGGACGTACTCCTTTTTATCTTTATTTTGTATTGGAGTATAGCCAGTTAACAAACAGTGTTGTGATAGTTGCAAGTGAAGAGCAAAGGGACTCAGTTATACAGGTATCCATTCTCCCCTAAACTCCCCTCCCATCCAGAATGCCACATAACGTTGAGCAGAGTTCCTTGTGCTATACAGTCGATCCTTATTGATTCCCCATTTTATTTTACTTCATTTTAGTTTTTAATTTTTATTTATTTTTGGCTGTGCTGGGTCTTGGTTGTTATGCACGAGCTTTTTTCTAGCTGTGGCGAGTCAGGGCTGCTCTCTAATGGTGCGTGGGCTTCTCACTGTGGTGGCTTCTTTTATCGCAGAACACGGGCTCTAGGGAGTACAAGCTTCAGGAACTGTGACATGTGGGCTCAGGACTTGCAGCTCCCAGGCTCTAGAGCACAGGCTCAATAGTTGTGGCGCACAGAATCAACTGCTCCGTGACATGTGGGATCTTCTTGGATCAGCGATTGAACCCATGTCTCCTGCATTGGCAGGCAGATTCTTTACAGTGAACCACCAGGGAAGCCCCTGGTTATCCATTTTAAATACAGCAGTGTGTACATGTCCATCCCAAACTACCTAACTATCCCTTCCTCCCATCCTTCCCCTCAGCAATCGTAAGATCATTCTCGAAGTCTGTGTGGTACATACTCCTTGTTATCTCCACCTACAGGTGAGGAAACCAAGCCTGAGGGATGAATTGTGATTTGCCTAAAGTTAAACCACTGGTCAATGGGAAGGCAGGAACATGGCCCCACTGTCTGTCCACTCCCCCACAGTGGAAGGACCAGGCCTTGGAGAAGAGCTTCTGTATGAGCATAGGAAAGAAGGAAGTAGAAGCTGTTGGCAATGGGCAGATTACTGTGGAATGAGGACTCCTCCCCAGAGGGCAGGCCTGAGTGATGGCGTCAGTGTTACTCGCTGAGACACACCAGGGCCGGGGTTCCTGGAGTGAACAGGGCTAGAGAGGTGGCCAGGAGTAGGCGCTTTCCAGGCTGCGCAGGGTGAATTGAGGCCAGGAGAGACAGACAGGGAGACGACTTCCACAAACACACACCAGGAGGCGAGTGGGTGACGGGGACTGTGCCTGGAACTCAGGGCTGGAGACACCGATGGGCTCCCCAAGAGGCAGTGGGTGCTGACAGAGCAGGGTTGAGGGAAAGGCCAGAGAATCAGTGATCGGATGGAGAGTTGTGCCTTAGAGACAAACCCTGTGCTTAATCCTCACCACAAATCCTGTGGTTAAGATTCCCCGTGCCCCTGATGGGCCAAGTATGTGCTCATTTGGTCTCAAGGTTTGTGAGAAATTGTCAGTGAATATTTTAGGAAAAGTGTGTTCAACATTCACACTGCACAGTTTGTTGTGCTTCGCTCTGCTCTTCCGGGCACGGGGCTGTGATGGGACCCTGGGATATAGCCAGGAATGCAGAGGAGCCTGTGCCCTGAGGATCTATGCTCGGGAGGGCAGAGGGGTCTCTGGGCTCCGCCCCTACTCTGCCTGGATCTCCCTGAAGGAGGGTGCAAAGCATTGTGGGAGCACCAGTGGCAGGGGTCGAGGAGGCCTCCTGGGAGAAAGGAGTTCACACTCAGACCCTAAAGGTGGGTAGGATGCAGCCATTCCAAAGGAAACCCTAAGAGAAGCAAGAGCTGCTACAACACAGATGGACCATGCGGGCATTGTGCGCAGGGCGATGAGCCAGTTATGGAAGGACAAATGCTGTGTGATTCCACTTACACAAGGTTTCCAGAGTGGTCAGACTCACAGAAAGTGAAAAAGTGGAATGGTGATTGCCAGGGGCTGGTGGGGAGGAGAAGGGCAAATTCTTTTTTACTGAGTACAGAGTTTCAATTTTGCAAGATGACAAGTGTTCCAGAGACGGACAGTGGTGGTGGTTGCATGACGATGTGAAAGCACTTAATGCCACAGAGCTGTGCCCTTAAGGTGGCTAAGATGGTAAATTTTATGTTCTGTGTTGTGTTAGTCGCTCAGTCATGTCCAACTTTGCAACCCCAGGAACTGTGGCCCACCAGGCTCCTCTGTCCATGGCATTCTCTGGGCAAGAATACTGGAGTGGGTTGCCATTCCCTTCTCAGGGTATCTTCCCACCCCAGGGATAGCATCCAGATCTCCTGCATTGGAGATAGAATTTTTTTTACCATCTGAGCCACCAGGGAAGCATATTTTACCCCAATTAAAAATTAGAAAGAGAGAGAGATAAATAAAGGTGGAGCATGAGGCCAGGCCCCAGGCAAGGCAGAAAGGGGAGTTTCTGGGAGCTCTGAGCTTGGCTGGCAAAGGTGACAGTGGCAGGGACCTGGACGTTCCAGAGACGGACAGTGGTGGTGGTTGCATGACGATGTGAAAGCACTTAATGCCACAGAGCTGTGCCCTTAAGGTGGCTAGGATGGTAAATTTTATGTTCTGTGTTGTGTTAGTCGCTCAGTCACGTCCAACTCTGCAACCCCAGGGACTGTGGCCCGCCAGGCTCCTCTGTCCATGGCATTCTCTGGGCAAGAATACTGGAGTGGGTTGCCATTCTCTTCTCAGGGTATCTTCCCACCCCAGGGATAGCATCCAGGTCTCCTGCATTGGAGATAGAATTTTTTACCATCTGAGCCACCAGGGAAGCATATTTTACCCCAATTAAAAATTAGAGAGAGAGAGAGATAAATAAAGATGGAGCATGAGGCCAGGCCCCAGGCAAGGCAGAAAGGGGAGTTTCTGGGAGCTCTGAGCTTGGCTGGCACAGAGCTGGGCAAAGGTGACAGTGGCAGGGACCTGGACATGAAAGGAAGGTGTTTGAGGAGTGGAAGTAGTTGGCTTTTCAATGTGTTCAGAGATCAACAGGAGGAAAGACCTGGTGATGGAGGGTCAAGTAGAAAGAATAGGTGTTTACATGTCTTTGCAAGTGGACAACATGCTTTGACGAAGGGGCCCACGGTGCTCGACCCAGGGCTTACGTGGAAACAGGGGGCAGCAGTGAGCCCCCAGGTGCCTGAGGAATCTGCACTCACCTGCTTCCTTTCCTCCAGGCCGCCCTTGGAGCAGAGCAAGCCTCCCCGGGGGCGCACCTGCGCTGGGGACCCCCAGCATCTACCAGAGCCTCCGGTACCACCGGGTCCCCTGCCTGTCAGTGCTCCCAGAGAAGTCAGATTTGTCCATCCTTGGTGCAGATTTGTTTAACTTAGATTTTCTTACGCAAGAAAAAGAAGGAAGTGAAGCTGCCCAGAAAGAGTACTGATCACATAGCAGTCTCCTCGTTTGAAGAAACCAGCCTGCTGTTTCCTTTCCTTGGCAAATTCTTCTTCCCCAGTTAATCAAGAAATCTGACTGAGATTAAGCTTTGCCCGACAGGGGCCAAAAAAGAACAAAACAAGAAATGATTTCGGCCAGCACGGGCCTTTTCCCAAAGCAATTAGAGCTTGGACTTAAGCAAACAAATCAGATTCGAGGTTTCCCTTCCTCAGAAGCCGATATTCCATGGAGTGAAGATTGCCCAGGACAGATGGGTCCTGAAACAGCTCCCCTAGAACCCTGAATATCACAGCAGCAGCTGCCCACGGCTGGGCCGAGGACAGCAGGAGAGAGAAGGGAGGTGTTGATTAAGAAAAGTAAATAACAGCTTTGAAAGCCTGCTTTGTGCCAGGCAAACCTTGGTTAGATCTTAGATGGATCATCTCGCTCACTCCTAATAGCACTGTAAGGAATGGATGCTGTTATTGTCCCATTTTTCCAACAGGGACACTGAGGCTCCAGGAAGCAAAGTGATTTGCCAGTGGTTCACAGTCAAGTAAATGATACAAGGAAATCAGAGCCCAGGCCCCTGACTATCAACAGCAGTGACTCTCGGAGAAGAGGGAATAACATCGGAGGGCCACTGGGTCTCTCCTTTCCATGCATGGCCCTAGAGCAGTCACTTCAGAGCTGAAAGCCATCTCAACAATAGTGGAAAAAGAATCACAGCACGGCTGCTGCCGGTTACAGAGCACTTACTACGCTGATCTCTTCATGGACATCATTTAATCCTCAAAGCCGCCTGGAGAGGGTATGTCCGCACTTTACAGATGAGAAAATCAGTCCTCAGAGAAATTAAATACTTTGCTCAAAATCACACAGCAAAGGGATAAAAGCCCTCAAAATTCAAACCTGTTTGGCCCCAAACAGTGGATTACTAATCTCTACCTCTGATTCAGAGCCATCATTTCACAAAGACCTTGGGGCAAAGAGAGCCCACAACTGCACAGCTGGGTAGCCTCCTGCCACCCTCCAATCCAGCATGTTCTAGGACCAACTCACCTGCCTTGGGTCAGCCCATGACCTTATCCTTCTCAGAGGGGCAGGTGGCTAGGTGCTGTCCTAGCCAGGCCCATTTCACTGGACCTGGGCTCTACAGGACCAAGGAGAAGCGTCCCCCCAGAGCCTGTACCCATTCTAGACCATGCTGCAGATCTCGGGAACTCCAGATATCATGCCCAGGTGGCCCCGAGTCCACGTTTGGAGCCTGAGCAGCTTCCCCAGGACCTGTCCATCCACAGAGAACTACACGGTCCCAGGCTCTCAAGGTGGCTGAGGGACGGTGTTTGGTGGGTGCAGACAGATATTGGACATTCTGGCTGGGGCTGCCTGCATATTCATCCTGAGGTCCTCACGGTGCAGGGAAAAGGAGGGCGAGCCGAGGGCTGGGAGCCAGGGGCCGGCTGTCCCTGCGTTGCCACATCCGCCATGGAACTATGAGGATCCCAAGAATTGTACATCCAAACTGGCCTTCCGGGGCTTCACGGAATGGCCAAGGTAGAAAGACCGGGCACTTGCCGTGTGTTAAATATTTTATCTCACAGTTTGTTAACTTGACACTTAATGTTTAAAAACTGGGTCTCTATCTGTACCCTTGTCCTGAATCCCCCAGATACTAGGGGCGAGATTGCCCTGACTTCCTGTTCATTTATTGGACTCCTCTAACCCCACACCTCAAGAACCTAGGGACTTCAATCCCCCTAGACAGAGAATCCTTGCCAAGACTACTGGATCCTCACTGGGCACATTTTAGGAATCCCAGCCCTGCCTCCACCCCCACCATGACAGACAGTTCACATGTGTCTGAATTGCCAGCTGCTCTGCTACCAAGTTAAATTGCCTGATTTCCCCCAGGATCTTTCTGACCCAACCAGCCAGGAACCCAGACCTGGGCCCCTCCAGCTCGTGCTTGTGGAGAACCTTCACATCAGTAAGGACTTACCCACGAGGAAATCCAAGCTGAACAAACTTAGGCCAAAAATAAATAAATAAATAAATGTATTGACTCCTAGCACTTCGGGAAAAACTATGACCAGGAATTAAAAAACCCCATCAGGACCGTCCTTCCAGCTCTCGCCCCTGCACTGCTGCCTGTCTTCTCTCTGCAGACCAGTTCCCCCCACGTTGCAGGAAACAGGGCCACAGCTATCTCCAGGTTTAATCTGCAGCCTTCGCTTCACAGAGAGACAGACTTCGAGTTCTCTCAGGTTTCAAGTCCCAGATTCCGAGCAAAGGCACTCGCTAGCAGATCCCCGGGTCCGCACTTACTTCAGCCTAGCCAACTGAAGTCTGGGGCTGGTTCCCTTAGAATGGTTCTTCCGGGGCTGCCCCAGTGGTTCAGCAGTTAAGACTTTGAGCTTCCAATGCAGGAGACAAGGGTTTGATCCCTGATCAGGGAATTAAGATCCCACATGCCACTGGGCCAAAAAATTAAAATTAAAAAATATATACAGAGAGAGCCATGGGGATGAAAAGGCCCTGCAGTCACTGTTACCCAGAAAGAAAAGAAGAGGACACTGGCTACACAGACAGTCCTCTGCATGTCCCTTACAGTCTATGATCAAGCTGCATTGTCTCAAACTACAAGACTGTTTCTGTCTATCTGCCTACCCCTTCCCTCCCCATCCCCCTCACCCTGCTTTTCCTTCCTTCCTTCCTGACCTGGGTTTGAATCCTGAGTTTTCTCCTTCACACTGCATCCAGGCTCCAGAGGCCGAGAGGGGACCCAGTCCCAACTCTGGCATCAACTTGCTAATGGGCCAGAGCAAATTATGACTTCATCCTTCTGCTTTAATTTCTTCAGCTGTTAAAAAGGCAGTGGGGGAGCAGACAGGGTTCCCTACTCTGTTTCTAGATCTTTGAGCAATCAGCCTAACTTGTCCAGACCTCTTTTTCCACCCTACTTTTCATAAACCTTTAAACTGGATTTCTATTTTAATGAAATATTCATTTTTAATCCTTGATTTTTGAACCAGAGCATTTAGAGTTTAATCCTCAGGGTCCTAGCCTGCCTGCCTGGTACTGTTTTCAACTGAGAGCTCAGCGTTGTTTCGCTGAGGACTATGTTGCCTCTGTTAACTAATCCCATGAGGAAATAGCACCATTATACAAAGTCAGTGGTGTTCAGAGCGAAACCCATCTTATAAATCAAGCCAAACAGGATTCCAGATACTCCCAGATGCCGCTTCCAATTGGTATGGACTTGTTGGAAGAAAACAGGGCAAAGTCACGAAACAAAGGAGTAAACATCTGACTTTTGTCTGTCCTGGCTCCTGAGTGGGGAATTGCCTCCTCCTCCCCAGATCTGACCCCAAGTTTGTGAGCCTAACGGCCCTGGTGTGAGTGACCTGCCATCAGTGATGAAGTCTGGTCAGGATCCTGGTTGCTAATCAGTGGTATTATAAGGTTAGACTGTCTTCTCTCCTCTTGTCTGGACAACCCAAAGGAGCACTTCTTGGCTAAGCCTCAGGACACAAGCTGTTTGCTTTTTCTACCCCTATTTGGTAGAAAATAGGGGCCCATCAGGACTTGCCTGGAGGTCAAGTGATTAGGACTTGGAGCTTCCACTGCAGGGGGCACGGGTTTGATCCCTGGTTGGGAGACTAAAATCCTGCACCGCTGCATGGTGTGGCCAAAGAGAAAGAAAAAAGAACGAAAACAGGGGCCCATCGAGGAGGGACTGTGGTCTTTTTTCCACTCCAGATGCTCAGGGGGAGCCTGGCTACAGTTCCTGAAAGCGTGGTCAGGTCCCTCTGAAGTCAGGATGGGGCCAGGATCATTCTTCTAGATCCTGGAGGCCACTCTGTGTTTCCTGAAACCTGACTGCTTGGGGGCCCCTTTCAGGGACCATCATCATCTTCCCTCCATCCCTCACACACCACCACCACCCCCGCCCTTGCTGAGCTCAGGTGAAACGTGGGCCCACCCTCCCCTCGGTTTCAAGAACCCCAAGAGAATATTTTGCAGTTTATCACACCTTCCTGGACCTCCCATCCTGAAACTCACCCATCAGCCTCCCCTCTTCCTTCTACCTCCTATTTGTGGACTCTCACAAAGAATGATGCCATCTGTGTGCATCTTTATGACAATCAGAGATGTTACTAGCTTAATTTTCCTAGACAAAACCAAAGCAAGCACACTGCATCTGGGAGATGTCTCTCTGGTGAAGCACAGGCAGGAAAACTTTGCGAGAAAGATACAGGCAACATTTTTTTCTTTCACGATGGAGCACTGTATGAACTGAATCATGGCCAGCCACAGATAACAAGTTCCAATTCCTGGAAGCTGTGAATGTGACCCTATTGGCAAATAAGTCTTTGCACGTGTGTTTAATTCAGGCTCATGGGATGATTTTACTAAGGATTTTTCAGGTGGGTCCCCAAGGCCATTGCCAGGGTCCTTATGAGAGGCAAAGGGAGATGGCAGGTACACAGAAGGGAAAAGGTGAGGGAGAAACAGAGGAAGAGAGGGAGCACAAGCCAGGGAATGCCTGGAGCCCCCAGAGGCTGGAGGAGGAAAGGGAAGATTCTGCCCTTGGAGAGAACCGGGGCCTACCAACAACTTGATTTGAGACTTCAGGCTTCCAGATCTGAAGGAGAATAAATCTCTGTTGTTCTAAGCCACACAGTTTGTGTTTACTGGTTACACCAGCCTCGGGAAATGAATACAGACTCCAAGGTTTCTAGAATGGGACATGGTTTTCCTTCTCAAGAATGTGAGAAGCCCTGGGGGTCCAGTGGCTAAAACTCCATGCTCCCAGTGGAGGGAGCTGGGGTTCATTCCTGGTTGGGGAACTAGATCCCACATGCCGTAACAAAAAAAAAAAAAAAATCCTATGTGCTGCAACTAAGACCTGGCACAGCCAAATAAATATTTTTTTAATAAAAAAAGAAGGCAAAGAATGTGGTATCTGGCCAGCACCTGTTATTATTTCATTTATTCCTTTAGTTAACATTTCACCTATGCATCAGGCTGTACCCTAAGCTCTGGATAGTATAAGAAACTCTCTTCCTGTCTTAGGAACACACAGTGCATTGGGAGAGAAATGTAAAGTGATCACTGTTGTTGTTTAGTTGCTCAGTCATGCCTGACTCTTTGTAGCCCGATGGACTGCAGCCCACCAGCTAGGCCCCTTTGTCCTTCACGATCTCCTGGAGTTTGCACAGATTCATGTCCAATGAGTCAGGAGCAGACACAAAGGGAGCTCCCCAGGGAGAGTTAAGGGATGTTGGCAGGAGGGTTGGCCAGGATTCCTGGGGAGAGAGAGGTCTAGGGAGGGAGTAAAGCGGCTGGGCTGTGGGAGGTGAGGCCAGTGGGGTGTGTGTGTGTGTTTCCTCTTCTAGGAGCCGCAGCCCCCTGTTCTGGGAAGTGACCTCCCCTCCACCCCACCCACCGCTTTCAGGGCAGTGGCCGAGCTCTTACAGAGCCTACCCCTGGGCATATTTGGGCCCCAGGAGGGTCCCCATCACAAGTGTTCCCTGGACTCTTTGACACAGGGAGGTGTGTGTCTGCTGGGGGCTTCCCGTCCTGCCCAGGAAGCAAGACTTCAGCAAGCACAGTGGGCAAGGGCAGGGGGCTTCGTGTTCCGTGTTTTGCAACCTCTTTAACGATGCACTATAAACCTGGAGGCCTGCTTAGTGTGGTAAAGGCAACGGCCCCTCCAGAGGACCCAGGGCTGCCGGGCAGAGAGAAATTCCAGGAAGACAAGCACTCCTGGTGAGCGTGACGAGAACACATTAGCTGTTCATGGGAAGTGTGTAGACCAGTTATGTGCAGGACACACACCTATGTTCCATTAAAACAATAGCAATTGTCAAGCAGAGATCTTCTATTCTGGTTTTATTTATTTATTTTTTTTAATTTTATTTTTACTTTATTTTACTTTACAATACCGTATTGGTTTTGCCATACATTGACATGGTTTTAAATAATTAAAAGATTTTTTATTTTATATGGAGTATAGTTGGTTAACAATGTATCAGTTTCAGGTGTACAGCAAAATGATTCAGTTATACATATACAAGTATCTATTCTTTTTCAAATTCTTTTCCCATATAGGTTATTATAGAATACTGAGCAGAGTTCCCTGAGCTATACAATAAGTCCTTGTTGGTCTAGATCTTATTTTTGTGGCTGTTAAGCATTGGGACTGTTTATGCCTGGTCATATATTGCATCCTAGTGGAAGAAAGTTTATGACCTTATCACTGGATCAATCCAGGGGCTTTTATAAAGATGTAATTTAACAAGTACATTCTACAAATTTTGTATGAACCTTTTGGTTGGTGAGCCACATTTAATGAATGCTGCTTTTGTCTATTTAAGTGGATACAAGTACTAACAAAAATTATGTGATAAAGACCATCTGCTAGTTGTTCTAATAAAGCTATCCTTTAGGCAAAATGTTTACATATAGTACTGCTATTTTTGCTGTTGTTTAGTTGCTAAGTCGTGTCCGACTCTTTGCAAGCCCTTGGCCTGAAGCCTGCAAGGCTCCTCTCTCCATTGGATTTCCCAGGCAAGAATACTAGTGTGGGTTGCCATTTCCTCCTCCAGGGATCAAACCTGCATCTTCTGCTTGGCAGGCAGATTCTATAAAATGCCCCAAATTCTGAAACAAAACTGGTTTCGTTTTTTAAAAGTGTTGAGCAGATTATGACAACCAAATGAAGCATATAATCCTTGATTGTATCTTGAATCCAAAAAAATAGTTGTAAAGGACATTTGGGGGACATTGAACCTGATAATACTATCATGACCACAAGAGGGTCCTCAGACTTGAAACTGGACTTGGCCGCTGGGAAGACGAGGTCCCTGTGCTAAGAAGCTTTGTGATGAAGATATTGGATGAGACTTGCAGTGACTGGTCCTGGGATCAGTGCACTAAGCTTTCAACTTTTCTAAATTAAAAGGTGGAGCATTAAAAAAAAAAAAAATGCTGCTCTGAGACTGTTGTCATTTGAAGGGAAAAGAAGATTATCAAAACGACTCTTGAAAATAAGTTTTTTATGTTAATAGACAAGCCACCAATTCTGACAATCACTACATCTTTGGAGCTGGGAAGATATTGTCCCCTGTTTATGGACTGTCAAGTCGGCGAGATTCCCCAGAGACATCTGTGACCCCCATTTGGCTTTCTGAACATTCCCTGGTCTGGAAGCGGTTAGCAGGGAGGTAGCCCTGGGCAGTGAAAACAGATCTGCGTTTCCACTAAACCCACAGCGTGTGGCTGGTTGGTTCACCGAGCAGGAAGAAAGGCAGGAGCTGACTGCATGTGTCGTTTAAAAAGCCACACTTTCCACAGAAAACATGAAAGGGAAGAATTTTTTAAAAAACTGGTGTGTTTGTGTGTGTGCAGTGGTGGGAGGTGAGGAGTAAGCAGGATATGCACTGACGGTGGAGAAGAAAACTAGCAAGGGCCAGACAGAAGACAAAGCGCTCCAGTCATGGCTACGGTAACCTTCTCTGGGTGTCTGCCCTGCGTCAACATCACCAATTAAAGGACACTGGCTCCTTGGAAGAAAAGCTATGACCCACCTAGACAGCACAGTAAAAAGCAGAGATATTACCTGACTGACAAAGGTCCGTCTAGTCAAAGCTATGGTTTCTCCAGTGGTCATGTATGGATGTGAGAGTTGGACTATAAAGAAAGCTGAGCACCGGAGAATTGATGCTTTGAATTGTGGTGTTGGAGAAGACTCTTGAGAGTCCCTTGGACTGCAAGGAGATCCAACCAGCCCATCCTAAAGGAGACCAGTCCTGAATATTCATTGGAAGGACTGATGCTGAAGCTGAAACTCTAATACTTTCACCACCTGATGCAAAAGCTGACTCATTGGAAAAGACCCTGATGCTGGGAAACATTGAAGGCAGGAGGAGAAGGGGACAACGGAGGATGAGAGGGCTGGATGGCATCACTGACTCGATGGACATGAGTTTGAGCAAGTTCCGGGAGTTAGTGATGGACAGAGAAGCCTGGCATGCTGCAGTCCACAGGGTCACAAAGAGCCAGACACGACTGAGCAACTGAACTGAACTGAACATCACCAAACACTTCTCTCCTTTAATCCTCACAACCACTTCATGGAGAGACAAACCCATCTCACAGAGGAAACTGCCCAGGGAAAACCAATGCCAAGGCCATGCCGAGTGTAAAAAGTGGAGCCAGAACGTAAAGCAGTGAGTGCTTGATGAAAAAGCCACACAAACACTTACTTTACCATCCAGTGTGTGTGCATGTTAGTCACCAAGTCATGTCCAACTCTTTGCAACCCCATGGACTGTAGTCTGTTAGGCTCTTCTGTGCATGGAATTCTCCAGGCAAGAATTCTGGAGTGGGTCACCATTTCCTTTTCCACATCTCCCAACCTAGGGATCAAACTTGGGTCTCCCACATTGCGGACAGATTTTTTATCATTTGAGCCACTGTTCAGTTCAGCTCAGTCAGGTCCAACTCTTTGCGACCCCATGGACTGCCAGGCTTCCCTGTCCATCACCAACTCCCAGAGCTTGCTCAAACTCATGTTCATCATGTCAGTGATGCCATCCAACCATCTCATCCTCCGTCGTCCCCTTCTCCTCCCACCTTCAATCTTTCCCAGCATCAGGGTCTTTTCCAATGAGTTAGCTCTTTGCATCAGGTGGCAAAAGTATTGGAGTTTCAGCTTCAACATGAGTCCCANTGTTCATCATGTCAGTGATGCCATCCAACCATCTCATCCTCCGTCGTCCCCTTCTCCTCCCACCTTCAATCTTTCCCAGCATCAGGGTCTTTTCCAATGAGTTAGCTCTTTGCATCAGGTGGCAAAAGTATTGGAGTTTCAGCTTCAACATCAGTCCCACCAATGAACACCCAGGACTGATCTCCTTTAGGATTGATTGGTTGGATCTCCTTGCAGTCCAAGGGACTCTCAAGAGTCTTCTCTAACACCACAGCTCAAAGCATCAGTTCTTCGGCACTCAGCTTCTTTATAGTCCAACTCTCACATCCGTACATGACTTCTGAAGAAACCATAGCTTTGACTAGACAGACCTTTGTTGGTTAAGTAATGTCTTTGCTTTTTAATATGCTGCCTAGGTTGATCATAGATTTTCTTCCAAGGAGCAAGCATCTTTTAATGTCATGGCTGCAGTCACCATCTGCAGTGATTTTGGAGCCCCCCAAAATAAAGTTTCCTCATCTATTTGCCATGAAGTGATGGCTGGAGAAAGCACAAGCTGGAATCAAGACTGCCGGGAGAAATATCAATAGTCTCAGAGGCAGAAGACACCACCCTTGTGGCAGAAAGTAAAGAATTAAAGAGCCTCTTGAAAGTAAAAGAGGAGAGTGAAAAAGTTGGCTTAAAGCTCAGCCTTCAGAAAACTAAGATCATGGCATCTGGTCCCATCATTTCATGGCAAATAGATGGGGAAACAGTGAAAACAGTGGCTGACTTTATTTTTCTGGGCTCCAAAATCACTGCAGATGGTGATTGCAGCCATGAAATTAAAAGATGCTTACTCATTGGAAGGAAAGTTATGACCAACCTAGACAGCATATTAAAAAGCAGAAACATTACTTTGTCAACAAAGTTCTGTCTAGTCAAGGCTATGGTTTTTCCAATGGTCATGTATGGATGTGGGAGTTTGACTATAAAGAAAGCTGAGCGCCAAAGAATTGATGCTTTTGAACTATGGTGTTGGAGAAGACTCTTGAGAGTCCCTTGGACTGCAAGGAGATCCAAACAGTCCATCCTAAAGGAGATCAGTCCTGGGTGTTCATTGGTGGGACTGATGTTGAAACTGAAACGCCAATACTTTGGCCACCTGATGCAAAGAGCTGACTCATTTGAAAAGACCCTGATGCTGGGAAAGATTGAGGGAAGAAGGAGAAAGGGACGACGGAGGATGAGATGGTTGGATGGCATGACCGACTCAATGGACATGGGTTTGGGTGGACTCCGGCAGTTGGTGATGGAGAGGGAGGCCTGGTGTGCTGTGATTCACGGGGTCGCAAAGAGTCAGACATGGAAAGAGTCAGACACGGAAAGAGTCAGACATGACTGAGCAACTGAACTGAATTGGGACCAGATGGGACCAGATGCCATGGTCTTAGTTTTCTGAATGTTGTTGAGTTTTAAGCCAACTTTTTCACTCACCTCTTTCGCTTTCATCAAGAGGCTCTTTAATTTTTCTTCCCTTTCTGCCAAAAGAGTGGTGTCATCTACATATCTGAGGTATTGATATTTCTCCCAGCAATCTTGATTCCAGCTTGTGCTTCATCCAGCCTGGTATTTCGCATGAAGTACTCTGCACTAGGGAAGCCCAACTGCCTTCTAGCTCAGTTGGAGTCAGGACTCAGTACAGAGACGGTTTTTTTCCTGATTCTCTGCACTTTATTTATTTTTAATAATAAAAGACAAAACCATATTTGTAGGAAATGTCTGGGATGGAGGATGTGTTTGTACAGAAGTTGTTGGGGTGAGGGGTGGTAAACATCTATCAGTGAGAAAAGGCTAAGTACAGAAACGCATAAATGGATAAGCACATCAGTTTATCCTTCAAATACAGCATCAATGACCAGAAAATGAAACTTCTAGTTCTTAGGGCTGAGACGTCAGTTATCACATAGGATGGCTCACAGTCCAGTGGTCCTTCAGTTCAGACATTATAGTCATCTGGATGCCTTGTTCCCATCCAGACCAATTCAGTCAGAATCTCTGAGGGTGGGTTTATATTTTTATAAGCCCCTGAGAAATTCTGAAACAGCCAGTGTTGTGAATCATTATTTCTAATATAACGGTCAAAGAAAAGGCAAGCTTGTTTCTTGTTCTTCAAAGGAACAATTGCAATTGTCAAACAAAAGCATTCAGTAAATAATTCCTCGCCTCTTTCTGATGCACTGACATTTTACTCTTTTTTTCCTCTAGGAAAGATTCTGATCTTGATCAGGTTTGACAACACCAGATTAAGAATACTTATTTAGTAAAGAAAAGCTATAGTGTTTCATATAAGTACAGGGTTGGAGAACTGGGTACAGCCTGGTGAAAACACAGCAAATCCTAACGTGATTGACCTTTATGGGTAATTTCAGAGAAAAGATTTGGAGAACTCACATTCAGAGTCTTCAGTGAGGATGAAGGTATGTTTTGACAGTGCTGATCAACTTCTCGGCCTGGGTAAGTGCATGTTATGATCACTCTACTACCACATACATACAGAAACACGTGGGCTTTGGAGTCTGTCGGAAGTTCTGATTAATCTTTTAACTTGGTCAGATGATCTTTCACCTCATTTTTCCACCAGTAAAAGAGTTGAGAGAATTATCATGACCCCTGAGGAAGAGCACAGAGCCGGCTCACTAGAATGCATTCAGTAAGTGCCAGTATACTTCCTTCTCTTTGTGTAGGATTTTGAAGTCCAAAGCCACTTTCCCTAGAGCTGAAGTCCTCAAGGGACAGGGTCATTTGTGGTTGTCTCAACAAGGGCTTCCAGTGGGTAGAGGGCAGGGATGCTGTTAAACAGGCTTCACTGTTCAGGGTGGCCCCCACGACAAAGAACTACTCAGCTCATACAAACCACTGTGCATAATAAACAAGCAGAATACATCCTACAACATAGGGAATATAGCCAGAATGTTGCTACCTTAAATGGAATATAAGGTGCATGTGTGTTCAATCATGTCTGACTCTTTGCAACCCCATGGACTGTAGCCTGCCAGGCTCCTCTGTCCATAGGGTTTTGGGGCACGAATACTGGAGTAGGTTGCCATTTCCTTCTCCAGGGGATCTTCCCCACCCAGGGATCGAATCCACGTCTCCTGCGTTGGCAGGTGGATTCTTCACCACTGCATCACCTGGGAAGCCCCAGGATAAATGGAGTATAATCTATAAACATTTTGAATCACTATGTTGAACACCTGAAACTAATATTGTAAATCAACTGTACTTTAAAAATTCAAGTTAAAAAGTCCACGATGAACAAAATACCCAATTTTTACATAAAAACAACTGGAGTGTTAATTTTTTTAAAAATTACCCAGATTAAAATATCAATAGAGCTGAGGCTGAAAGACCCTGCCTTAGAGGAATCCACATGAGAAACAGACTCAGTTTATGTTCTCTAGATTTGGATGAGGAAATGGAGATTCAGAAAAGTTACACGATCTGACTAAAAACCACAGTGCTGGAGCCAGTGGGGGTGGGAGCAGAAGTCTAGATTCTCGGATGAAAAACCAAATCTTTTCCTACCCCCAAAATGTGCCCTTTCCACTATACTACCACTAGTCCTTCAGCAGAAAAGTTAGGGGCCCATGTTATACTACAGTTCTAGGAAAGTAAAACCACCAGTGGCCAGCAAAGCTAAATTTATCCTAAAGTTTTCAGTTATGACTATGCCAAAGCCTTTGACTGTGTGGATCACAATAAACTGTGGAAAATTCTGAAAGAGATGGGAATACCAGACCACCTAACCTGCCTCTTGAGAAATCTGTATGCAGGTCAGGAAGCAACAGTTAGGACTGGACATGGAACAACAGACTGGTTCCAAATAGGAAAAGGAGTCCGTCAAGGCTGTATATTGTCACCCTGCTTATTTAACTTATATGCAGAGTACATCATGAGAAACGCTGGACTGGAAGAAACACAAGCTGGAATCAAGATTGCCGGGAGAAATATCAATAACCTCAGATATTCAGA